>OX459029.1:65909445-66509445 GCA_949775025.1 Tricholauxania praeusta | reverse complement strand
TATTTGTTGTTCTTAATAATACTTTCATATGATTGGATTTGTTTTCAAATTTGTATATGGATTTGTTTTGTTTTATTTTTTCTTGGTATTGAAATTAATCGTTAGTCCTTTCGTGCTCGGTCACCATTTTTAATACTACAAATACAAATACAACTTTTATTGTTTATATTTTTATTTTGAAATTTTTTGTGTGTAAGTGTACTAGTTTTTATGTATATATATTTTAAATTGACTTATATGTTTTTATACTTGTATAGTTGTATGACATTTTATGATAACTCAGGTGATTAAGAAATAAGTTTTTCAATTATAAGCTTAAAGTCTCTTTAAATGACGTACTTATTAAAGTCGCTGAGTCATGGCAACAAAAGGACTAGGCTCTTCAAAATTTTAATTATTTTAAGATTGTTAAAGAAAATTAACTGTGGGATTCTAAAAATAAATTCAAAGGAAACATCATTATCAAAAAATTAAAATTTATAAGTTAAAAAGATATTTGAAAATTTATTGTTATTGCAAACAACACAAGGAGCTCGGTGTCCAAAAATCAGCTGAAATAAATTACATTTTTATCCACTTCGAAAAAGCATGGAACTTCGTTTTATGTTATTAAAATCAAAGAAAGCAGTACGACCGAAATTAAAAACTTGCAATTTCTTTAGGTTGAAAATTTTTGTCTCCTCTGATGTACATAACTTGAAATTTATCTGACTTACAAAAAGGTGCGTTGTCGAAAAATGTAGGATTATTGCTTTTTTAACTTTGCCATATTTTGAATAAATAGTTTTATCAGCTTCCTCAAGGTCGAAGAAAATAACTTTCTATTAAGTGTTCGGCAAATAATTGTAAGACTCGTTCATGTTTCACCGTTTGCAATGCAACTAACCTTTTTCCTCTGTACTGACTGAGTGGTTCAAAAGAATTTTAACCCGTCGTCAATGAGAAGCGGAAATGTAACATGGCCGATGACGTGCGGTGTGAACAAATTTTAAACTATGTTTTGTCAAATATGGCTATTAGAGTTTTTTATGTTTATTTTGACGTTTTATATTATGGACTGAACTAATTTAAATAATTGACCATCAAAAAAAAATAAATAAATAAATTATTAGATTGATTTAACTAAAGAAAAAGTAATAAATAATTCGGCAAAATCCAGATTACTGAATACAATTTAACATTTTCAATAAAGTTTTACTATTTATATATAAAAAAACATACAAAATAATAATTTTATTACGTACTATACGCACTTTTTGCAGTTTAAATTGCATGAATTGTAGGATCTTTTATAGTCAGCTACTGAGTGCACGGGACATATATTCATGCAATGGGAAAGTTGCCTTAATTTGTAATCATGTGAGGTTTGTCACACCCCACTTTATTAAAGACGGATTGACGTAAGGTTTAAGAATTGCTCAGTTGATTTAAAAACTTACTTATACTCAATAACTGAGGTATGAAAAAAAAAATTAGAATTCCTCTATGCGTTGGAATAATTACTATGAGGAAAGCATTTTATAATTTTAAAGAAGCTATTAACACAAATTTTACTTTAATGTTGTCTGTATTGAAAGCTTAACTAGAGAAACATTTTGGTTAGTGCAAGTATATGAACGTTTGGTATTTTATGCTCAAATATATTAACATCACAGTCCTGCTAGATACACAAGCTCCTTAATGAAAAAAAATAGCTAATTTCAAAAAAGTTTTAGAATTTTATCTGAGGTTTGAACTAACGACCTTATAGTAGAAGTAGACGAGCTATATCCACTGTGACAGTAGTATCATACAAGAATTTTACGATAGAAGCCTTGTAAAAAAAAACAGAAACTTAATTTAAGTTCGGAATTATGAAAATCTGCTGGGGATCTATCAAAATTAATTAAAAATTAACACTCCAAAAAATTTTTTCGTTTCGATCAGAACCAAGTATGCAACATTTTTGTATTCGTAGCACAACTCGAAATTCCTAACTTTCTCTATCTGATTTTAGAATAAGAATAGAACATTTGATTTATCATATAAGATGGTAAATGTTTGGTGAGTTTTAATATTTCCCTTCTTTATTGGTAGCTGCAAGACAATTTTCGTTTAAATAAAACTTTGCTTATTAAGTTATTTTATTTGTTTTCACATTCATATATGTATATAATATAATTTGCTATTTTCATACATATAAAGTATTTGTATACAAGTATAAAGTATCATGTATATTTTATAGCTAGGTAACTAGTTTTTTATAGGTATATATTCTTCAGAGTTTTATTACTTTAGCTTATAATTTTACTCAATATCAATAAAAATTATTTTTTCATAATTAGCATTTCTTTATAAATATTTATTATTATTTTTACTGATATGTAGCGCAAACATTAACAAACAAATCAATTAACTTTTTAGTTACTAGTACATATTAAGTTAGTGTTAGTTGTTTTTTGTATAATTTATTTATGTTTCACATTTTTCGCGTGTATTTTTATGTTCCTCAAAATTATTTTTCTTCTGTTGCAATATTTATAAATACAATTAGCTTTTGTTTTTCACTTTAATTCATACTTAGCTTAAAATTTGTCTTTGGTCAACAATACTTTAATTTATTTCATATGCTTATTTTCTTCCTAATTTTAATTTAATTCATAATAATATTTATTTTTCGTATGTTTCATCCAGTTTAATATTTATTTTTTTTGGTTTTTTTTATATATTTTTGTAACAAAAAGCATTAAAAATCGACTAACAAAAATTGTGTGGATTTTTTTATATATATGTATATATATTTTTTTTTCTAGTATAAATCACAAAAATTTTTTTTTTCGCTCAAACTTTCTTATGTTTATTTTCCTTAAAATTCTTTGTATGTAAAACATGTCATGTTTTTTCGTTTCTAACTTTTCTAGCCACCAACATTTACACTAACACACAACTGCATTTTCTTTAATGTATTTACAAATGTATGCGTGTATAAACTCTGCACGATTTTTTCTAATTTATTTTTATTTTATTTTGCTTTATTCTGATGAATTACTTTTATTAATCTTAAATTTTCGCAGCATCATTGTTTTCTTGCATTTATAGTGTTAGTGTTTTTATGTATTGTATACATTTCTTATTAATATTTCTCATATTATTTTAACTTTTTTCAAATTATCGTTTCATATAAATGGGATTGGTCTTTTTTAGGCATAAGCTGCACACAAACGGATCCCATGCCAACTTATTCCGAGTATAATGTGATTCTCAAATGTCATATAACTTTGAAACTCGGCCTTAAATTTTAAAAAAAAAATTAGCTTTTATTTTAGTTTATAACATGGGATTCAAAAACGTGACACAAACAAAATGTATCCCATTTGAAAAGTCTTTGTTCGTGCAATAACTTTTTTTATTGTTGTTATTGGCCATGAATTGTGGATGAAAAAACCTCGAGGCTTAAATATCAAAGCATATGTATGTTTTATACCTATTTAGAGTTGCAGTTGCTGTACTAAGAAAAACCTTTAATTTGAGGCAAATTTCGTATGTGTAAAAAATACTAATTTTTGCACCGTTTTTTAAATCCCATGCAGAAAGTAAAAATTCATAACGATTTATGAAAAAATTTCTATAGCCAATTTTTAAAATTAAAAGATTTTTCAGAATCACTTATTATCAGGAACACGTTGACATAGGACACGTTTGTGGACAGCTTTGGCCCAAACAGTGCAAGACTACTTTAACATGCTAATGTATTTTGCAGTGTTGTATGCTTAGCTAAATGCATTTTTGTCATTTAATTTGGTATATGCTGTGAGTTTGTAACTACCTCTTTTCGAAATACTATATGCAGCGATTTTAGGTCATATCTGTTGCATTTAGTTTTCAAAAGCAAAAACTAATGGTATTCCTTTGTTTGCCATTTTACAGACATGGAAAAATCTTAAGGATTAAAGAAAATATGCACCGATAACTTATTCTCAACACATGCGGGTCAGAATTTATAAACAGATCAATATAAACTATCAAAAATTTATTTCCCTTGAAAATTTATTTAATCCTCACGTGATAAATATTTGATTGTGAATTTATTAGGAAGCAAACATTTTTTCAAAAGTTACTACCAATTAAAATTTTTAGACATCTTAATTTGTAAAACTGTTTTCTTGAGTTCTAAAAAAAAACATTTTACAAATCAAATGACTGTCTTATTTGCCTGGAATTATTGTAATCATATACACTCAATTTTCTTTTTATGCGAATTTTTCTTATGCGATTTAAAAGTTATGCGGTTTTTCTGTAAGATTTTTATTTATGGAATTTATTAGTAGTTTTTATTTATTATGTTGAATAGTGCATTGCACATTTTCTTATTAATGAACCGAATTCTGAAAGGGTTTTTAAATGCCAACGTAAGCTGAACAATTGCATTTCTGGGTACCAGGAACTTCATAAGAAATTACAAAAGGAGCCGCACAGTTGAATAGCTTATTTTCTTGTCAAAGCAGCAGAGCCTTTAGCAGTTGATATTAACTCAGGATCTATTGATGAAGAAGCGATCTCGTCACATAATGCACTGAATATTTATGTATAACACAGTAGTGATAGTGATTTGGAACCAGTTCATAAACGCATTGTCAGAAAGCGAAGATAATAATCAAATACATATGAATAATTTTCTTTCTTCTAAACATGTAAAGTGAAATGAATATATTGGATTAATAACCAATATTGTAAGTTGTTAACTCTTCCATTCATCAAACATGTTAAGGTATCCATCACGTTAATTTTTTATGTATAGATTTCGACTTTTCTAAGAAATTTCATGGTCTTACGAGCTTTTCAAAAAATATGGAACGTATCTCTATTTATACAATGTAAGTCATGTCTTATTTTGAGCGATTTTTTTTGCGCGGTTTTCTCTGGAACGTATCTACCAGATTACATATACAATATTGTTTCTACAAACTATTCTTGCGTGCCGTATAAGAAATTTTAAAAATTTGGTTTTTTTGTTTGGAAATTTTGAGGTGCATTTTTTCTCGACGGTTATACTCTTAGAAATATATGATCAACACGTGAAGAACATAGCTTTTTGTTAGCATTCTAAGAATTTTACACAATGTATCTGCTTTTGATTACTATAATACAAGACGAATAAAATGCTATTTTTATTTTTTTAAATCTGTTCGTTAGAACTAGAAAGAACCTTTTTTAAGATTAAAATAGCTATAAATTAAAATTGCAAATCACTTTTAATAGTAAATAATGCTTTTGTTTCCAAGTAGTTTCGGTAATTAATCTTCATCACATCACACGAGACACAATTTTTTTTCGTTTGTAATAAAATTCTTGCAATTTTTTTTTCAACATTTTGCAAAATTTTGACTCATATGTTTTATACACGTATTACATAAATTTTTATTTAAGCTGCTATTTAAAATCAATGTTTTTAAAAAGACAATATCGATGTTGTGGTTACAGTCCGGTTTTGAACATTCTTACTAAAAAATTCAATCCTTTGATTCATTGTGAGTCAAAAATTGTATGGTAGGTGGAGGAGTGGACCTGTCACTACTGAGTTACAGGGTGTTCAACAAAGTTCCTTTAGAGAACTAGAAGAACGCGGAGCTGGTCTAAACTGTGGCAGGTTTTAACACTAAAATTCTGATGATACCATATACAGTGGAACCTCTATAAGTCGAACCTCGGTAAGTCGAAAACCTCCCAAACTCGAAGAAATGTTGTGTGTCCTTCCCATCAAGCTCCATTGCTCGAAATCTGACCCCTCTATAAGTTGAAATAATAAGTGAGTCCCAACAAGTAAATTCAGTACATGTTTTCCCTCTATAACTCGAAAAAAGAAATTTGACCTCTGCATCTCGAACATAGCAATGTTTGATTTTACAACCTTTATAACTTGATTATTTGAAAGGAATTACCTCTATATGTAGATCGAAGAAAAATAAGATACCAATTTTAAGAATATGCCGACAATGTACATTCATTGTTTCTAAGAAATCAATGTAAACGTCTACTTATACAATAAACCAATTCTATGAATTGATAAAGGAACTTATCGAAGTTACTTTATTGCTGTCGATTAAAAAATTATCAGAAATACTAACTGCAATAATAGGATTTTTATTTATTTCACCTCTCTAACTGAAAATTATTTGGAATATATCTTAACCTCTACAAGCCAAACATTTCCTGACAAAATTCGCTTCAGGCGAAGTCCTCCATAAGTCGAAAACTCTAGAAATCGAATTTTTCGGGAGACGCCACTTCGACTTATAGAGGTTCTACTGTAACTCAGAAATTTATATTTGGCTTCTGCACTTTCTCTCTATACTGTGCATTGGCTGAGCTAAACAAGCTCATCCACCAGCGTTGTTAAAGAAAGTTATGAGTGAGTGTTTGCATATGGAAAAATTTCGTATACACGTAAGTTTTGATTATTGTGTAAAATTTTAGTGTTTTTTTACTTATTTTTTGCAGTAAAACTTTTTTATCGGAGGTACGATTTGAAATTCGGCATGTCCACTGAAACTCAAAAAGCGACACTATTTTTTTTCGATCGTACTGTCACTTAGTACAGTTTTTTTTCGAAGGTAAGGCATGACTGACGGAATCTAGAATAGCTACAGCAATAAATGATACCGACACTTCCAGCTTAACTGACTACTTTTCGAAAAAAAAAAAAAATTATGAATATATACGAAAAATTGCAAGTATTAAAAATTAAACGATGCATCACATCGAATACCATAATAGATAAAAAATCTTCATCACATATTGAATTTCCTTGTTTTTCTGTTTTTTTTTTCAATAAAATTTTTTTTACTACATTTTTTACTATCAGATTATTATAATGTCACACCTGTTACATTTGTGTGTCACACGCGTTACATTTTTGTAGTAACTTTGTATATATTATTTAAAAGTTTATGTTAAAAGTTTCTCATCATTTTAATAAAAATCATATCGAATATTTTTAAAATGATATCAATTCATCACGAATTCCTGCAAAATTTTAGGCAATTTGAACTCAAAATATTTAAAAAGGAGTTTTCTCAACATTACACCCGTTACGAACTTTAGAAGCATTTTCTAAACTCATCACATTAGATGTCAAATTTTTAAACTTTTAATAAATATCGGAAGGTACCATAGCACTTGTTGCAAGAGTTTAAATTACATTCCCACACTTTTCTGAAAAGATATAAACGAAAATAAGAGTTATACTGTCATATATCAAATTAAAGCACTCTGTGATCAGAGTTCGCGAAAATTATCACCTTCGAGATCGGTTAAATAAAAGCCGAGATATTGGCGTGGGAAGATTTCCAATTTGTTTAATTAACTACCAAAGACTTGTCATAGCGAGGAAAAAAAAATTTACTTTTCTCTCTCATTGTAATTATTATTTCCCAATCAAACGTTGTTGTTATTAAAATATCAAAAGCAATAGCAAACAATTAGTGTGTGCATTGCTGTAGGTATTTTAGATTCCGTCAACTTTTATCATTTAAATAAAAAAATTTCGTCTCATTCTATCGTAGTTTAGTTTTCTAAAGGTTTCACTTCTACTTTGTGTGAACTGCACATACAATTTTTTTTTTAAATGCATGCAACCAAACAAAACCTTTTGCATTTCGTTGGCAAATTTTTCAAGAGGAAATAATCTCAATGATTAACTATAGAAAAATTACAAAAAAAAAAAATTCGTTTTAATAAAAGCCCCCCAAAACAAACTAGATTAAAATTCATTAAGAGCAATATGCGTTTCATAGCAAATTTATACCCAAAAATGTAGTGAATAAGGTGTTGTTTTCGCGCTCACCAATTAATTTTTGTATGGCAGGAAATTCTTTTAATTTTTAGTTTTTGTTTAATAGAACTGCGAAATATATTTTTAATGATCAACTGGTATGTACTTACAAAATAAAATTTTCTTATGGTATTCCTGCTTCTTTCATGGCCAGGATCGAAACTGGTTGAGTAGAACATTTTATTTGCTTTCTTTGAGATTTGCGATCGTAAATGAATCGGCAATATATAAAAGCCATCTCATAATTACAAAATGTTAACATTTACCCCTTAAGTCCATATTTAAACACACAAAAAAAATCAGAAATACAAAACTTAGAATTTAAGCATGGTGCATATATTCGTTTAATACTAACAGCAATGAGCCATCGATACTGAAGAATTAATTAATTAAGTATTTTTTAACGAATACGCTGCATATTTATATACCTTAAATCATTTAGCACAGCATCTTATATATTTTTGTATTAACTGTCTCAATTGAATTCTTACATCATTCGATGGAAATTTGATTGTGTGTTGTTTATGTCGTTTTGAAATAATAATGTGTTTAGTTTTGCTTACTATTATCGATTTTTATTATATTATGCAATGATCTTATTTTAACTTGCTGCACTAATAATGACATTTTTACCATTTTTTCTACACATAAATAATTGGGTACTTCAAGAAAAAATAAGTACTGATTTCTTATTTTGTATATATTGATTTTTTATGTAAGTATGTATTTTTTGGGTACTACAACAAAAAATAAGTACCAATTTTCTATATTGATTTTTTATGTAAGTATGTATTTTTTATATTGGTTTATGACTAACATAATAAATTTGCTGCTAACCATTCATCTTCTGGTAACTGAAATAATAAAAGAAGTAGAAAAATAATATAAAATTTTTTGTTTTCAACTTTAATGTATTTTTAGGATTTTTATTTAAATGTTGATTACTTTTCATGTGATGTACAAATATTACATTTGCTTTTATTTAGAATTTGCTTTTAAAAAAAAACTGGCAAAGTATAAGCTTTATTATAAGAAAATTTCTAGTAGTTGAAAAAATTAGCACTAAATTGAGTTTGACTTAAGGTAAATTTAAAAAAAAAAGTTTTAGCGTTAAAATAAAAATTAAAACGAAAATCCAACTTTTTTTTTTTTGTAAATTAATGCACAAATTAACGTTAAAGATTGACTCTCCATAAATAAAATATAAAACTTGAAGATTCACCTGGTTTACTTCCACTTACAAGCTTCTGTCAGTGTTTCATGAGTTAGATTTGCTATTCTAATACACAAACGACAGGTTGTAAAAAACGCATAATTGGTAACACTTTCAATTTGTGTGAAACCAAGAAATTATGAAAAATGAGAATCTTCTGGGATTGCGATTGGTACGGTCATTTTAAGTTCATACAAAATCTATTAGATTTCCCCAACGAATTAAAGAGGAGCTGTAGGAAAAAATTAGAGCAGGTCTATTTTGAGTGAGTAGAGTATATAAAAAGATTTTTGGAGTTTCACTGCTATGTACTTATTTTTATTTATTTATTTTTGAAATTGATTCATTGTTTCAACGATGAACGTTCGGATAATGTTATAATTTGACTAAAAGACTTTGTAGATGCGCGATGAATAAATGTTAAGATATTTAATTAG
The DNA here is from genome assembly GCA_949775025.1 of Tricholauxania praeusta. NCBI lineage: Eukaryota > Metazoa > Arthropoda > Insecta > Diptera > Lauxaniidae > Tricholauxania > Tricholauxania praeusta. The sequence continues at coordinate 66,499,985 of OX459029.1, read as the reverse complement.
AGATTGGTAGCCATTTTGCTATCCGCGAGAGGGCAAGGGATTATTTGATTCCAATACTTCGTTCTTATTGTAAAAATAATGGAAAATATTGCGTTTTTGTCAATTGCAATACAGCGATGGAATTACAGTGTATTTTTACTTGTTAGCGTGTGTGTGGTTAAACAAATATAATTATCACATTATTGGACCTTAGACAAAGCGACTTTCTTTGACTGAAAATATCTCCGAAAAAAGCAAAGAATTATGTAAATAAATATAAAAACAATTTTGGATTTTTCCAAAGTACACTTTTTAATATTCACTTAGCAATTTTGAAAAAAGGCTACCTAACTTTTTAATTTTTATTATTAAGATTTTTTCCAAAAAAAAAGATTATTTATTATATATGTATGTGAGGCGTCCAGTTGCAAGACCGGCTAAGTCCAAAAAAAAAATTAAGTTTCAAGATATTCTCATATATCAAAATCTAGACGTGCTTTTTTGTCTACTATCTTTAAAGATTAAAAAAAGTTTTTTGACAGACATATAAGATTTTTAAAATTTGTTTTTGATGCATAGATTTCAAAACCGGCCCAACGCCTTGAAATCAAAACCGGCCAAGTTCAGTACATCGACACCAAAACCGGTCAAGTCCACTTTTTTTCAATCAAAATTTATTGATAACTATGTCGAAACCAGCCATGTCCATATTTAATAGATCACGTAAAATGTGTACAAATTTTGTATTTCACCAAAAAAAAAGCCAAGATCATCACATCTGAGTGAAAGCTAAACTGTGTAATTTCTATATTTTAATAAAAAAAAACGAAAGGTCATTATTTTTGGGTATGCAAACATGAACAGCACCTCATTCTTTAACCTTCTACATTAATTCAACTCTTATTTATTTATTCTTTGCTTATTTACATACATGTAACATAAATATGTTCTGATTCAATCGAACAATAACTCTTCAGTATCACAATGGAACTTCACTCTTACAATGAGTCTTCATCCGCAATATCTACTACATTATTAACAACATGTTCAAATTTAATTAGGAAGTATTCCAATATTTATTTCAAATTATTCCGAAGTGTCGCCAGCTACTGCAATGTTGAGATTTTATTCAATGTATGGTCGTACGACATTTGATCACATATTTTAGCAAAACTTACTTAAAAAAATGGTAATTATTATTAATTGTCCAAGTGTACCGAAAATGTACTGGAAACTCTCCAAATGTACTGAAAATGACCCAAATGTACCGAATGTACTGAAAACTTGTCCAATGTACTGAAGAAAATTTTTCAGGGCGCAAATGTACCGAAAAAGGTACAAATGTACCAAAAATTCCATCACTGTCTGTCGTGTTTTGAGTAAAAAATTTTATAAGCTATACGAGGGCGGATTGATAATGATGCGGTTTTCAACAGATGGCAACACTGGGCATCATATGGTAGATTTTTCCCCGCGTGTAATCTGTCAATAAGCTTCATGTTAATTTTTGGCGCGATATGTCATTTAGTTTTTCCTTGGCAGCCATATAAGTCGGATAACTTTTAACTTTTCTTGTAAAATGGATAAAACCGATTTTCGCTTATTGATTAAACATTATTTCTTGCGTGGAAAAACCGTGAAGGAAACAAAGGAAAAGCTTGATAAATATTATGGCTCATCTGCTCCAGCGAATTCAACCGTAATTTATCATAAGTGGGAAATACGTTTTGATTTTCCAATGAACATAGATGAAGATAAACGTTTTTCGTTGTTTTTCCGAAAGTATGAAAATGGGACTTCGCTGGTCTTGCAACTGGACGCCTCATTTTTTCCGCCAACGTTTCGGAGTTTTTTTTTTTTGACACCTTCTTCAGGATGCATTACTTTACAAGCTAAACAAAGTTTAAGATTTGTATTTATGTTTTATTCGGTCGCTAAGCTAGCAAAAGATTTGTTTTAAGTATTACCTGTCATCTCTATGAGTCGGCATACCTGTGACACTTTAAAGTGATACATTTGCCCAAAGATAAAATATTTTTCATTGAAAAATTTCATTGTTGTTGAAATCGTTAAGTAAATAAGAACCCATCCCCAAGCTTTGATTATTTTAGCAGTTTTTTTACTTCTTTTTTTTTGCCTATTTAGTCCTTAAAAAAATGACGGTAACTGATGACATTCGTTCCAAGCTTTGCTTCCATACATTTGTAGATTTGTCTTATGAAATTTTTGATCAAAGTTTAATTCGCCTGTACCAATGTATTTCTTTCATTGTTTTACTTTTCAAATCGGATGGTATTTTGTTTCTTCTTTTTAAGCATATCAATAATTTTTACCCTATTTAAGTCCCTAAAGAAAACTTTGCGATGGCCGAATTTTGGACACAAAAATAGTTTCCAATAGTATACGTATTGTGCATTTAAAAAGAATTTTTTTTTCTAATATTAATAAAAATGTTTAATTAAAATTATACATTCTGAAGGAATGTGGAGTCAAAGTGTTCTGATCTCAGAACTGCTCCTTCCCATCAGAACATAGGGTTACAATGATGTTGAGGCATATTTTCAGGCTTATATCTGTTTATTGCATGTCGTCCTATACAATACTCTTAGAATGTTTCATACTCGAGACATTGTCATTAAAACATAAATGATCTAATGTCCGGCCGGATTTCAGCATCAAGGATGTGAGTTATTTTATACGTTGATAAGGCTTTCGTATGTCGCTTAAGCTACTCGTAACTTCCCCTTCACGCATATAAGATGATGTTTTATTTTTAAGCCTATGATTGCTAAATAAAATCTTATGTCGCATAATCATTGTCGAAATAAAATACACTTGAGGTCAATAAAGTATGCTTTTAAATAGGGTATGCTTAAAGTCTTTCACAGTTGAGTTAAGCCATGCGTTAACGCTTAAAGTAGACATTGATTCAAAAGCAGTCAAAGCTGTTGCTAAATCAAAATGAAGAAAATTTGACATTTTGCAAGTTTTCAGTATGTTGCCAAGAGATTTCGATATTGTTAAGTACGAGAATTTATTAAGATGGCTATTTAACAGCAATTTTTCCTGTTGCACTCTAGTTATGCTCACATTCTCTTTCTAACTATGGTAATTGCAGAGTTAAAGTATGCTTTATCTTTTTAGTACTTTGCTAAAGAAAGCAAATGTTTGTTTCTCGACTTTAAAATGGTATCGGACACCATTTTAAACAAATTGTTATATCAAATATCTCATAAACATTGATAAAAGCTTGTGAATATTCTAAGGAAGTCAAAAGGACTTAAAGTTTGTTCCAGCTAAGGCTCTAGGTGGTTGTGAACGCTGTTAATGGCAATGATAAATAATTTTATTTCTGATGGCTCAAACTACTTCTGATTGAATGGAATGATGTTTCCATAATTCAGGTGAATTCATGGCTATGCAAATGTTTCCAGATTTGCTTGACAGCATTTTAGTAATGAGCCGAAATTTAAGTTGCAATAAGAGGCGTTATTTTTTTTTTGTGTCAAATGTACAAATAAATCGTTTCGAAATGGCATTATTATACAGCATAAAAAATAAAAAATTATTTGAAAATTTTAAATTTGTGCATTATTACAAGAAAAAAAAGAAAATAATAAAACAATAAACTGTGCATGGACTATAGAAGAAAAATGACAACAGTTATGCTAAAATTGACTTAAAATAATAAATAGACTTGTCTAACAAGTACATATGTGTTTGCGTAGAAGTGTGTGTGTAAGTTTTTGTTTGCTTCATATAATTTGGAACACCTCAATTGAAAAATATCACAAAAATAATATCGTGAGAATGTTATACGTTGAGTTTAGTTACAGGCGCTGCTATTCAAATATAACTAACGCTTGTTTCAGGATTTTTTAATTGAATAGTTGTAAAATAAGTATGAATGTACTCAATTGCGTATGCCAACATAGCAGATAAGTGTAGCTAATTACATGTATTCATAGCAAAGAAAGAAACTTATTGAAGTGGTTCTCAGAGCATTACTTTCATTGCATATGGGCAGAATTCAGAGACAAAAGTCTTCTGTTGTCTAAACTATTTTTAAGAAAGTTGAAAACAAAGGTTGAAATTAGATTTAGTTGGAAATTAATAACTTAGAAAAGAGCATTTACATGCATACAAAAAGTGTGTATGTTAAAGGAGCTTACATAATTCCGTACATGCGGGAAAGAAAGCATGTACCTGTTCTAGAATAGTTTGCTAGTGTACATTTTGCGGTTTCGTGTGGACAGTCTAAGAAGATTTAAGAATGGTATCGGTTTCCTCTTAAGTTAAAAGTATCAATGACCCTCGAAGCGACAATGCGAGTAATTGGCGCCATTTCGAAACCCAATAGCCGCCGCATTTCACTCGTAAAGGCATCCCTTTTGGAAAGATTTGTCGTGATTCAATACCCTAGTGAATACAGGGAGCGTGTGTTCAAGTGTGGGTGGCTTGCTGGTGATTGTTTGTTCCGCATTGGCCAGCTGAGACATAAAGTAAAGGCGTCTGTATTCCAGATTAAGGATTAAGGTGGCTTACATCGAAGTACGTCTGGACTCCAAGGGTTGCGCCACTTATCAGATTCGTCCCTTGGATTACGACTTACTGCATGAAATAGAGTAAAAGTTTCTTTATCAACCATTAATGATCTTAAAACAATGGTATTTCTCCAAGTGAAAATATTATAACGATAAATCCATTTGCCTCGGCTGCATCACATCGTTTTTAGAGATTCAAATTTCATGTTTAAATGAAGTAGACTCATTATTTTTATAAATGAAAACTCGAACACAACTTTTTCTCGATGAAACACAACAAACGTATTGGCAAATAGAACGTTCGAACACTCAACGGCATTGGAAAACTGCAACGAGTGGCAAGCGAATTCAAATGACTCAACATCGATATACATATTGGGAATATCTGAATTCATGAAAAGTGTTTATACTCTGTCTGATCAGAAAATGACGTGCACCGTGATGGATTCGGACTCCTTTTCAGCAAACGGATCGCAAAATCATTCGTTAATAAACAACGTAAAAGTTAAGAAATAATGAGGGCTTGCTTCTAAACTAGGAGGAAGCTAGGAAACCGACAATATAACAAGTATATGCTCCAACTGAAGCCTCTGACATTACAATGAAAGAAGCGTTTAATATCCAACTAATGGATATTATCAATTCCTCACACTAGAAAGACATACGTATGGTTATGAGTGACTCTAACGAGAAAACGGGAAGCAGCAACAAAATTTCAAGCACGTAACGGGTCAACATGGCGACGGCACCAGATATGAAAACGGTGAATTTTACACCCTGCTCTGCAGTAAGGCAAATCAAATGATTAGTGGAACATTGTTCCAGCTTAAACATAAGAACACTTGGATTTCATCTGATCACCGCACAGTTCGCTCGAAGAGCAGCCAGAGGCAGTTCAAGAGCTACCAATGCACCTTAAAAATGAACTGTTTGGTGCGGATCGTGGGCCGTCGGCATAATTGGATTGTACTTTTTCAAAAATAATGAAAATCGAAACGTTACAGTCAAGGGAGCAAGGTACCGTGCCAAATTGAAGCTTACCAATGGACCACCTAAGACGTAAGCGCGGGCAAAAATTTACATAAAATAATCTTTAAAAATTAAATGGCAGGAATTGATGTATCACTAAAAGTAAATACTTAATTCAATATTGCAAATTTTATGTTCTTTTTTTAATTTTCAAAAGCTAAAGGCTTAAAAAATCACCCTTTATAAGCTCAAGGATACCTGTCTTCGGGTTAAATTCATCGATGAAGTGAAGAGACTCAGAGACATTTACCACCAGAGCTCAATTGAATTTAAGAGGCACAACATCAATACGTCGTTTAAAACAACGAGTGAGACAATACTCGGCTTTACCTCAAGTAACAGGAAGCCCTAAATGAGCGACTCTACCTTGGATATCTTTGAAAAAAAAGACAGCTGCAAGACTCGCGAGCTTGAAGCCTTGATACAAGGAGAACAAGGTCCATCGCAAAATATTCAACGATCTCTCAGCCAAGCTAACAAGCTGCAGAATCGGAGATTTTCGTATCGTTTACAAAATAGTTCCGTCCATGGTCTTGACAAAAATTTTCCTCACCAGAGTCAGTGCAAACATAAAACCCCTTAATCGGAAGCAACAGGTAGAACTTTTTCCGAACATATTGTGTGTCGATAAAATTAATAACATTCGCATTGTCGTGGCAGGCGTCGTGGCATTTAACTTCATCAATCACTTATGATGGCATCGGCCGCAACTGCATCTAGGACATATTGAACTACAAATATGATTTTGACAATCAATGTAACATTGTTGTTTCATTAAGCAGATTAATACTGAACCGTAGTATTTTCAAAAATTATTCATACTTGTAATGGATACCATATGCAAAATATTTTTATTGAACGTGCTAAGTTTAGCTTCTGAATTACCGCACGGAATTTTACAAGTATATATTTCTAGGAGAACTTATATATCGAATATATCGAATAAAAATCTATACAATAGGGATGTTGTAAGCTCGATCTTCATTGAAATATCCATATGAATAAATGATTTAATCCTTAAAGACTGGATCAAAATACAATTTATTTATTTATTTTATGTTATCTTAAAATACATATGGTATATTTGAAATAAAATAAGGAAAATTTCATCAAAAATAAAGGTAAATATATAATAAAAATCAAACAAAATAATATATTTCAAAACCAATATCAGATTTTTTTGCTTAAAAAAAATCGGAAGGCATTTTTATCTCCTTCCACAAGAGATTTTTAAGTTTCGTGCCACTTTTCACCAGAAAAACCTCAAAAGATAAATTTGTTCAAAAATTTGCTTCTGCGATTTTCCAAATATTTTTTTAAGAGTATTCTTTTAAAAATTTTGCTTACATTGAATTTCACGTTTTAGAAATTGTTTCTTTTTAAAAAGAACACAAAAATGTTAAGCAAGCACACAACAGAATTTCATAGAAATTTGACTACTTGAAACTATTTTTTGAATTGAATGACGTAGTATCCCGCCATGAAAACTAATATGTTTAGTATAAAAAACTTGCCGTTGAAAAAAGAAATAAGTTTTTAAACGGAAATATTTCATTGCGATCAACTGCCCTTATTTCCCTTCTATTGATATTTCCTAAGCATTGTCATATAAATGCTAAATTTTCATCAGGATCAGGTCTAGTACCTAGAATTTTTACTGCTCTTTTGTTTTTGCTCGACATAAACGTTAAATTTTTAGCGGAAATCCAAACATGTTGGCATTTGTTGGATAGTAGAGCAATAAAATATTTTGATCTTGATTCAACGTAACATTTAAATAAAAAATTGAGTACATTATTAATTAGAGTTATCTGTTCAACGAAAACATGTACTGAAACATGTTCGATGTCAAAAATCAGTTACGAGATAAGTATGTGTTCTTCGCTGGAAAATATTGTCGCTTATATTTGCCTTAAACAACAATTTAGATCCAAGATAATTTTGACAACAACGAAATAAAAATTCTTTTTCGAGAAAACGTACTTTCCGTATATTGTATGGGGTTATTCTCAAAGGTGTTGCATATTGTGTTTTTGAATTGAAAATGCAATTACATTTATAAGCTGACAGTGTTCAGAAGTGTTTTTTTGTTGTTGTTTTTAGTTTCATATAAAAATTGTTTTTTTTTTTTATTTTTTGAAATTGTATACTGTAAGCAATTTGTTTTCTTTAGACTTTTTGCTAAGTGTTATTTTATTTTTAATTTTCAAATATAATATTTTAGTCAATAAAGTTTTCTTTTAGAGTTTTTAGGCACTATTTTAAGTTATAAACATTCGTTTGCTCTTTAAACATTTACTTTTAACTATAAAAAAAAATGATAAACAGAAAAGCTAACAACAAAAAGTACCTATATGAATTTTCATAGTTTCCAATATTATGAAACAATAAAATATAATTAAAAAAATGTTTTTCACGGTTTCATAGTTAAATAACTTCTAGGCATATTATAAACTGTTTTATTTTTGTTTTCATGTTATTTCTTGTGTTGTTTTGTGTTTTTATGGAAATTATAAGTATTTGCATATTTTATGTATAAAAATATGCTACATTATTTATGTTTCCAGTTAAGTTTTTTATCAAATCAACTGTTGTTTGTTGTATTGATGTGTGTATGTAAATGCGAACATGTTTTTTATATTTTGATTTCAATTTTATAAATAGAATTATGTTTGTATTGTAGTACAAATACGGAACAGCATAAACACATCAACATGTAATTAACGTTCCCTCTTTGTTTATGTGTATTTTTGTCTGCCCTTGTGTGTCTTTTTTGCTTAAAAACATTTATATATATTATAATTTAACGTGTTTTTATATTTTAGTGCTGCTAAACCGTACGTTTAATTATTATTTAAATTTTATTTTTTTTTTTCTGTTATAAGTTGGTGTATAAATATATATGTAACTACATGTTACTGCCTTTTGTTTAAGTAACTTTTTCATAATTATTTTTATAATTATATTTAAAATTTCTCTCTTTATTCCTAATTAACATTCAATTTGTTTTGGTTTTTTATTTAAGTTACGCATATCTTATATTTGCTACTCGTTTTCATTACTTCTTTAATTCTCTTTTATATCATTTTTTAATTTTACTTTCCATATTTACAGCTGGGATTTATGTCAATTTCAATGTTTTTGCAACTATCTTTTCTATTAAAGTAATTCTAGTTTTTTTGCTTTTGTGGATTTACTGTGCCTGTAAAAGTAAAGGATAAACCTTAAAAAATAATATGGGTGTTAGTATAAAATTGAGAAAAGTAGTAAAAAAATTAGAAAAAATATTAATTAAAAAAACGATTTAATAAAATTTTATTATTAATTTTACTAATTTATATATCATATATATACATATAGATATATATAATAATAATAATAAATACACTTATTGCTTTGATGATAACTAAATGATTTAAAAGTATGCATAGAAACATGCAAAAATCTATGCAATCACGAGTGCACTACAGATAATAGCTAAAAAAAGGGTGCAGTGTTGGTTTTAAAACAGAAAGAAAATAAAACATAACCTAAGAATAGAACTGGTAGAACGGCAGAACCGTAATCTAGTTCAGTTAACCCGAGTCACCCTGAGTAAATATTTTTTCGAATTTCGAAAGGATTTTTTAGAAGCATACTATATTTTAAGACTTAAATTAAAAAACTGTATCATGTAGTTTTTAGATCCTGGTCATAGTATCCTTTGAATGTCCTGTTGCCATATGGCAACGCTCAAAGTTAACTGGAAAATAATGGTACTTGAATCAGCTTACATTTTGTGATCGTTTGAAAGTGACGACCATATGGCAACGCCAGGGTAATTTCGGGTTAATTATGGGTTCAAACTTTCTGTTTATTTTTTAAATCAAAGTCTATGCATGACCCAAATACAACATTTCGATTTTAAAGCATCTTCTTATTGCTCCTTATTGATATCTCTGAATCACATTAGACATAATGTTACTTTTGAGGCAACAAATAAAGCAAATATCAAATATCAAATCGTCGATTTTCTGCAAAAAAAAAATCATTTCCACCAAAAAGCTTCAAGTGGTTCAATAAGCCTTTCAAAGCAACATTCATATGTACTTTAATACTGATGCTAACTTGGATATTTTTTTAAGTTCGTGGCGGCAGACTTGATCGTATCTGAAACTAATTTTTTCCTCCTGTGTATCATTTCTGTGAGCGTCCCTCACTATGTCCGAGTCAAATTTTGACCTTTTCCCGTCAACTTTACGAAAATTGGAACTAAACGGGCCTTATGGAATCTTGACGGAACACATTTTACTTTATCTATCAATTGCTATGAGCAAAGTTATTCCCATGAAATGGGTTTCTTAGAAATCCTTTTAGACTCCTTAGACTACCTAAGCCACTACACTACGACTAGACCCCAATTTTCAATAGTTGATTATTTTTATTTGATTTTCAGTCAACATGATAACGGATCGTTTTGACATTATTTCCAACCAGGTTCATCAAAACGAAACATTCATTTTATGAAGACTAGAAACTTAAGGATGATGACAAATTAAAAAAATTATAAAAAATTGAAACAGGTGCCCCTCCCAAATTTCTTTTTGGAGCAATTAAAGGTCATGGTGAAAATAATCAACCCTTTGTCGGTAAGATGTTCCAATACCATTCGGATGGTCAGATGTGGTTCGGACCCTACAAATTAACAGATATTTGTATGGGAAAATGGCGATGTGGCGTCACATTCAATTGTGTGTTTATATTTTTTTGCGTTTTTTTTTGTTTTCTCTAACTAACACGTGTTCAGCTAGTAGCTGCTTATATAAAAATGTTGAAAAAAAAATTATGCCGAAAAATAGTTGTTTTCTTTTTGATAATTTTTTTGTTGACTCGTATTTCGAAGAATACACAACCTAAAAACAAAAATTTCTTCTTTGTTTTGTTGGTCAGACCATGTCTACTACATATATGTTTTGGTGTCTCTGCATCTGATTCCAACCTCAGGCTTTTGTTATATTCGGGAGTACATTAATTTTTCTCATCAAAACTCATTACGGCGTGTGAAAGTACTATTTCCGTCTCCGAGGCATCGAAAATTGAAATTAATTACAAAGGTCTCTATAAAAATCTGCCTTAGCTTCTTGTACGGCAGGATAACTGGTTTATTCTCTTATTTTTCATCTGGATAGGTACCTACATATATTTTTAATATGTAATTTGCTTTTTATGTGATGTGATATTCTTGTGTGGTTTTTATTTTTGTAGTAGGCTGTTTCCATAAAAAAATTATCTGGAATGTTTCTCAAAACCAGTTTTTTAATATCTTAAAAAAGGAATATGATTGAACGGTAGTTTTTTAAACTCGTTTGGCTAACATCCACATGGTGCTACAAAATAGCCCTAAACGAAATAAGCCCAAAAAAAAAACAATGAAAAAAACCCCAAAAGTTTCATGCATTTTAAGGAGTTATTTCATAATGAAATAACAGTAATTTTTTGAGGAATATTTCGTTTCAATTGGTATTTATTTCATAATGAATTCACTCCGAATGAAATAAGCTTTAATGAAATTTCATTGGGACATATTTCATTTAAGCCCTTATGGTGGTAATTTAATTTTATGTCTGTGTTATTTCATCGCTAGCTGGGTCATTCTACCTCGTTCTTACATTGAAAATTTAGATTTCTCAATAACAATTTTTTTTCGATAATTTGTCAAGAAATATTCGATACGTATTTTCGGAAAAAGTTTTTCCTGGCTTGTTTTCGAAAATACGATTTTTTGAAAATCACAAGTCTTAAAAATACATGGATTTTAGGACGCTTCTATTTCAAAATGTACGCGTCATGTAGAAAAACTGTTAAGGCATAAAAGTTGACATTTAACGTCTTTTTTCATATTATCGTATTAACAATTTTCTTCTCTTAAGCTATAAACAAAAATTTTGTAATTTAAAACTTAAAGTCGAAAATTTTTTTATTTGGTTGTGTTTAATTTTTTTGATTTTTTATAAGGAATAAATAAAACCCTAGCAATCATTTTGCAATTTATTTCAATTTGAGACGAGTCCTGGTTCTCTAGATATGCATTTTTCTGTATCACCGCGAGCAAGGTAAAAGACGCGCACGCAAGCGATGATATTACATACATCGTTCATCGAACATTGTATTGATTCTTTCCTATGATTTTGTTAGATATTTTGTGATTAATTTTTGCGCGTGGCGACACAGAAAAATTCATATCTAGAGAACCTGAACTCATCCCAAATTGAAATAAATTGCAAAATATTTGCTAGGATTTTATTTATTCTCTAAAAAAAATCCAAACAATTAAATATACCCAAATAAGAAAATTTTCGATTTTATGTTTTAAATTGCAAAATTTTTGTTTATAACTTAAGAGAAGAAAATTTATAATACTGTTACGAAATTCCTGTCTCTTAGACGATAATTTCGATCTCTTACACTTTTCTGAGTTCGATCACTGGATTGTGTAGCAATCAAAAACACACAAACTTATTTAATTATAAAATGGTTTATTTAAATCACAAAAGTTAGTTTTTACACGGTACAATTGTTTATTTCATTAACATGCAAAGTCTAATATTAATCTGGCACTGTGTAGACAACTGTTTTACTTTATTACATAAAATCCACTGTATTAAAATCAACTGTATCACTTAAATTCAACTGCTTCACTTTATTGCTTAACTTCAACTGTTTTCCGACAACTCTGATGACAACCTTTTATACTACAGTCATCACTTTCTCGAATAATCCAGTACCTTCTTAATGGCGTATCGGCGTGGAATTCACAATCACTTTCTCTAATAATCCAGTACCTTCTAAATGGCGTATCGGCGTGGAATCCACAATCACTTTCTCGAATAATTCAGTACCTTCTAGATGGCGTTGTACGACGGCGATAATTTCTTTCCGTTGTCGACTTTTATAGTGTACTGCAGCGCCTTTTCGGTTTATCATTTTTAGTACAAAAACTGCACTTTGCGGCTAGATGGTGTTAAAGTATTTAAGCAGCCAGTGATGCTAGCTAGTATCGTTTAGTTTTCTTTCGTTGGTTTTTATTTCGAGAATTTTCTGGCATAAACAAAATTTCGCTACAATACGATAATATGAAAATAGACGTTAAATTTCAACTTTTACTCCTTCACGGTATTTCTACATGACTCGTACATTTTGAAATAAAAGCGTCCGAAAAGCCATGTATTTTTAAGACTTGTGATTTTCAAAAAATCGTATTTTCGAAAATAAGCCCGGAAAAAATTTTTCCAAAAACACATATCGAATATTTCTTGACAAAGTATCGAAAAAAAAAATTGTTTTAGAGAAATCTAAATTTTCAATGTAAAAACGAGGTAGAATGACTCAGCTAAAGTAATTCTATATAAACGTAAGGATAAGTTGTAATAATCATAATTTACATTCTCCAATATGTTCAATACCGTCTTGGTGGCGGCCTTTCGCTACGGTTGGGGCTAAAACCGGCTTTGGCAGCGGGTCAGGGCTTATACTGTCATCTATTTTATTTTTGGGGGTCTTTTCATTAGAAGTTATTTCATAATTATATAAGGCCAAACATTTGCTACTACTTCATTTAATTGCTTGGGGATTATTGTATTACTTTTTCTTGTGTTTTAGCTCATATTTCTTGTCCATTATTTCATTGGGAGTTGTTTCATTAGGGCTTATTTCCTTGGTGGCTATTTCGTGCACCCCTTGGAATAAATTCGGGCAAATTTTTTGGCCTTGTTGGCGTAAGCCTAGTTTCTGGATAAATGGCCCAAGTAGCACAACAAGGTCATAAAGACGTCCTTACGACGTCGGAAGATGACTACATCCGACCCTTCGGACGTCCCCGCGACCACGCTACGATTCAATTTTGGAAGAAAACGATTAATTGCATGTGTGTACTGTGCCGACATCCACTTTTCTGATCGAAAATGGAATAGTTATGACCCGACTCTTTGCGATTATATACGACGAAATTTCAGACTCACTTTATTCTATAACCAGTCAGATTTGTTTAATTATTACAATTATTTTCCAATATTAAGACTATATTTGTTCTAAAATTAGTCTGATAATATTTTTTATAATAATAATAATGTCTATTTATTTTCTTTTACTAAACTTATATTTTTATAAATTAATAATGTTTATTTATTTTCTATTACTAAACTTATTATTTTCATGAAAATTATTTGCAAAATGAAAACGCTGAAAATTTTATTGATAAATTTATATGCGTTACCTCGAAAAAATACCATTCCCTTCTCTTCAATTTACACAAGAAAATAATGTTTTTCTAAAAATTTCATGCAAAACTGACCATGTTTAGAAATACACTGACCTAATCTGCACATAAATTGACTAACGGCACTTTGGCGACCAGCTGTCGTTAAAATGTGATTTATGAAATTTTTGACGACCAAATGTGTTTAAGAAATGAACAAATCATTTCCATAATGAGCCAGAGAGTATTTAAATAGTTTTTTTTATCATTTCTTAGAATCTTTTCCACTTTGATTCAATAACATATTAAGAAATACTTCAGCCTTTCTATGTAAGCGTCTTAGAAAAATAAATTATTCCAGAAATAGTCGTATGGTGTACAGATACGGTCGCTAAAGGTGTTTTAAGTCGTACACGATAAAATAAAAAGTCGCACTCCGACTTTTTTTGTTAAGTCTTTCAACGACTAGATAAGACGTCGTCAGGACGTCGCCAAGTGACCAATTGTAAACGGTCATTCGATAACCAGATACGTCGTCGTTACGACGTCGGACTATGATTAAATTCAACCAGTCGTACGCCGACGTCTTTGCGTGGTCTTAAAGTAGTCGGAATATGTAATCACACTTCAAAGACAAGAAATGTAACAAAAATGCAGTAAATCCGACTACTCGGACTGAAATTGTACCAAGTTCTTACTAATTCCGACCGACAAAATCCAATTAAAGTCGGACTGTGCTGCTTGCGGGTTTTGTGAATAAGCTACAATTACATAACTGGGGGTAAAAGAGACCCACGAAAGCTCATTGTGTGCTGAAAAATAGCATTTGTTTGCAGGAGACAACATCCGACTATACTTCATTTATAAGCGTCAATGAGGCTTGTTAGAGGCAACTCACCATTGATTTTTGGGCACCGAGATTGCAAAACTTTGTTCCAGAAGAAATATGGTTCCCGTATGATAGTGCCACTTGTCATAAAATGCACGACTTCGACGACAACATAATCATAAAAATTATTCTTTGATATAAAAGTTTCCTCAAATAAGTTTCAATTTTGAACACTCCAATATCGTCTGATGTGCTTACTTTTATTGAGTTAGTCATTCATCTTGATTTTCAGGAAAGCAGAAAGATCAGCTTAAAATTAGGTTACCAGATGACTAATAGACAAATCGAGGAGGTTAAGAAAAAATTTAAGGGCCTCCGGGAGTTTTTCGAAAAATAAAAAGATATTTTTTTAAAACTTTTTTTGAAGCTGCATTTTATCTTAGACCAAAATTTTTTTAAATTATTAAAGTATAACTATTGACAATTTTTCCCAAAAATATTTGTCGATAAGTAAGAAAAGTGCAATGCTGACCTCAAAACTTGCGGTGAGCAAGATATCTGGAGACTGGTTCATCAAAAAAAAAAATTAAACTTTTCAGGGATAAATCTTCAATAGTTATACCTTAATAATGTAAAAACAATTTTGGTCTAAGATTAAATGCAGCTTCAAAAAGAATTTTTAAAAAAGTGTCTTTAAATTTTTCGAAAAATTCCCGGAGGCCCTTAAGATAACTACGTTCGACTAAGCTCTTGTTATTTTTAATTCGTAATGTTTTCGAAGTTGTTGAGGTCCTTCCTAACTTTTATAATTCTAAAAAATTACTCAACTTGTAACTTGTGTTTTCTTTTAACGTTTCCAAAAGTGTCGAAAAAAAAATAATCAACAATTAAGTAAAGATATTTACAGGGTAAGGAAATTCAAATAGAAGCCATTAAATAAGAGGAAACGCAAATAAGCCAGAGACATTCGGATCGACCCCAGAAGGAAAAGTAATCACTTAAAACAAGATAAGTTCTGCATTAATTTTCTTGGTAAAATAAAAATATATATTAAGAATTGTGCGATGATTCAGAAATTGACGAAGTTTCTGAAGAAATTCAGGGAAAAAGATAGTGAACTGCCTAATCCAGATCAAAATTCTAGTCTGCGTAAAAAAACTACGTAAAAGCAAAAACGAGGTGAATCACCAATATTTATATTTGTTTTTATTCTTGCGCTTAAAAAGCACATGAGGTAGTCACTACGACAGAATCTTTCTAAGGATTCAATTGATATTTCTTGTTCTTAAATTTCATTTATACTACTAATAGCTTATATGACTATTTTTAATTATTTATCAATACGAAAAGTTATAAAAAAAAATGTTATTATAAAATTGTTAAATTTTTTTTTTTCAACAACTGAGGAAGAATAAAATTTTACATCAAAAGTGCAACGTATTACATTCAGAATTCATATAAGAAATATTACAAATAGAATTATTACATTAACAAGAATAATAATTAGTACATACCTGTGGACTCACTTGGAACTGCTGTATGGGATAAGCGACCACGCCACCAGCCTGTGGAATAGCAGCACCTGTCGCTAACTGCTGAGCGGGTGAAATTTGAGCTTGAGCGGCAACACCTTGCCAGGTAGCAGGAATTTGAACTCCCATTCTAAAAATAAATAAAAGGATAATAACAATTAAAATAAGAACAAAATTTATGAATTAATTAAGGCTTAAGTTATACTATGTAATGGCAATATATAAGAAAATTAATGAAAAAGGGTTAGGTATGTAGTAGCGATTGCAATACCGAAATCATCACAGATGACCTCTAGAAAGTCCGTTTTAAAGGGGAAAGGCGGGAATAAATTATGCTTTGATTAAAAATAAGCTGAAAAAAACTTTTTCATTTCAGAATATTGACATGATAAGTCGATTTTGGGACTAGATTCGGATTGTACAGCACATTAAAAATGTAAACTAAAAAAAAAAATTGAATCACCCTAATGCATTGGTTCTCAAAATATTTTGGTCGTGGAACTCCCAAAATCGTTGCGAATGATCGCGGAACCCTGAATATTTTTTAAGCAACGACTTTTCAAAATTTAGAAATAATTAAAAATAAAAAAATATACTAAAATAAATGAAAAAACTTTAATGTGAAGAGTGCACCTGCTTCTTTGATTCCATGATTCTCTTGAAATTGGGCGTTATTTTTGATAACTGAACTCGTAATCTGGTGCAGCATCAAGTTTGTTATGATATTTGGTTTTTGTCGCAACATATGTATTTTTAAAACCCAGCTTCACACAAGTAAGTGGTTGCAAATGGCAATACAATTCGATTAGCCTGTTTTGATAAATTTAGATATTCATCGAATACATCTGACCAAAATATTGTTAATGAAACTGTTCTAAATTTGGCTTCTAATTGGGTATCCGAACTCAAATTTTCATAATCCATGGAATGAAATCCTTTTGAGTTTGCTTCTTTTTTGAAAGGATTTGTACCCAGTAATTATCTTGATACTCTAGGTTGGAAAAGTAATCACTGAGTGGTTGCTGTAAGCTGGGCAGATGTTTTTTATACCATCACGAATTTTCATATCTACATCCATTTCAGATTCTTCGAGAAAATCATTAAGCGTCTGGAAACACTCGAAGTTTTGTTCCCAGTTGAAATCCAATATTGAATTTTCCTTGAAAAGGCAACCATTTTATCTTTTGTTTGCAATATGCTGACTTGTAGCGTTGCAAAGACAAACAAATTTCATTCAATTTTCCAACTTTATCATCAAGGCATGCAAGTGCAGATAGCCAAATCATATTATTTAATCTGTCTAATATGTTGTTCAAATTTATCAAATGCTGTCGCTTAAGCGTATTTTACGTATTTTGGTGAAGTTCGAATTGCTACTGATGCTTGTGTTTTCAGTCACCTTATTTAAAAATTTTAAGTTTAATTTGGTGGTAAGCTTTCCGAGGAAAATGTGAATAGAGTAACTTCGGATATTGTGATATGGTCGAGTAATGTGATATGACGTCATATTTCCTTAAATAAACAACTCTCGACAAAAATTTTTTTGTTAAAAAATAAAAAATTTAATTTTTTATTTTGAGAAAAAAGTTCTCCTGACCTCAAATGTCTTTAAGCGCACATTAAACTCATCTAATTTCTTTCTTATATTGGTACAAATCCAAAATAAAATTCTAAGCCAAAAAAAGGTGGGGTTTTTCAGTTTAGCTTTCTTTTTTTCTCATAAAAAGTGCTATAACTTTGCCAATTTTCAACCATTTTAAAAATTTTTAAATATTCTGACAGAGAATAAGAAGTTCTATTAGAATCAAAAGACAACAGTTAGTTATTTTGATTTGGATGGAAATGTCGCTTTTTTTGAAAAAATATTCAGCGGTGTTTTAAGTTTTGACACCAAAACTTAAAATGGGCATAACTTCGTAAAAAAAATTTTTTAATCAAATCCGGGAAATATGGATGCACTTATATCCTTTGAAAAACAACATATTTGATCGGCAACCAAATCCGTAAAATGAAATAATCCGACTGCAAGGTTTGAAATAGATTTGGGCTTTAATTAAAGCTTACTAAAATTCCATCAAATTCTCGTAGCCCGAATATGGAAAACAAAATAATGTTTTTTGGAACCGGCCGAAAATTGTGTTAAAATTTACAATTTTCTGTTTTAAAGAAGAGCTAACTTAATTGCCAAAAAATCAGCTGGGTGCAAATATTTGTTACAAGTAGTGCAACTCCATCGACAAAAGCATTCAACTTTCAATAAAAAAATAAATAAATATAAATTATAAATAAACATTTAGTTGTTTTTATAAAGTGTATTGAAAAAAATCAGCTATATTCCACGAGAAAAATTATTATTTTAATGCTAAATGAATTTCTTAATTTTTTTCCAATTAAAATTCAAAAACTTTGCAATTTATTTTTGTTCTTACCATCGCAAAGAAGTCCTATTTAAAATTAAATAAAATAAAATATAATTAAACATTATTTAATAAACATTTATTTGGATTTACAAAATTCATTGAAGATACTTGTTTTATTTAGAGAAAAATAAATGTTATTTGCAGAAGGATTTTTTATTTTGCTCCAATTGAAATTGAAGGTACTGTAATTTATTTCTTTGCACCTACAGTTTTGAAATCTTAAAACAAGAATATATGCAGCTTGTACTAAGCACTTTGTAAAATGTGGGCGGGATTAAAAAACGGGGTGGGGCACCTCTCGTACATCAAAACAACTTAAAGTGGTATATCTAGGTACCTGTGGTAGCTACAATCTTAAAATTTAATATGTGGAAGTATATTGTTTGCACTAAGCCACTCGAAGAATGTGGGCGTGGTTTGAAAACATGGTGGGGCACTTATCTACAAATAAAGCACCAAAAACGCTATATTGTGGTACTTATAGCAGCTACAGTTTCGATATTCGGTACTTGTATCTAAACCGTCTTCGCTTAATACTCTGCAAATATGGGCGGCATTTAATTAAGGGGCGTTGTAGCCCTAATATAACAAAATCGCTCAAAATGCTCTAATATAAAAAAATCGCTTAAACGCTATCTCGGAACCTGTGGAAGCTATTAGCTTCAAATTTGGTATTGGGATGTAAATTGTTCACATTCGGCCACTATAAAAATGTGGGCGTTTTCTAAAAATAGGGTGTGACACTTCCCATACAACTAAAGTACTAAAAACGCTATATCTTGGCACCTATAGTATTTTTTTTTTTTTACGTTATAGTAAAAAGTCGTTAATTAAATTGGAAACAAACTGATTGCGGCGTTCGCAGTTATGATCTAGAAAGCTGAAATTTTTGGAGCATTGCCTTCGGATCCATGGCTAAAACATAGGCTAATAGGACCACAAATTTTTTTTTAAAAAAAACCCCTTCGGGTGTATTTTGTCCGCACATGAAAAATGTGGATATAGTTTGACAACAGTGGATGGCATCTCCCATACAAATATAACACCTAAAATCTTATATCTTCGCACTTAAGACAAACTTGTTCTATGTACGTTTTAGCAAGTCGCTTTTTTCGTAAAATTTCAACGAAATCGGACATAAGCTCTGCCCGCGCCGTTTGCAGGTTTGAGCTAGGAAGCTCAAATGTTTTCTCAATTATTTTTATTCCTTAAGTTATATAAGTTATAGCCTATAACATAGGAAAAAATAAACAAAATCCCTCTCCTAAAGTTTGAAAACAAAACACCCTAATATAGATATCATATTTAACTCGATGATTAAATGCAATTATTTTATCGAAAATAATTAGTTTTGTGATTTTAAGAATTAATTTTAATAAAAAAAAAACAGGTTTTTGTTATATTCTAGAAGTTCTGGTCGTAATTTAAGCCCTTCGACCTTCAAGTTTACAATATATTATACATATGTACGTAGCAAAAAAATAAAATAAAAGAATAGACTATGTAAATAAAAGCAAATACGCGTGAAAGAAAAAGAAAAGCGCAACTGAAAAACGTTTCGCAATTAGCAAATGAATTTAGTCATCCGTCATTTTGTCATCGTCCCTTGTGTCAGTTCAATCATTTGCGAAGTCGTTGTTGTTGCTTTCGTTGACGGTAGCGTAGCTCTTTCTGGATGGCACTGCCGTAACCACGTTAAAGTGTTGAAATTGCAATTTAACAAACGAATTCACATTTTAATATCTATCATATGTGTGTGTGCACGTTTTATACAGCTGTATGTTAAACAACAAAGTTTTAACTGTTATCTGCGTGGTACACGAATTTCCGTAAAAAATTACAAAAACACAAATATATTTGAAATTGAATAAAAAAATTAAAAAAAGAAGATATTAAAAAGAAAAACTTAAAACGTTTTACTGATAGACACAGTCGGTCAAACAAGTTTTTAGGAAGAACCAGTTTTCCTAGGCCAAGTATAGTTTATCCGTAGCGTGGTAGTATAAACCTAAGTATAATAAAAAAAACAGCTTAGCCTAGAAAGAACCAGAGCAAGTTGACGGCCGTCAGCCGTTCTTTGGGGCTTACATCGTCCTTCTTAACATGCTTCGGATGAACAAGTTTGGCCTAGGAAAAAGAAAACTAAGTTAGCCGGTAATATATAGATAAAACTGAACCAAAATTTGTACTTTTTCCAATTTCAGGGGTGTGTCCCAAAAATACCAAAAAAAAGACCAATTGTAACCGTTAAGCCGTTGTATCTTATAGTTTAGTGGTACCCAGCTCTGCTGCCATTAGCCAGTTGGAATTAGTGCATCACTTATGTATATTAAAGTTGAATTAAATTTTTTAATAAGCTTTTTGGTATTTTCTTATGTTTTTTGGGAACAAAATTTTATAGTATTATGTTTTTTACTGAGGTTTTTGTTTAGCACTTTTAGTGCAAGGAAACAAAAAAAAAATACAAGCGAAAATGCATTAATTTTATATTTTCTTTATATTGGCTCTCAAAGATCTGAACTTGCCAAGATAAATATGAACAAATAAGAAAAAAAAAATGGCGGGTTGCACTCCGGGAGTGCCGACAGAAGTGAAAACAAATCGTTTAATGGCAAGTTAGTGTGTTAGTTGGTATGTGTGCGTTTTCTTTTTATATGGCAATGCAATCGAAGACAAAAACGGAATATGTATTCAAATTTTATTCTCGCTCTCATTCTCAATTTGTCAACGCAACAACGCGGAATTTGAAAGAAACAATTATGTAAGCATAACAATCGTTGAATTAGAATGGAATGTGTCAGTTAGTGTGTCTGCTTTGATTTTTGTCATCCACTTGGAATATTTATTTAAGAGAAACAAAAGAACATTCAAATTTTACTATCGCTCTCATTCATGACGGGGAATCCCGATGACGGTCGGTGTCGCGAGTTTATACTTTTTTCCTCAGCCGCACAACGTGCCATAAGAAGTTTTCACTTCAAAAATTTCCAGTTTTTTTGTCAATTGAATTGGTAAAAACAACACCATTTTCTTAGGGTGCGTGATTAATTAATATTTAATTTTCAAAGATTCTTTAAAGTTACAGGTGTACGTGAACGAAGAAAAAAATCGTTTCAAAAGGTTCTCAAGTAAAAAATAAACTGAACGAAAAGAAATAAATGCTTAGCTTGAGTTTTTATTAATTTATGAAGTTACACATGTATTTTCCTTAGCTAAATTAAGTAAATTTTGCTCTCGGTACAAATTACTATCTTTCCTGATTTATGAATTGTAGCAATAACTATATACATACATTACATTGTACTCAATGAATAACGCAACACATCTTTCAGTTTTTTGCAAGTTTCTTTACATTTCTTTCAATTTCATGAAATAGATACGTTGGATCTATTCTTAATGTTTAAAAAAAAAAATTCAAACTTTTAACACAAAATCGAATAAATTTACATAACTCATCAATATTATTATTCAATAAAATATTTCCTTTAACTTTTCTAACTTCCACTGATGTAATTTTTAAATTTTGCACCATAAGCTGATAAAAATGGTCTGAAATTTCATCATTACAAATTGAAAAACATACCTGCTGCTCTGCTGTTAAATACCATAGGTGATCGAAAAATTTATCTTGTGCAAAATTAGCAATTAAATATAGATTTTTTGAAATTTCTGCAGTTTTTTAAGCAAATTTAAATCATTTCTTGGTGATGAAATAGGCAAAATAGCTATAAACCAAGTTGGCACATAAGCCACGTAAATAAATGCAGCCATTTTACTTGAATTAATTTCAGTTTTGTGAATAAATACATCCTTAAAGTATAGATTGCTCGCGTCGTCCTTCGAGCACGATTGATCCTAGACATCTAAAATTTACTGCAAGGGAAAACCCAAGCAAAGAATTTATTTATTGTAAGTGATCGATTGTTGGGAAGGAAAATGTAATTTTGTACATAAAATTAATTCATATGCTATATACATAAGTGATGCTGGAATTCCAACTGGGTAATCAATGTATTGTTGCGTTTTCATTTTTACTCACATTTCTATACACGCAACTGCTAGAGCAAGAGAAATGGGCATAAATAAACTATATGACCTAACGGTATAACGGTTAGGTGCGTTGCAACACCTATTGAAAAGTAACCTAAGTTACTTTCGAAATATTTCAAAACTAATCTAGTTTTAATCAAATCCATCTCTCCGTTCCCAAAATTTTTGCGGG
Organism: Tricholauxania praeusta; assembly: GCA_949775025.1. Classification (NCBI taxonomy): domain Eukaryota; kingdom Metazoa; phylum Arthropoda; class Insecta; order Diptera; family Lauxaniidae; genus Tricholauxania; species Tricholauxania praeusta. Next base: position 66,477,197 of record OX459029.1, on the reverse strand, counting down.
AATCATGTGATACTACACTTGGACATTATCTAATAGTCTGTATCTCAACCTAAGCGCCACCTTGCAGGTCCGAAAACACATAAGCGCCACCTAGCGTCTAAAATTGATGAGTGCTCAATATTTTTTGGAAATTGTGACACATTTGACGTTTGCTTAACACATTAAGTCAAAGCGGTCGATTTTTCGACCAGTAGATAATGCCGTACTAAGCGAAAAAGACGTATCTCAAAAAAAATAATCCGAGATTCTTATGGCATCGGATAGCTTAAGAAACTACGCGTCTAATGAAATACTCCAAATGTCGGCATCTTAGTTCAATCATATAAAAAATCTACCAAGAAAATTTCCTCTATCTCAATTTACAGGTATTTCAACAAATTGACATAAACAAAACATCAATTATCTCGAAATGAATTTTTTTGAGATACGTCTTTTTCGCTTAGTATGGCAGTATAACTTTCGAATTTTTTTCATGTGAGCCAAGGAGTGGTATAGCCTAAGCGCTAAGCTAATATGTTATTTTTGACCTTTGCAAGTATACATTATTTTTGCTTTGGCTTGATTCAGTTATTTAACTGTTTTTTCACGCTTTGGAGAGGAGGCATTTTTGAAATTTTTCACATCCCATTTGTTGATGTGCCGTAGTTCTGCATTAGGGCAGCGGCACATTCTGAGAAGATCACACGAAGAAAGCGTCTCTCACTAACCTTCGATCGACGCGTCCAAAGCAGCGTGCTACATTGGATTACGCGTTCGATTAAACTCAAAAGATCTACATGGCACACTAGATCAGCAGTGCTGTAGTCACTGTTGCTTCCAACGTTGACTTAAGGGGAAAGAACTGGTACTAGACATTATTGATGAACGCACTTCCGTTAGCAATGGTCAATGTTTGGAAGAATCATTCCGCATTGGACAGATATGAAGACGCAGCCAAGTCGATAAGCAAGCTCATAGGAAATAGCTTGGAACGATAGCGCCTGATGAACTAGTTTGCCTGATCAAAAGAATATTCGAACGAAATAGTCAAAGCACCCAATTCGACCAAATTAATCGCCTTAAAAGATGTCCGTACTGATAAAATTGAACATGAAATCTTGAAGATCGCTAAGACACGTCCTTGCAAGGTTTGCCAGAACTATGCATCATGGCAATGCACCAAATGCGATGTACAATTGCGTTGCCGGAGTTGTTCACAAATGAAAAGAATCGATTCTCATCAATATTCATTCCACAAAGAAATTTTTTGCCATACAAAAATATTTTTTGATATCGCTGTGCCCAGTGGTCGAAAAATCGAACACCTACCTGGGCCCAAACCTGGGCAGGTAAAAAAAATTAAAAATCAAAGTTAAAAACCTCCGGTCCAAGTGTAGCCTCCGGATGAAACTTCATCGAATTTGGTCAAGTAGTTTAGGCTTGGGATTTAATGGGTTAATACAAACTATAAAATACTGAATTTTAAATAAGTGAAAATTTTGCATTGGACCTCAAAACAAATAAAATTTCCGCTTCCAAGATATGATCTGTGAGAGGCACAAACATTTTGTTTCATTTACGAAATTTTCAATTCGAAATAGCGATTAAGTGAGGGAACGTACACCCATAAGTTTGTAAATTTCTCTATACCTTTGTAAACTACACATAATGTATAAGTATACACATTTTGTGTAAAATTCTTTGAGTTTTTCTCGAAACACATGAGATGTGTAATTAAACTCATGTAGAAGTATTAATACAAACTAAAATATGTTATTTTACTATAGTTAACACAGCGATTCCACACATCGCTGTTTCTATTTCTTAGAGTGTACGTCAGGAATATATTTAAGCAATTCACTATGCATATGTACTTACATACATGCAGATGTCATTTTCTCGAAGCATTAGACAAAATCGAAAAGGAAGTAAAAGTCATCGGTGAATATATCAACAATGTTAGATGTGCTGATGACACGATAATGATGGTGGACAAACTCGTAGACCTCCAATATTTGGTGAATAAAGTAGTCGAAGTTAGCAAAAGTTACAATCTCAAAGTAAACCGTTCGAAAACAAAATTCATGATTGTGATTAGGAATAACTTAAATCATAACAACGCTGCAATTATGATTGAAGGCGCCTTAATCGAAAGACTCTTCAGAATCAAATATCTACAATTATTGTAAAACGATGACTAGAATACCCAGAAAGAAATCAATGTAGAATTGAGATTGCTAGAAGCCACTTTAGAAATTTGAGCAGTTGTTTAGCACCCGTCAAATCAACCAACAAGTAAGACTGCGTTTTATATGTGGTTGATTATTTTACATAAAGCAGAGTCCTGGCCTCAGTTGCACTTATGAACAAACAAGAAAGCTTCGAAATGTAAGTCAACAGAATAATTTGCACGACATTATGGGTAGACTATAATAAGAAAGAAGAGGTACTCAGAAGACTGTACAAACATAGATAGCAAGGCAACCCCATATATTATATTTAGGATCTTCGAGCTCTATCATTTGGCGCACATTTCAAGCTGTAATCTTTATTAAAAAAATTTCATCCAAAACACCGGTTACTACCCTTATATCACCAAAATGAATTACTATCTTCCTTACTTTACATTTCTACAGCGTACGAATTTTAAGGCATTCACAGATTTTGGGTTAAGTAGACTTATTTTGAAAAATAGTGACATCTAAGCTTGATATGAATGAATGAATTTTTAAATGCATTGCCCTGAATTTTTACTGTACCTATAAACATTTATACGTTATTTATATGACATGTTGGCGAGCTGGTATTAGGACGAATTCCATGTTATGCCAATGATGGCGTTTGACAAAAAAATTACTATTTCAAATTGAACAACAAACAAACAAACAAATGTCTCTTACAAATAAAATTTCAAAACTTACCCCATATAACCCTGCTGGTAGCCACCGTACTGCCCGAAATGGTATCCCTGAATCCCCTGCAAGAATTGATTTTGCACTGCAGCCGAAGCAGCTGGCGTAACAGCGGCCGTAGCTGATGAAGCTGGATACGTAGGTGTAGGTGAATACCAACAGCCGGTGGCTGCCAATTGTTGCCCATACGCAGCAGCAGCAGCCGCAGCGGCACCAACACCATAGGGAAAACCGGCAGCATTTGGATTTAAAGCCTGGCTAGCGATTGTCTGAGCATTATTGGGGTCACCGCTTTCCTTACCCCAGGAGCATTTGACAGGTTGACCGTTGATTTCCGTGTTGTGAATACCGACGATGGCATGAGTGGCTGCTTCTTTGGTTGAGAAGCTGTTTTTTTTTTAAATCAATAAACAAATAAGGTTAAATGAATTATATATTTATTATTAATTATACATATATTGAAGTACATGCTTTTCATATGGAACTTTAAGTAGAGATTGATATATTTGCAGATTTAGAAATCAATCAATGCTATTAAGTACAAGCATGAGAACAGATGAACCATTGGAGAATTGCATGAATTGAGCATAGCTTGGCTATCGTCAATGCAATTTGTAAATTGACTACTTTTACATGTTTGATCATGTATTTAAACAATTATTCAAAATCTAAATAATTTTATGCAACGTGTAAGTTGTAAATATGTTTGCATTTGGTGCATTCATCGTAAGCTCACCACCATCACCACTGATTGATGAATCTATTTCAATTTTTGCTCGCAATAGTGTAAACATTGAACACTGGATTGTGTCTATGGTTAACTACACAATGAGTACTCTGTATTGTGTCTATATACTTAAATACAACATGAAACATGTAAGCTGTAGTCAGACGAGATGAAAATTAATAACTTCAAGCAATAACACTGTGCAACACCAAATATCTTTATCAATATTTCTCAAGTGTATCAAAACCATCAAGACACTCGTCTTCTTGATGTAAAATAAGCGTTTTCACCCAGTTGGAATATAAAATATTAAATCATATATTTTATATTCATAAACAGAACTCATAATTTATAAGAAATTTTACGTTTGGGCCGTCGGCAAAGTAATTTTTGTTAAATGGTTCTAATATTCTCTAGCACATAGTTATGACAAGATCTTAAAATAGGCACTACAATTTGATACTAGAGGTGAACATTTTTCTTTTTTCTATCAACATTTTATACAGTAAGAGATTTCACTTAACAGTGACTAAAAAAAATATCACCAGCAATTCATCTGAAGGTAGCATAGCTGAAAAATAAGCTAATAGGTCTATTTTCTTTGAAATCAACTGCACGAATGTGTGATAATTATAACATGTATTCATAAATATCAAAATTCAATAGAAGGACATTTTAAAGAGTTTTTAGCATCCGTTACGACCGCTAAGTATAAAACTCAAATAAATTTATACCCGAAGGTTATTTAAAATTGTTTAAAAGAACAGTGAATTTTTTTTAAAGTTTTTTTTTTTTTTGAAAACATTGCATGTACCGCGGTTAGTGCCCGAGAATTGAGACTATAAGAAACTAGATGGATTATTTCATTTTTAAATCAAAAGTATACGAGAAAAAGTTCTATTTAATGCCTAAAACAACTTGTTTTTCAAAAAAAGAAAAAAAAAATAATTAGAGATAACATTTTCTTAGTTTTTAGTACTAAGTCTGAATTGTTAAAATGTATTCTGCACTCTACCTATATCTGCAGCGAACTTTTAATATCAATTGTATTATATATGTCAATTTTTAATGGAAGTCGTCGAAAAATGAAACAACAGCGTTACTTAACTAAGACCTTATATTTTATTTTGAAGAACGTTAAATTAATCTCACTTGTTTGGTACTTTTAAGCAATAGAGCTAATATTATTCTTTCATTAGGGTAAATTTCTAAACTATCAGCTTAGTAAAGTAGTTTTAACAGATTAGATCACTGTGTTGCCAAAATCTTTGACAAATAACTTAAACTTTTCCAAAAAAAACCCTTAATACATATATTAATACACAAACTTGCGAGAGAAGCTTAGGTTTGCGGTGAACTTCAAGACATATGGAGTCAAGGTATTTTTAATAATTAGAAGACTAAATATAACTCTAATTGCTTATAAAAACTGGGCACAAAAGTAATGCAGTGGTAGTGTTAGTAACACGGTAGTTGCTCATTCACTATACATACTTCGTTCTTTTTTAAAGAAGATCTAACCGATAATTATTTTAAGCAAAAGATGAGCTTAATGCAATATAGAAGAACAACAATAATTTCAATTTAACATTTCTGACAAACATAAACATATTTTTTTAAGATATGGGTAGTAAAAAAATCAACATCTTAAAAATTACTGAAGAGTTCTGACAAATAAAAATTTTTCTGTTAAAAAAAACAAGCCATGTACTGGTTTCATATTTTATTTTTTTTTTTCGTTTATTTTTTTAATGGAAATTCAAGTAGTGACATTGAAAATTTCAGTTGTAATGTATTAAGGTGAATGCAGTGAAAACAACAAATGATTTGAGCTGTTACACAAGAAACACCAAAGCTCCACTCGCGGAGAGACCACAGTTCTTCTCCTAATGTATAGGCTTAAAAAATAGCGACACATTTTTTTTCGATACTTCCTTATGTGTACATAGGGAAAATCCAAAAAAAAAATATTACGAATAAGAAAAAAATCAAATTTTTTTAATTTATTTGTACAGATTCCGAAAAATTAAAATTTTGCAGCTCTGGTAGCAACCCTAGGAACATTTTTTTTTTTGTTATTTTTTAAATGAGGATATACTCGAATATGAATAAATTTTCGAAAATCGAGTGTTCATGAAGTATTTTAGAACATTCCATTTATTTGAACACGTCTACTGTACACATTTCAAAAATGTTAAGGGTCCACAAACAGTTCAAAGCTATACAACTTGCAGTTTATGAGAAAGTTAGCCATGATATTTGTTCGAACATCATGTAATATTTATTAAAACAGTTGCTTTACCAATGAAGATTCATTAGATTTGTTACACATCTTTTGGCGCTCTTAATGAGTCCAGTTTAATAAATATATGATCTTACACATCTTATTTCTCTGGTAATGGACTTTAAGTGCAGTAAATAAGTGATTTTTGTATAGAAATAAAATTCATCATCTCATGAAATCATGTTATTTATGATATAAATTACATGCATACCTTCGTGCATTTCGGATCAAAATAGGTGAATTTTTTTCACCTTTCCATGCTTACTAAACCTTTTAACGGGCAAAATAAAAATAGCTAAATTTTTGTCTCGGAAATTTTGGTTTCCGAATGATTTAGGTACAAAAAATTCAAATTTGAAGTCCGATTTCCAAAATTTGTATTGAATCGGCAGCCAGGTGCAAGACCGTCAAAAAACTGTCTTAACGAAATATACAAAAACACCGGTAAATTTTTATCCACTAACAAACCAGGCGTAAATTATGACAGCAAATACATTATATATCGTTATATGAAATCAAAAAAGCCCTAAGTCACATTGAAAAAATGTAACAGGAGATGCAAAAAAAAAACCCTCTATAATGAAAAATAATCCAAAGTTTTTCAACATTTTTTCAGGTTAAGCTTAAGATAAAAGTGTTGTTTTTAATTGTATGAAATGTAATATTTTGCAGGTATGTATGTACACGTATTTTGATATGGTGCATCATAATCAATCAAAAGTCGATTTTGAATTTTTTGAAACTTAGGGCTTTTTTGATTTCATATGATAATATATATTTACCAACAAAATTCTCGCTCGATCTAGCTACTAAAAATAATTTATTTTTATTATTGAAATTTTATTATTTTGCACAATAATTTATGCGTCTGTTTTCACTATTGTTTCTCACTTGAATGTTTGTAGCTACCAAATAAGTTTATCCTTCAAAACTTCGTCGTGTAAGCTGTTAAGTGCGTTCAATCAATAACAAATGAGTGCATGTCCGATCGTGCGACATATATGTATGTGATTTATAAAAGCATAAGCAATGACCTTCTGCAGAGCGTCTTGCCCGTTAAAGGGTTAAGGAAATGTTTAAGTTCATAGGATTCTCTTGCTGTTTAAAAGATATGGTCCAACAACCAAAATATACTAACTGTACTGGTATCATTACATTATTCTAGATTTTTCAGAACTTTGTTCTGTACAACTGCACATAAATAAATTAAATAAATAAAATTAATTATCTTTGCCGAAGACCTAAGCGCAAAATTTCCAATAGCTTATGAGCACTGTAAGTTAATATATGTACATGACCTTTAGAAGCGAAACGCATGTAAATAACGTTAAGTGAGCCAAGTGCTACTGAATAACATTGAAAGATTTTGATTCGGATATATCTATCCTCACTTAAATTTATTTCAGTTATAATTAATAATTAGGTTAATTGCATGATGACATTGTTGATATGTGCTTTTCAAAAACTACTTACCGAACAAATGCATATCCTTTATCTTTAAAAACGCGTATCTCCTGTATTGATCCGAAAGGTGAAAATGTATTTTGTAGAATTTCTTCGCTAAGCGCAGACAGGGCGCTATTGACACCACCACAGTAAACGGTGCAGTTTGAGGGGCTGCTTTGATTGTATACTTCATCGAAGGTCAAAGGTTTCGCATTTTCTGAAAACAAGAGATATATTTAGAACTTTCTATAGATTAGATTGACGCTAATTTTGTAATATTGTTTGCCCTTCTTTTTCAAAATCTGAAGTTCAGATCCATATATTTAATAAAAAACAAAAAAATTAACCTCCATAATGACTTTGTTTGGGTGGACTACAACCTAAATAGCTGCATCTACTAAGCTCTTGCATATTTAATGCACAAATAAATTTAATGGCGTTTATAGCAACAAGAATTATAATAACTATTAATGCGGTACCACGTACTAACAACAAATATAGGGTAATAGACGAAATAATCGGCATAGAGCAAAATTTGGCTCATTTCTGGCGCTAGCTAAATTTTGTCCTTTAAAGATTTTCATCGGCTTTTTCGATCCTACAGTGGGTCAAAGTTATAATGGAACAGTTCGAACAAAAAAGTTTCTTACTAAATAATAAGTTAACTAAATATTTTTTTACAATTTCAAAATTTATTTTAGAAAGTGTATTTAATAGACATTTATAATCAACAAATTTTTTTTTAAAATTTTTTAAAATACATGGAATTCTGTCACAAAGTTATAATGGAACACCAAAGAAATTCACATAAAAATTTGTATTATTAAAAGATATAATTTGTTTTTAATATTTAATAGGTAGTCCTTTAAGTTGTTTAATAACTCTCAATCGATTTGGCATCGGCTCTACCAAATTACGATATAAATAAACTGGGATATCGCCCCACTTTTCATTTAGGGCTGCCATCCACTCCGCTTTTTTTAGTTATGTGGTAATTTTTAAGCTCATTTAAATCATGAGACTGTGGTGGAGCCTCTATCTCTATGGAATAATTATAAAGCAGCCAGTTACGCACAACATACGCCTAGTGCTTCGGATCGTTGTCCTGATATAATATAAACTCTTCGCCTATCCCCAACTTTCGAGCACTTTCTTTTACCTTTGCTTTTAGAATGCTTAAATAACATATTTTATCCATAATCCCTTCGATTATATGCAGGTTTCCTGGTCCAGCAGCAGATACCACATCCCACACCATTACTTTACCTAATCCGTGCTTAATTGTTGGCCGAAGGATAATTTTCTTGAGCTTCCCATTAGCTTTGCGTCAGAGATATGATTGTCCATCTGACCGGAAAATATTAAATTTGCTTTCATCTGTAAATAAAACTGTTTTCCAGAATGAAAAATACTTAGCTGTATGTTCTTTTGCAAACTCCTTTCGCTTTTGTACATTGGCCTTACACACGAATGTTTTTTTCCTAGCTACTCGTCCATTAAACATATGTCTTCTAAGCACGTCTCTAATTGTTTCATGGCTAGCTTTCTGTTTAAGATACTTTTCGGCTTCAGATGCCAATTTTGGGACACTAATATGGGGATTTTTCTTAATTTCTTTTATTATTCAACATTTATCTGACGCATTAAATATTTCCCTAGTACTCGGCTTGGCCTTGTTCTTAAGTTTATGGTATTTTCATATAGCTTAATTATGTTTAAAACAGTTGTTGGAGGACGATTAATAGTTTCACTGATATTTGGCACTAATTAGCCTGACTTTGACAACCGAATTAAAATTTCTCTTTGATTATCCGAGGTTTTCATAACGCGCGGCGCCATCTCGCTTATTACGGAAATAAAAATATTAATCGTTGATGAGCAACATGAATTATCGGATGATCCTTTAACTAGACAACACGATATGATACAAAAATTAAGTTTGCTGTAGTTTTGGTAGCGAATTTGTGGATTATTCACAAGGTGTTCCATTATAACTTTGTGACAGAATTCCATGCATTTTCATTTTTCGTTATTTTTTTTAAAAATTTTTTGTTGATAATAAATGTTTATTAAATACACTTTCTAAAATAGATTTTAATTTGTAAAAAAATATCTAGTTAGTTTACTATATAGTAAGAAACTTTTTTGCTAATACTGTTCCATTATAACTTTGATCCACTGTATATGACGATTCCTGATAAGAGAATATTACAAAAGTCAAAGCCTGTTGAAAATCAAGAATGATAGGTGTAAGCTTCGAATCAAGATGATAGGTAAATATGTATGTATATAAAAAGTTGAATTGTATTGAATTTTGTCGAATACATAGTATCGAATTATGTCGAATACGTAGTTAATTGATAAGTTTTGAAAAACTTATTGAAGCCGATACAATTCGAAATATGTCAATAGTTGCGAATAAATCGAAAAGTTCTTTAATATCAAAAAAAAAAACCCAAAAATCTTCCAAAAGTTTATAAATATCGAATAGTATCCAGAAATTTAAAAAACTTTTAAAGATTTGAAAAAGTAGATATCATCATAAAAAGTTTGGCTTAATAGCTTCTACAGGACTGATAGCCAAGGCTCTAGCAATATCACGTTAATAAAAATACTCAGTAAGGTATTGCAGATTTGATCGTTACATACATACCTTCTTAGCTAACACTGAACTTAAAATCACTTACAAAAAATAGAGTTACCAGATGATCAATAGATTAATCGAGGACTTTCAGGCATATTCTACTTTTTGTTTTCAATAAAAAACTAACTTTGAAGCTAAAAGGCTTACAGTTTAAGTATTTCTCCTATTTTTTTTTTTTTTAAACCACTACGAAGACAATATTTTTAGTGTCACAATTTTGTTAATTTATTTATTAAAGTCATTCCAATTATATTTCTATTTAAAATTTCAAAAAGTCTTGCATTAAATCTGTACAGAAACTAAACTTGGGAAATATTTTGGTATGCAATATTCTGCCGTACTAAGCGAAAAAGACGTGTCTCAAAAAAATTCATTTCGAGATAATTGATGTTTTGTTTATGTCAATTTGTTGAAATACCTGTGAAATTGAGATAGAGGAAATTTTCTTAGTAGATTTTTTATATGATTGAACTAAGATGCCGACATTTGGAGTATTTCATTAGACGCGTAATTTCTTAAGCTATCCGATGCCATAAGAATCTCGGATATTTTTTTTTTTGAGATACGTCTTTTTCGCTTAGTACGGCAGTACTGTCCTCAGAAAAAAATGAGATTCGAAATAATTGATGTTTTGTTTATGTCTGTAAGATTGAGATAGAAAAAATTCTCTTAAGAGATTCTTCATATGTTTGAACTAAGGTATAGGCACTTGCAGTAGCTCATTAGACGCGTAAGTTATCTGATGCCAAAAGAAGCACGAATATGAATTTTTTTTTGAGAGATGCTTTTTTCGCTTCTGCGGGCAGAATAGCAAATGTAAATATATAGACATTATCATCGACATGAACAACCAAATTTCTTCAGAATATATCATGCATACAATCTCCTGATTCAAAACAAAAATAAAAATAGCAACAAGAAGAACTTTAAATGGCTTTTCCGAGATTTTAACTGACAACGTAGTTCCGCTAATATTTGTGTTAGTCACACTTTCGTACTCGGTGAAAAATGGCACTCCCCGTGTACTCGCGATTGAATTTGACAAATTGAATCCAATTGATGATAGTGAATATGAGTTGTACTAAGCGTGCAAAGTGCCGTTCACAGGTTTGATCTAGAAATTTTGTGAGTATTTTCTTTAGGTCTACTGCGTGATTTTACAACAGAGTGTGGCACCACTTATACAACTAAAACACCTAATACACTATGCTTTGAAATCAAAGACAGATTTTTTTCTACGTTTTAGTTAGATTGCTTTTATTGAAAATTTCAATGATATCCGACACAAACTCTGTTCGCGCCGTTTACAGGTCTTAGTTAGGGAGCTGAAATTATGTGAGAATTACTTTTGAGACCAAAGCTAACACAACAATATAAAATATCTACAAAGTTAACAAAATAAAACCATAATCATACCAGGACACCGTTAATCGAATAGTTAACTTCGTTAATCGCAAATCCATTACTAAAAAAGTTAACTTCGTTAAACGTTAAAGCGATAAATTTCGATAGATTTAACACAAATTAACGTTAATTGTTAAACCATTAACACGTGATAAAAATTGCATTTTTTATATCGTTGCGTTAGTGATCTACTCATAAAAATGTTGGTTTGGGTTCTAGAAGTTAACAGGATAAGAACAAAAACAAATACGTGTATAATTGTAGTGTGTAATTTAGTCATCTAGCATAATTTGAATTTTCCTCTTCATAAGCCTTGATATGTTGAAATTCTCGTCTGAAAGCGAGTCTCGTTTCGGCGTTAAAATATCTTTGCCCGTGGAAAAAATATTTTCAACTGCAGCGGTTGAGAGTATAGCAGTATTATATAACAGAATTATGCCGCATCGTTAAACAAGTCTTTTGATTTCATGTCTAGTCACATTTTAGACTGAGTGACAGAATTAACAAAGTTTTCCTCATCGTCGTCGTTGTAACTTGCGTTGCTGCTTCCGTCACTTAAGCTATTTCTGCTCTTCGAACTTTCGGGAGCTTCCTGTCGTAACGCTTCTTCCACTTTTTTTTTCGTTCATTTTTTTACTGCATGCACTCGACTGCTGCCAGACGTTTCCAGTCATATCAACCGGAACGTACTCGTCGTTAGAACGTGTTTTTCGCAACGCGGTGCGTACGTTTGGTATCATTTTGGTAGGTATTAGATTAACGATTATCGGACTTGGGGAAACTTAACCGAAGTTAACGAGTCCGTTAACATTTTTTAAACTTAACTTAAAAGTTAATCCGTTTGTCGAAGTGTTAACTTCGTTAATTAACTATGCAATATATGAATAATGTGCATTACTCATAAGTACTTATAAAATTTATATTATCAAAGTTTTTTAAATGGGACAATGCGTGTGATCATACATTTTTTCTCCCGCAGACTATATGCTCTCTATAGAATGCGTACTGGCCTCAGATATAGCGATTGGACATATCGTTATGACATATTTTGGTTCGAGTAGACAAAAATCAAACAAAAAATTTTTAAAACACGGTAGACTCGCAGACCCGCAAAAAATTTTCAATTGACTACTACTTATATAAAGAGATCTTACGATCTGACGGGTACTCAGTAGAAGGAACTCATCAAGTTTTGACTATAAAAGTTCGCGTTATATTTGTATCGCTTAGCGGCGAAAAGATTCCTGTGTGTTTTGGCAGAATGTTGTTTGTCCTGTAATGAAGAAAGGTGACCCGACAATCTGCGCTAACTACCAGGGAATCAGTCTTCTTGCCATCTCTTACAAGGTCCTGTCGACTGTACTGTGTGAAAGACTTAAGCCGTTTGCCAACACACTGATTGGGCCTTATCAGTGCGGCTTTAGACCTGGTTAATCCACCATAGACCAGATCTTCACACTCCGTCAAGTCCTGGAAAACACCCACGAAAAACAGATTGAAACCCATCATCTCTTTATCGATTTTAAATCTGCTTTCGATAGCCCGATACGGGATTACCTGTATGCCATCATGTCTGAGTTCGGTATACCTGCGAAGCTAGTGCGGCTTTGCAGAATGACGTTGAGTAACACAGCCAGCTCCGTCAGAGTAGGAAGGGACCTCTCCGAACCATTTGATACCGAACGAGGTTTCAGACAGAGCGATTCACTATCCTGCAACCTCTTCAACTTTGTGATGGAAATACTGCTAATACTGCTGCGTTCTCTGCTATCGAAAAAGAGTCAGTGAAGGTGGGTTTGACAGTGAACGAGGGCAAAACAAAGTATATGCTGTCCACAAACAGGGAGACGCGGCGTATTGGATCCTATGTTACTGCGAACAACTATACTTTCGAAGTTGTCAAGTAATTCACCTATCTTGGCACCGCCGTGAACACTCAAAACGATATCAGCCTGGAGATAAGGCGAAGACTAACTCTTGCTAATAGGTGTTACTATGGTCTCAGTAAGCAATTGAGTAGTAGAGACCTCTCTCGCCCGACAAAACTGACACTCTACAAGACGCTCATCTTACCCGTGCTATTTTACGGCGAAGAAGCATGGGTTGTGTCGCAGACTAATGCAGCCACGCTTGGGGTGTTTGGGAGAAAAATTCTTCGCAAAATCTTCGGTCCTGTTCACGTCGGCGACGACTACCGTATTCGAATGAACCACGAACTGTACGAGCTCTACGCTGACATTGATATTGTCAAGCGCATCACTATCCAACGTCTGCGCTGGCTGGGACATGTTGTGCGTATGGACGAAGAAGCTCCGGCGAAAAAGGTGTTTGATGCGGAAGCCGCTGGGCGACGACGAAGAGGAAGACCAAGCCTGCGATGGAAAGACCAAGCCGAGGAAACCCTATCCACGTTTGGTGTGACTGATTGGAGAAGGCGCGCGCGAAGCGCCTGGAGAGAGCTTTTGAGGTCGGCCGTAACGCGGTAACGGGTTGTTATGGTCACCCAAGTAAGTAAGTAAGTTGTGTGGATGGAGTTGAAGTTGAATTATATATTTTAATCCAATAAGTGATTCAAAAATTAAAGTGAAAATGAAAGCTTAAAAGTTTTAAATATTTATAACAAAATGTGAATAATTCAGAAGCTCAATGAAGGTCTTACTTTAAAGGCAATGGGGCATCAATATAGAGTGAGGAAACTTCAGCACTGACAAATTACAGGAATGGACTGAAATAGATGACGAAATCACAGACAATACAGATAATGAATTCATGTTAGTGTTGAACAGACTGATACTGATGAGGGGGAAGGACAAGAAAGAAATGTCCAAAAATCTAAAGTTACGGAAACTTAAGTCATTCAAATTTTTGAAAAAGCGATTGAATGGACGGAGGAAAACGCTAACTCGCTTGAATACTTGATGGTGCTGCAAAATATCAGAGATATACACATATAGCTGTACAAAAATCGTTGCAAATTAATAAAAAACAACCTACTATTAATGATTTTTTTTTTTTAAAATATGTTCTTGTATTGGACATAAATATGCCATGTAATCTGAAATGTTAAAACTGAAGAGTTATTTTTTTTTTTCAATGATTCCTGCATTTGTTTGATGCAAATGTGAAATTAAGCAATAGTAACATTTGTTCTTTTGTATTTTTAATAGATTTGGCAAAATGGACGATTTTCCAGCACACTTTTTCAGTACATTGGGACTATTTCTATTAACTACTTTCTTTGTATTAGTTTTATGTAAGCTTTATAGAATTATTTTAAGTTTTAGTATATTTTGATGAAATATGCGTAACATTATTATTTTCTTTTGTAAAAAATATATATTTTTGCTAAAATAAAAATATTTTAGTTTTTGATATTGGAGCATAAAAGTTAAACAAGAATACGCTTGGGGTAAGAAATTAATCTTTAAGGTTAAAATAGGTATATGCATATAGGAATAACGATTTCAACCGGCCAACGGATGAGAAATTATACTAAATATTTGTAAGTAGAAATTTTGAAAAATACAAAAAATTAGTTTCAACCGAAACATTTTAAGAATTTTTAAAAATAAAATTTAAGTTTTCATTCGTTTACCACTAATAATTTAGTTGCAGTAGAAATTGAAATTATCACTGCTAAGTGCTTTGTAGTAAAAGGGTTTGTCTTTCACTAAACATTGGCGGTAGTGGGGTACAATTTCCATTAGAACTAAACCTTTTAGTGATGCTTATCCCACTACATATCACTGAAAACAATAAAGTGTGAAATTTAGTACACGGTCTCTACTCTGGTTAAAATATCTCTCATTGCCGTATATAAAAAAAAACAAAAATTCTTTCGCAGGCTTAAAAGTTTCCCAACATGTCGTTGTTATTATTATTGCTGTTGTTGGTTCACTTTGTCTTTTAAAATGCAAAGTTACACTAATTAGTTTTTCAGATTAAAACAAAATTTGCACTTTTAAAAATAATGTTGACTTTGCGTGTTTATGTCTTTGTTTTTGAACAAAGTACAGAAGTAAAGGTATGCAGTTTTTATTTCTTTAAGCGAAAGAGGCTACAGGGTCCGTAAGATTTTCGTGCTATAAGTACAATTATTTATTTAGTTTTTATTTTTAGATTGGTGTTAATATCCTACTCATCAGTGATTCTCATATATAAATGCTTGAAGTTGCTTGTTATGGGGAGTTATTAACTTATTCGATATTCGTAAAAGGACCTAACTTTGCAGGAGTGAATATTTAAGACCCAGACTCTTTTAGAATACAGTATCATCAATAAAATAAGCATTTAAGTGGTACAAGACTTAAAAATTAATGGACGAATATTCATAAGTGTGTGTATACGATTATCTTCAGATGTAATTGGCTGATGTGTGTCAAAAAGGAACAACGTGACAGTTTTTGTTAAAATGAGCTCATGGAGTTATGTGACTTTATTTAGTCTAAATTAGATACAAGCAATAGAACTCCTCAAACACTGGACATACATTCCTAGTAAAGCTTACACGAGTTATCTGAGACAGTTCCTCAGTCTCTAAACATGAAAAATGATTTTCTCTCTTTCTGATAAGCACAAACCAATTGCTATACTTAGAATCTGTTATTATGATCGCAAGAGTTATCGTTAACGTAAAAATAACGTAAAAGAATTTTATGCTACTTGGTGAACTGAAAATTAGAAATAAATGAAAGTTCGACTATGGCATTCATTTTTAGTACAAATATATACAATGTTTCATTTACATACATATGTCCATACATATAGGCAAGCCCGGCGATAGACCTGTCATTGTAGCGATTAAAAATGAATATAAGTATTAATTTGAATACCAAGCAGCGCTTGATCGCTATGCTATGAAAATTCTCTTCAAGCATAATTCATTAATGTCACATTATTTCTTTATTTTATTTGTATATATTCATATCTTCAATTTTTTGGCAATCTTTAAAATATTTCATACATCGAGCGACAAAAGGATATATACATTTTATTATTAAAAAATGGTGCAATACATGTACTTGTCTGCATTTATTTTTATAGTGTTTTCGAGAGACACGTTCTGGAGCGCTCTTGGAATTACTTTGTCTCTACATTTTTATGCAATAAAAAGAAACAGAATCGTTCTGAGAATGATACAGGGCATTTCACTCGAAAACGCTATTAGTTTATCATGTTAAATCATATATTAAAACAGGCTCCCCCATCCCCCCTTCCTTAGACTACCGTCGTCACTCGACTCTAGAGTTTTATATGTTTTCCCAGCCCTGCATATGTATGTATGTATTTCGTGTTTTACCAATGCTTATTTTTTCTTTCTACTTTTGCCCCTGTCGCATGCTAATTATTATTGCAGAAATTATAGCCGCTAAGCATGCAACAGGGATTTTTCTTCACTTTCAGCGTCCCACTATATTTGGCTTAAACTGTATGCACCCATTTTCCCACTAACAACGATAATTATATTAGCAGCAATAATAGGAAGGAACAATTCCATGTTTAAGCAATTCAAGACACATAAATAAAATATAAAATTTTTTTCAGTTTGAAAAATCGACCGCAGACTCTAATTCGACCGAGCAACGGTCGTGAATCTCCTTTTTAATCCACCACCCTAGTAGAACAATTATATCTAAAAACTTTCTTTTAAAATCAAACTTCACCCATTTACAGCCATTGTACCTTCTTGGATACAGAACATTTAAATAGGGGGAAAAAAACACACGAAAACGCCATCTGAAAAAATTTTTGGCTCCGATTTAGATGAAATTTGACATGATTGTAGTATTGATGTCTGGCAATAAAAGTGTGATTAAGATTTTGCCCTAATATTATTTGTTGCTCAGATACGCGGGTATGAATTTCACGATTTTCGTACTTTTTCAGAATAAGTGTTTTTTTTTGGAAAATTCATAGCTTACAGCAAACTTTATCAATTAATAATTGGTGAACGTTTATTTTTAGGTTTTTACTTGTACTTTTCAAAAAAAATATTGATTTTGAAAAAAAAAAAATTTTTCACAAAAATTTTGCGAATTCAAAAATATTTTTGCATTTTTTTTTTTAAAAACCATATTTAAAATTTTTTTTTTTTTTTGAAAAAAACTTTGATTTATTATGCGCTTAATGCCGTAAAAATTTTCGTGGGAAAAAAAATATTTATATTTTTTTTTAGTTTTGAAAAAAATTAAAAAGCTAAAATTTTGTAAATTGAAATGAATTTTTGAAGTTTTTTTGAAAAATTCATTTCTGAATAATGGCTTCAATCAGTTCAATCAGAAAAAAAATATTGCAAAGGTTATTGCGCAATTTGATCACACACCCTGTGCTTAAAAAACACACGTAGACAATGAAGGGAAAACGAATGACGTTTTTCAATATTTTGCTTTGTTTTGATACTTCCTTTTCAATTTTGCGTATTTTGAGGAGATCAGTGCTCATAAGGTTTTTAAAAATTAAAATTAACTTAAAAAAGTTTGCATTTGATTTTCAATGCAAACACTTGTGTTTTCCTAGTTTTAACGAGTTGAATCGAAAAAACTACAAACAATTTAAAGAATGCTCAAATAGTCTACCCGCTTGGAAACGGCCTCAAAAACCTACTGATCAAATATTTTTTTTTGTTTTTTTTCATATTTTATAAGTATCTTTGTTATTTTCATAAAAACGAAATACACAAAGGCGACGATTTTTGATTTTAAAAGGTCTTGGTTTTAAATGGGATAAGATCAGAGTATCAAAATTTAGTAGAAAATAAACAAAAATTAATGAAATATTTATTAATGAATATTAAATTCAGTGAAATGATATGCTTAGTAATCATTTTTTCGCGCAATAAGAAGACAAAACCCATGTTCCATGAAATAATTATTGATTATTGACTGTCAGAATCACATACATATGTATATGAGTGATATCACAGCAGAAAAGTATACTTACTAAGAAAAGTATTTGAAATTTGTGGGTTTTTTTTTTATTTTAAAACCATATCGATATGAATAATACTAAATTTTATCTAACTAGATCACCAAAAATATTCGCTTTCCAATATATTTTTAAAAAAATCATCACTGCTATAATTATTTGCACTGCAAAAAGCTTTGCAATTATTCGAAAATTGTGACCACAACATGCAAAAGTGAATATTTAATAAATACATTATGACACTGTTTCTTACATTTTTAAAACTTTCAGGTCACTTATTAAAATTTTTGTTTTATTAAGGGCTTATAAATAAGTGCTTCATATATTTGATATTGAGCCAGTACACATTACATTATTTTTATTAAAAATTATATGTGTGACACACAAAAATATTTATTTGTTCTATTCCCAACATTTGGCATTTGATGGCATTCTTGAGCCTCCGAAAATACAACAAAGCTTGAATATATTCAAAACTTCCAGATAGATTAGATTGTAAGCTAAGGAAATTTTACCATTGAGGAAAAAAAACTATTTAGAGCTGATAACCATTTAAGTTTGAAAAAATATTCTGTAACTTAATAAAAAAACTAATTTCATAAAATAAAGTTTTCAACTCTTTTTTGCTCTCCATGAATTATTCATTCGTTTACAAACTTTGCAACAATATGTATCATCATTGTCACAAACATTTCAATTCTTCAGGCATTAGCACAGATTGAGTCATGGGAATATATTCTTAGCTCTAGATCATTCCAAAACTTTTGCTATTAAGTTACACTAAATTAATGTGCTTCGAAGTTCATATCGACTAAATCAAATTTTAAGTTCATTTACTATTTATCTTTGGTAATATAACTATTATGAAATTCAGGGCATATGTCCCACAAAAAAGGTCATATAGTTTGAAATAGGTGAAAATAGATTGTCTGACACAACTACATATTTTGATTCATTAAAAGATATTTGTAATATTTTTTAGTCTTGTTCGTATTACACAACGCGATAAGACTTTTGTGTCTGGGTTGTATATCAGCGATGGCATTTGGGTTTTGCGGACATGTACTGAATAGAGAGTTGAATTGCACTTTTTACATTCATCATCTAAATAGTATATTTCAACTCTCCTTTAATTACATTTCCACAAAACCCAAATGGCCAATGGTTTGACCAAATTTTTAAACATTGTGTTATCTTCAGTGTACTGACCTAACACGTGCTCTAAAGGCTCCAAAGGTAAAAGTTTGTGTCCAGGGCGCTTTTTAAAGGGTTGTATTTGTGATTTTAAAGAAAAATTATATTTTCTAAATAAATATTAAATTGTACCCTTTCAAGTAATCCTTAAATACAGAAAAGTTTCCATATTTTAATAAATGACGCATTGTTTGCACAGTTTATCACTTAACTGTTAAAAAAAGTTTTAGTTCTTAAGAACGCTTTCAATCGAAATGCACATAGTTAGTATTTGCCAAGCAAATTGGGGGGGATTTTGAACAACCGGGTCTTTCGTGTGCATATCGTCGCTCTCGGGTAGAAAGACCCTAACTCATTTTTTTTAGAAACTTACTTTTTTGTCGCAGATTGTCGGGTGAAGAAAGGTGACCCGACAATCTGCGCTAACTACCGGGGAATCAGTCTTCTTGCCATTTCTTACAAGGTCCTGTCGACTGTACTGTGTGAAAGACTTAAGCCGTTTGCCAACACACTGATTGGGCCTTATCAGTGCGGCTTTAGACCTGGTAAGTCCACCATAGACCAGATCTTCACACTACGTCAAATCCTGGAAAAAACCCACGAAAAACAGATCGATAGCCATCATCTCTTTATCGATTTTAAAGCAGCTTTCGATAGCCCGATACGGGATTGTCTGTATGCCACCATGTCTGAGTTCGGTATACCTGCGAAGCTGGTGCGGCTTTGCAGAATGACGTTGAGCAACACAGCCAGCTCCGTTAGAGTAGGAAGGGACCTCTCCGAACCATTTGATACCGAACGAGGTTTCAGACAGGGCGATCCATTATCCTGCAACCTCTTCAACTTTGTGATGGAAGGGGTGTTGCGAAGAGCCAGTGTACATCGTAATGGCACTATTTTCTACAAAAGTGTCCAGCTCCTTGCATATGCCGATGATATTGATATCATTGGACGTTGTAAGCGAGATGTTACTGCTGCGTTCTCTGCTATCGAAAAAGAGTCAGCGAAAGTGGGTTTGACGGTGAACGAGGGCAAAACAAAGTATATGCTGTCCACAAACAGGGAGACGCGGCGTATTGGATCCTTTGTTACTGCGAACAACTATACTTTCGAAGTTGTCAAGGAATTCACCTATCTTGGCACCGCCGTGAACACTCAAAACGATGTCAGCCTGGAGATAAAGCGAAGACTAACTCTTGCTAATAGGTGTTACTATGGTCTCAGTAAGCAATTGAGTAGTAGAGACCTCTCTCGCCCGACAAAACTGACACTCTACAAGACGCTCATCTTACCCGTGCTACTTTACGGCGCAGAAGCATGGGTTGTGTCGCAGACTGATGCAGCCACGCTTGGGGTGTTTGAGAGAAAAATTCTTCGCAAAATCTTCGGTCCTGTTCACGTCGGCGACGACTACCGTATTCGAATGAACCACGAACTGTACGAGCTCTACGCTGACATTGACATAGTCAAGCGCATCACTATTCAACGTCTGCGCTGGCTGGGACATGTTGTGCGTATGGACGAAGAAGCTCCGGCGAAAAAGGTGTTTGATGCGGAAGCCGCTGGGCGACGACGAAGAGGAAGACCATGCCTCCGATGGAAAGACCAAGCCGAGGAAACCCTATCCACGCTTGGTGTGAATGATTGGAGAAGGCGTGCGCAAAGCAGAGGCGCCTGGAGAGAGCTTTTGAGGTCGGCCGTAACCCGGTAACGGGTTGTTATGGCCACCCAAGTAAGTACTTTTTTGTCGATCCTAAAAGATAACCCTCAAAAAAATATTCAATGCTAATGTTTTTTGCTCAAATTATTTTCGTAGCAAGTGGTAACTGAATTTCTAAAAAAAAATCGAACCGTGGTATAATTGATTGATTCATTATTAAATGACCAAGATGTGTTACAACATATATTTTATTTTTCTCGACATTTCTCAAAAAAACGACGAATTGACTAAAAATAGACAATTTCAGACTCTATTCGGCAATGTTCTCTTCATTTTTTGGTCACAATCTCTAGGAGTATCAAAATATGTTGTGCAATGTGTTAAAAACTATCGTATTGGAACTCATGAAATTGATGAATTTCTTGGATGGTTAAGCATTTCTTCTAAGTATATACTATATAGGAACTTTTACATGGAATTTCCCACGTAAACTTCGAACCTATGCACCATGTTTTTGTGGCTATATGCAAAATTATAACAAGGTTGAAATTTATTCTAAGCCTTCGCCGCCGTTTTCCACTGATTGACACATACAAATATGCATTTCGCATAGTTATGCGCTAATTTTCAACTGTATGACGGTAATCACGCCCTACTGCCAACTTTTGCCTTCCACCACTAATTTAAGTCGCTTTCATTATTTTATTATAATTTTGTTTTTTACCTATCCAGTGTTAATGTTGCAATCTATAACAATCTACCTCCCCCTCTCCCCCTCAGGGCAAACCATTGTATGTAGTGGTGGTTGATTGTATCTACGCTTTAATTTACATTTTATATGTCAGTGAGTATGCGAATGTGTTTGTGTGTGATACACTTTTGTATTGTTTAGACTTTTTGTTGTTGTTACTACAGTTATTATTGTTGTTGTTGTTTTAAATACGTGTAATTAAATTTAAAAACAAAAAAGAAACAATAATAAAAACAACAACACTACTAGTAGTAACAGCAGCGACAAACAACGTCCTCTGTTGGCAGCAGCATTTTAACGTAGTTGCTGTTGTTGTTGCTATTATTATTATTGTTTTTTTTTTATGTACGTGCTTTGCCTTGGGCTGTCACTACTGCAGCTGTAGCGGCATCATCGAGCTCTGCAGTGCAGTGCAACCATCTCTCTTTGAAGTGGGTCTCTTGTTTGGATCAAATGAAACGGATGTGGTGGAGTGACATAATAAGGTGGACATGTAGAATTGAAAGTGCATGTATGAGTGAGTGTATATATACCCAGTAGGCAAGGGCAGGAGCTAGCAGCGCTTTCAGAAGGCCTTCTTAGACCGCTTGCCGTAGCAGGGCTCTCAGAAGTACTTGATTAAAATTAATTCAATGCGTCGTAAAGACTCTAAATTAATTGATTTTTCTTATCCGCGTCATATCACCTGCGTTGATATTTCTAATGTTTATTTTTTGTGACGTTTCCTAATTTAAAATTTGACAATGAAAACAAAAAACTCTACCACCTTAACAATCCAGCAGGCATCGCACTGCGGCGATTATATGAGGCCTTCTTAAATTAACATTCAGTCAAATAAAAATATACTCATGGAAGGCTATTATGCCCTCCCACAGTAGACGTGCTATCAGACCTGATATTAGAAGTCAAAGGAGAAAGACGCCATTTATTTTTAAGTTTTTTAGGTTTTTTTATTTCATATATTACAAAGTTTTATGATTCGGCATTACTTTTTTGCCATCTGCATTGTAATTTAATTAATTAAAGTAAATTCATGGTTAGGAGTAAAGAACGAACGGTGTTGAGCGTGCTGCTAGGCCTGTCTTCTGTTGATTCATGATATCCCAATAAGGCAAGGGCAGGAGATATCAGCGCCTTTAGAAAGTTTTTCCTTGGGAATTGTAAGGGTTTGCATTTTTGGAATTTACGACCCGAAATTCATAGAAAAAAGTATGTGAGAAAGAAACCAGATCCTTTTTTGTGTAAGCTAGTGATATATGTACATATGTAGATAATTCAGTCAAAAAAATTTCAAAATTCGAAAAAAAAAATAGAAAAAATTGTGATCACATCTTGAACAGCGACTTAAAATTTGTGTAATATGAAGTAGAAGTTTGGAAAAATTTAAAAAAAAATCGAAGCGGTCGAACTTTTTGAAAATGTCGATTTTAATCTTTTTTCCAAGACTACATTCAAAGACAAAAAATGATACCTTACTTTGTATTGATATCGATATTTAATACAATTCTATGATTAATTGAAAATTGTTTGCCTTAACTTTTAAAAAACCTATTACTCAATAACGGTTTCTAATAAAAGGCTGGAAATTGGTGTGCTTGTTGCTTTTACTACGTACTAAAACATATCAAAAAAATTAGCGAAATCGAATAAGGTCGGGTCAAAATCTCGGTGATATGGCATGGAATGCCCGATATATATCTCTCAATATATATATTGCAAAGTGTGTGTGTGTTTTTTTTTGTCGTAGTATTGACTTATATAAAGCAAAAAAAAAAAAACATTACTTAAATTACCTAATTTTTCGCTTGAGTCGGAAGGTAATCTTATGCCATTTAGCATTTTAATAAGATTTTGGACATACATACATACATATGAGCGCCGCAACTGGCATATTTTAGTGAATTTAGTTTTTATAGAGTTGTCAACCTTTTCATGATAAAATGGCAAACCTTACTGATTATAAATAATACCAGCGTTGCCAGAATTGATGTAGTATTTGAATTTTAGTTATTATTGGAAGGTATACTGCCGTACTAAGCGAAAAAGACGTATCTAAAAAAAATTCATTTCGAGATAATTGATGTTTTGTTTATGTCAATTTGTTGAAATACCTGTGAAATTGAGATAGAGGAAATTTCCTTAGTAGATTTTTTATATGATTGAACTAAGATGCCGACATTTGGAGTATTTCATTAGACACGTAATTTTTTAAGCTATCCGATGCCATTAGAATCTCGGATATTTTTTTTTTTGAGATAGGTCTTTTTCGCTTAGTACGGCAGTATAGCTCTCCAAAAATAATAATATTTTCTTCGCATAAGTACATTACATGTGTATTATATGTATGCTAACCGCTGGACAGGTGAAGCGTTTGCGTTGCGTTTCTTGGCCTTAATGAAGCAAGTTGAGCACAACGAGCTAAGATTTTTTGCATTAATTCAAGAATATCGACGAAAACTGAAAAGACTTAAACAATTTTGATGCAAAGAAAAAGTCAATATTGACGACTGTGAATTGATAAACAGAACTGTCTTGCAGTAAATTTGTCATGCAGAAGAAAAGACTCTGTGACACCCCAAGCCTGTGGATTGCAATTACCCTCAATTTTTATTCCTTTTTTTATATGCATAGTTCTACTTTGTACACTAGGTTTTTTTACTCGCGTTATTGTGAACTGCCGAGCTTAAAACTTATTAACTGATGAAGTGTAAGGCTTACGAAAAAAATTTGAGGAGGTTTTTTATATGAAATTCTATGATCTTTCCAATTGGCAATTTATGTCAGATTTTTTTCCACGAGATATTGAGATAAATGTCTTGTAAAGCATTTTTCCCCATACAAATCGTATGGATAACAAAAAAGCTCGATGAGCCACCAGAAAATATTAATATTATGAGCTATAATTGCATCAGCATTTTCCTTTCGTGTGCCTGCAACTTTTGAACCTGTTTCAAGCAAAAAAGAAAAAAGTTGAATCACCCTAATGTACACACTTAGCTACCAAAATATATACTTTTGATTTAGTTTTATTTTCTTAAATTCTGAATACTTATCTCTAATTAAATTAAATTATTAATTTTGTATAATATACCGTGTTACGGTAATAAAAGTGTGAGTTACAATAAAAACTTTAATTGGGGATAGCTAAGGATGTAAGTTAGAAGCCAGAGCATTTTTTTTAATTTCATTTTTACAGTTTTTTAATGATGTGAAATATGTATAACATACGTACGAAATTTAAAAAAACATCCGATTTTGTTAAAAATCTTTAATAAATGGCACCACATTCCAAATTTTAGTTCCCTAGGGGGTCAGGGCCCTGAGAAATAGTCATATTAAAAAAAAGCTCCTAGACCTTAAGACTTGATTTTGCGACCTGATTAAGTGAAATAGGTCTTAGTAAAGTATGACCGCTTAGAAAATGATGCCCTAAGTCGTAGTTTTATTCATAACAAATTTTATTTTGTTTGTCTACCTATTTGCTTTTAAATGAGACACTATCTAGTGAAAATAATTGACCAGGCCCAGAGATATTAGACATTGAACTCGGCTTTTTTTGCGTTTTTTTCGAAATCTGACCTAACTGGACTCAAGACCTCAAAAACCTAGGAAGCTGAAATTTAAGCTGTAAGGCTTCTTTTTAGGTTCTATAACGTGTCAAAATTTGACCGCAATCGGAAGATTTTTAAATTTCATACGTACGTTTTACACATGTTATACTATAAATAATATTACTATTCTGGAATTAAAAAAAAGCTATAACGCTATATTCCTTTTGACGTATTTCAACTATGATTAACATCCCAAATAATTCCACATTCAAGTTTTTGTCGTAACTCAACTTGCCATTTAAAGTTAATTAAATCCCACCGTGGTGTCGGTACATAAGATATGATGTAATTTGCCAGTAGATGTAACTTGTTTTTAAAAAAAAGTAATTGAAGCACCGCATAAAAGATAAAAAAAAAGTTCAAAGCTTAAAAAAATAAAGCCATTTTAATTTGGCAATAAGGATCAATAAAATAGGAGGAATGTGCGAAAGTTAAATTTTCGACTTGGGGTTTTACAAATCTATCTTTCTGGTTGATTACTATCGTTTTTGGGAGAATCTGAAAAATTTTACTCAGCATAAAAAATTCTCAGGCATGTATTTCAAAAATAGCTTTATTGAATAATTTGAGAAAGCTTAAAATCTAGAGGTTGATTCCCGGTTCAAGTATAGTAAAACACTTTTCGTATTTCATTACTTTTCCTACTTCTTAATTATTTTCTTCTGGTCTTCTACAATTTCTGGAGGTTTTTCCGAGCGATATCTGTGTCAGATTAAGCTCTTTAGTTGTAGTAAGAAAGTACATATATATAAATCGTATAGTGCTTTGAAATTCAAAGGAATAACATTTCTTTTAGAGTACTTTTGTTCTCAATTTAAATAAATAATTTTCTTTAATTTTCATGTTTTTTTTTTTCATTCCAAAAAGATTTTTTGATTTTGCTACCTATTGAGAAAATGTTGATTTTCGGTATTTCAAGGTAGTTGAATGGGACTCAACCATCTTATCACTAGACATTAAGTGCTATTGAAATACAAATTCCAATGCCACAAACGGATTAAATTTATATATAATCATTCTTATGACGAACCGATTAATTCATATACCTACTTATGTCAAAAATATTGTGATGAATACGATGGCATCATTGCAAAGATTACCATATCACCCGTTTACATCAGTATTCTCACATTGGATTTCTCCATCATTATTCCTTCACCAAAAGTTGTGTAATTTATTTAAATAAAGTATGAATTGGGTGGCGTAGAGCTCCTACTTGTGGGAATTATTGCCACTATTTGTCGAAAAAATAAGACCTATGATCAGAAAAGTGGTTTATACTACAACTTACAGCATTGAATATGAGGATATCCACAACAAGTGTTAAAACTGCTATCTAACTTAAGTGATCAAATGGAAAAATAACCACAATTTGTGTATTAATACTAGTCGATCAAGACTGAGGCTTAGTTTCTTTTTCCTATAGGAGCTATAACTCAATTGTTATCTGAGGAATTTAAATTAAATCTGAATCATGACTTTCAATTAGTAGGTACACTCAAAAAAATTGCTTATATCAAGTTCCTTTATAGTATTTATGCGGTAGTGACTCCCAGTTTTTTCAAAATGTATATCGAGCATATTTCAGAATAATTATAATTTTGCAAGCGGTAAACCCAAAAGAACAACAACTGCAATCACATAAGCAAAAGCAACAACAACGCATCTGCTTGGAATATCGTGACAAATAAATCATTCTGATTAATATGCATAAATATGAATTTAAATTTGCAAAAAAACCTGCATACATAAAACCAAACCAACATTGTCGTATGTATACAGAAATACATAAATATAAATAAATTTTGTATACACATTAATAATAAATAAAACAATTATTGCATTTTACATTATATACATTAATGCCTACATATTAACGTATGTATGTATATATGGGCGATTCTACAAAATTGAGATAATTAAATGTCACTTATGTATGTCTAGGTTACTAGCAATCATATTTGAGAACTACAAATAAAAAATGAACACTATATTTTTCCAATAATATACAATTTAAACTAAATTCATATTATAATAAGAACCGTTGTTATATGCCCAAAATACGTTTCCAATATCGAGTTTCAGGCCCTCAAAACCCGCATATATTTTACGACTTTAACTTACCGGCAAAGAACTTTTTTTAGTAAGAGTAGAATTGTGCAGTCAGTTTAAGCACAATACTTTTAAGCCCTAAGCATATTTTTTTTTTTCTGTTTAAATTTGTTTTTATGTGACATTATTTGAATCAAAACCAAAATAAGACATTCTTCCAATTATGTTGGTATAAAAATATTTACATCGTCCTTATACATTTTAGCTATACATTAAGTTGCTTCTCTTATTATCGTCAGTAGCAACATTATTTTACATAATACAAATTAAGATTTTCCTTTCTTCATACCATTTTTTCTTCTTTTAGCATTTTCTCGGTATTTTGTACTGTTTTAAGAATTTGTTTCCGGTATAAATCTAAACGAAAATTCAATTTTACTTCCTTTTGATAATAGCTTTTATATATTTACAAAAACAAATAAAAATTCTTACAATGTCTTGCATTATTAAGGTTATTGTTTTTGGTTGTCGTTTTAACCTGAAACAATTTTTAGTATTTTCTACCAACAAGATGAAAGATCTGGAATTTTATATAAATAAAAAATGCTTTAAATTTCGTTTAAGTGGAATAAAAAAAAAAAACTTTTTGTACCTGTTTAAGTTTTTAGTCAATTAGGCAGTGCAACCTTGCTGAAAGTTTGATTTATGTCCCAACATTAAAGTTGGCAAATAGCTAATGTGGAAGCTACTGCCTGAGCCAGGGGTTTCTACGTAAATGGGTGTTGTTGACTTGGGCTGAACCTCGAAATTTGTCATTTCAAAATTTGACTCACATAATTAAGATATTGAAATAATGAGAATGGAAAACGACTACAAACGTTTGCCTAAGCAGTCATTAATATGTACGTACGTACATACATATACTATCGTTTGTGTGTGTATGGATGTGCCGGTATGTTTGTATTTTTGTAAATGGGAATTCATTTAAAATTATAATTAGCTTGTGTAAAATATACATAGATGTATGTATATATGTATGTATGGCAAGGCGTTGAGTAAGTATATCTTAAATGGAGCCTAAGATCAATAAGTAGATTTTATACTATTATCACTTGTTATTTTCCTTCTATATTTTCAATTTAATTAAAAATTAATTTTGTTAATGTGCTCATGCACATTAAATCATTTTTTTAAACAAAATTTGCAGAGGTTAACCGATTTATTTTTTTTTTCCTGACTAAGCGTAGTCCAAAAATAGTGAATATTAAAGAGTGATATCGTTTCTCAAGTTATTTTTACTTATATAGACTAGTTTTAAAAGAAAAACATTTAACATTCGAAAAACATTTTTAGCATCATTATTTTAACTGCTAAGCTTTAGTTCAAGGCCACAGGTTGTAGCCTGCGCGTTAACCATTAAATCATTGTATTGATAGCACCATGTCCTACAATAGTTCTCAATGTCCTTTTCCACTTCATTTAGCAAACAAAAAATTATCCTAACGAAAGAGGACTAATGAGAATCAGTTGACAGTTTTGCCTTTAAAAATACCAAAGGAGAACGGTTAATTAACTAGTAATTGAGACGGTTGCAAACGCTCTTCTATGACAGTTTTTATTTTAAGTCAGAGCGGTTTGGCGTTTGAGGCAAAGTTGTTCCGCATGAAAAGACAACAAACTTAAACATAAATATTACATTTTAGTTTTTTGTCTCGTATTTAAATATTTCAAAGAAGTTGGCTAAAATCCTTCTTTGAAAGAGATTTTGAAATGCTTCATTTCTAGAATAGTTTGAAAGCGTTCTCGGCGTTTTTATTACACAAAAATCACTAATTAAAATGAAATCGGGAAATTGATGAAAACAAATGTATACAATTACATACGTAATAAGGTTATAAAATTAAGTTTAAAATGATGATACAATTTGTACCATCTGGGTGTCATTTGACTTTTAACGCCAAATACTATTAGTTTCAGGTTATCAATGTAATTGACATTATTGAAAACTAATAATGTGGTGACTTTGAAATACCATAAATAATTCACATGAAATCAATAGTTTATCTTTATAATAGACGTAGTATTGGCTCAACAATAGTGCAAGTGTTATTATTATTGAATTTGAAAAGAAAAGCTATATAGCACATTTTATTATTTATTATTAATTATGTGTGAGTACTAATGGCAAACTCACTCTGCCAACACTGGAGACTTATCTGTGTCCATAAAACTGTCAAGCCTGCTGTAAAAGCAACGTTAAGACTATTTTGCAAAGCACGGTGTGTCGTTTATGTTCTTGTTTTTCCTTTGCACATGTTAAAAGACGATATAAATAAAAACCGACTAATCCTTTTTGCAAAAAACTTAAGTCAGGCTATTTTTTTAGTTGCTTTAACATACCAACACATAACAGCATAAATAAAAATACAAAAGTCCATTGCCTGCAATTACTCTTCAAATATCGCATGTCTGTTGTTGCTGTTGTTGGTTACCGCAGGACGTAAAAAACCCTTTTTTCAGTGCTGCATAGTTTAAGGGGCTTTGTAGCTGTATTTTTTTTTAAGTCAAGATGAAGCTGCTTTTGTAGAGTTTTGCATGCTGCGGTTGCGTTTTTTTTTTAGTACACATCCGTTTATTCTCTCATATTTTTACAATGCTTCGTCAAAAAGGACTTTTCTTGATTAAACCAAAGGCTGACGTTTATGATCGG
Source organism: Tricholauxania praeusta (assembly GCA_949775025.1). Taxonomy (NCBI): domain Eukaryota; kingdom Metazoa; phylum Arthropoda; class Insecta; order Diptera; family Lauxaniidae; genus Tricholauxania; species Tricholauxania praeusta. The sequence continues at coordinate 66,446,899 of OX459029.1, read as the reverse complement.
CTGAAAAGTGTGGCACACTTAAAACTTAAGTGTATTAAATATCTTACAAGTCATTTACAGCCAAAGAGGATGAAAGACTTTGTTTCTATGAAGATCTATGTTTTCCATGTTCTAATTAGCTACGACTTTTGAGCTCAATTTCGATTAAAGCAAGATGTTATTCTGACCTCAGAGATCTTAGTCGTACGTCAACTGATAAAATGATTTGTGCACTAGGCTTTTTTTATATGTTTTCCCATTTACCTTTTGGTTTTGGCCACTGTTCCAATTCGAGTGTAATTTGTAATATGTACATTAGGGTGATTCAAATTTTTTTTGTTTGTTTTTTTTTTTTAAGGTGCTGTTGCATAAAAAGTAAGTTTTTGATATGAAGAAAAAGTTCACAAAAATTCAGCTCTGTAACTCAATTTTATAAGGTGGCGACGGAGCCTGTTAGTTTTACATGTAAATTGTATGGAAAAATTATTTTTTACAAAAAAGATATCTAAATAAATAGGTGATTAGTGTTTTTGAGCTGAAAAGGGTCGTTTTTCGACGTGATTTCTTATACTGAATCCGAATCTGACCTCAGATTTGACCCATCATGTCGGAATCCTGAAATATTTGAGGCTAAGTATCTAAAACATGATGTTTTTTGTCTACTTTCGAGGCCATGTTTAGGATTCAAAGAAAGTTGATCAGCTTATTTTTAACAAAAGCATCATTTAGTACCATCCTTGCCCTTTAAAATGAGCTTTCAAGTGGTGATCTGTGATGCTTCCTTGCAAAGTTGCAGCCATTTCAAGGTGACATGAATTTGAAACCCGTTGGTTAATATTGTTGGGTTGCAACCCTTTGTAGGGGATCTAATTCATGTCGCTTAAAAATGGCTATAACTTTGCAAGGAAACGACCCTTTTCAGCTCAACAACACTAATCACTTATTCATTTATATACCTTTTATGTAAAAAATAATTTTTCCATACAATTTACATGTAAAACTAACAGGTTCCGGCGCCACCTTATAAAATTGAGTTACAGAGCTGAATTTTCGTGAACTTTTTCTTCATATCATAAGCTTACTTTTTAAGCAACAGCACCTTAAAAAAAAAACAAAAACAAATTTGAATTACCCTAATGTACATATGTATGTATGTACTAACTTACGAAACGGAATGTATGGATAAGACAAATTTGGATGCGTTAAAGAGAATTGTTTTTTTTTGAAATTTCAATTGGCAATTGTGATTCTTGACAGGTACCTGTAACGGCTCCTGATACAATTTTATTTGGTATCCGAAGTTCCGAACAATGTTTGATCTTTCTTTCGTTAAAAAAGATCTTTTTTATTCTGATTAATAACGTTGGCAAAAAAAAAAACTTTCATCATCATCATTATTATCCAACGTTTATTTGGTCCATATTCAAATTTTTGTAAAAAATAACAGTGATTTTGTCTGCGCTGCTAAAATATTTTGATCTTTTTTCATTTGTTTTGTGTTTCTTGTCGTGGGTATATTTTATTGACACGATTATTTATAAGCAGTGCTGCCACTTTGGATAAAATTTTTGTAGCAAAATTGCGTAGCAAAACGGCGAGCAGCGTAGCAAAAGTCAAGAATTGGCTGAACTATCGTTTATTGAATAGTAAACTAAACATAAACTTTTTTATAAAACGAAAATATCACATTGAAATTCAGAATGGTGCAACAGTACATAACATAAATCTGATTAACAAATTACAATTCACATAAATAAGAATAAATATAAAGCCCAATTTCCATGTGATCTTATCTTATCAAATATCAGGGAGGACATCACATGCTATGAAAATAGCAAATGTATGCTATTCACTCTCGCATTCTCCAAGCGCATTAGGTTCTGTTCGCATGCTTTTCTTTTTTACAAAAATTTGATTTGATATCAATGATATGGGATAAGATAAGATAAGATCACATGGAAATTGGGCTTAATAGTTCATAAGCATATTATATAATTCATCTGATTATAATCTATTTAAGGCATCCATAAATTCACCTTATTTGAGATCAAACATTTTGCAGCCATTATAGATTCTATGAAATCATGAAAACTTTGTTTAGTTCACAATTCAGCTAGTGCTGATACAGAGTTCCCAATAAATTGGAAAATGTGTTTAATTAAAAAATTGCAGGAGAAAAGTAAGAAAAATTATATGAATAATACAAAATTATATGGAAATGGAAAAAATGTAGCAAAATTGATACTTTTGATGAGAGTGGGTAGCAAAGTCGCAAATGTGTTATTTTTTGCTTAAGTGTAGCAAATTTGCTACGATAGTAGCAAAGTGGCAGCGCTGTTTATAAGCGGTGCTGCCCAGAGAACGAGCAGGCGCTCAAAGAGCGTAAAAATGAGAACAAGTCGCTTAAAGAGCGTTAAAAGCGTGCACGTATACAAAATTGATGATCAAATCATCAACACATGTTTATCAGGGATGATATTGGCATATTTGTAAAAGGGCCAAAATTCAAACTAAAATAGGGCTTTTTTGACATAAATAGGGCTTCTGTAAATCAAATCGTATGTAACCATTTATATTATAACCAAATTTTTTCTTTTTATAAAACTTATTTTGTTGCTTAAATTTAATTGTAAACATAAGTTTTACATGAACATGATTTTCTTGTATATGTATATCGCTCATTTTCTTCAATAACGTTTTAACCCAAAAAATAAAAATAATTGAAGATAATGAGCGATATATTAAATAACTAACTATGGTGAGATCGATTTTTAGAAACTTCTTCAAAAGGAGATGCAGAATCAATCGATATATGGTATTTGTAGATGAAGCACATCAAATTTAACCTATTACTCAGGTCAACAAATCGAAAAAAAAAAATGTTGGTGCCGAGGTTTAGTTAGTGGTTTTGTACTCAGTATGTACTGGCAACATTAAAAATATTTTTAATTTTTTTCCTACGTTTAATTTTTGATTAACCTTCAGTTTTGAATATTCGCTATAACCGACAGATTTCTATAAATAAATTGATTTTTATATAATATCTTCATCGCGAAGAAGTTGTCTCAATTATCCAAATGTGTTTTGTTACATTTGTGGTGAATACGTAGTAAAAAAGTTCAGAAAACCTATAGCAGATTTTATAAAAAGTGCTTATTTTGCTTACTTTAAGTCGAAATTGTGGATGAATACAAGCCGTGGAAACTCCAAATTGTTTGTAAAATGTCCTATGAACACTTGAGACAGTGTATTAGTGGTAAAAGAAACCATATGAGGTTCGTAATGCCTATGCAATGGAAAGAACAAAAAAAACACTGTGTTAATTTGCGTGATGACCGCTAGATGACCCTTATCACATTCAGAGGAAGTACCTGTTCCATTATTTTGTTCTATTCGTGAATCATCATTTGAAGAAGTCATTAATGAAGAGAGTAGTGATAGCGATTTCGAAGGAATACCATCTATAGAACCAAAACCTTTCACCCAAGAAGAATTAAATGTTTTGATAAGGGATCTTGAACTACCTAAAGAATCTGCAAAGGTTCTCGCTTTAAGATTAAAAGAAAAAAACTGTTGGCGTCAGGTACAAAAGTGACGTGCTATCGAACAAGAGAGCAAGACTTGCTACCATTTCTTCAATCGGAAAATGACTTTGTTTCTTTTTTTTGGATGTGCAAGGCCTTATTCTCGAAAGGGGTCTTTCAAAATACCATCCTCTTTGTTGAAGTTACTAAAAACTTTCTCGGAAATTAAAAGTCAAATAACTGCTCTGAAATTGTAAATGACATGCCAGAGCACTTTAATAACTTAGGATGTAATATGTCCATCAAAGTGCACTACCTTCACAGTCATCTTGACCATTTCCTAGAAAATCTTGGATCCTATAGCGAAGAACGGTTTCACCAGGACCTAAAAACTATAGAAGAAAGATACCGAGGCCGATGGGATCGCCATATGATGGCTGACTATTGCTGGGGGATGCAACGTGATAGTCCTTACTACACCTAACACACGAAAGTCGCGAAAAAGAAAGCTTATATTTTTTTTACAAGGCAAAATCTAGAAAACTACACGTAGGATATCAAAATTTTTGCTAATAATGTATTTAATATAAGGTCCTTAATTAAAATAAAAGTACAGCTTCTCGGCACCAAAACTAGTGTTGACCAGTATTATAAATCAAATAAAACTTTTTTCAGATAAAAAATCTCTGGTTTTTGATTTGAAATAATTTTAATTTGAAGTTTGAAAAGTCGAAAGCCATCGTATTCCTTAAGGGTACACTAATATTTTTTAGGAGAAAAAAAAAACACTTACGTTTTATCCCAGTCGACAATCACTTATCCTTTGAAAAATAAAATGATTGTGATTATTTTTCGGTAGAATTTTGAAAAAGGGCCAAAAATTAATAAAAAGGGCCACGGGGCTTTTGGAAATTAAAAGGGCTCAAAAAAGCCCTAAAAGCCCCCAAATATCATCCCTGATGCTTATTGCAAGCGCGTTTGTTTGTGGTAGTGGGCACCACTGTTTATAAGGCTCCATTTTTGGGAGAAATCGAAAATGCAACACAAAAAGAAAGTTAGCTAGCCATTATGACTACAGCTAACGCGAAATGCTCTTAATTGTTATGGAAAGCATGATAAATCTTTACCTTATGCTGGTGAATGTGGTTTTCGCAGAGCTTGCTCTACCGGTAATCTTATAGACCTCCTCACCCAGACATGAAACCAATGTGAAAGGAAGTTTATTGCTCTGGATATATCAGAGGCACTTAATCGAGGTTAGCATCGTGCCATCATATCAAGACTAATTGCATGACGTTGGATAACAAATGTCGCGGTGACCGCTTAATCTGTGTTGTAGTGTTCGAAATCACAAGAAAAAAATAGAAAAAATGATGTTCACAAAATTTCAGCTCTACAGTTTATCCATTTATTCTTAGATTGAATTCATGATTATTAACTGAACTCAATGCATTATATTGCTGACAAAGGCTGCATTTGTCATATTCAAAAAGCAGCCAAGCTCTTACGATTCTGAGCGGGAAATCCCATATATGTTTCAGAATAAGGATGTGCTATTTTGTACGATAATAATGCTAGCAAGACCCAACATTATGTATTTTCTCACAGCCGACTAGATTGTTTCCCCATCCCTTAATATTGCAGGCTTAGTTTATACATTGCAGCATGTTATTGCTATGTATATCAACAACTTTTGAAGTTGTGAACATCATATTTTACGAGCCTGCACAATGTTGGCTTGAATTCTCTGGCAAATCTGGGAGAGAGCTATATCTTACATTACATATTAAAAAAATTACTCAGCAGAATATTCTTTTCGGTTAGATTCGTTACTTTTTCTACCTTTCATGACTGAAGCCTGAATCTGCAACATCTTGCATTCATAGGATTTGAGTCTTAACAATAAACTCAATTTCCATATTCTTAAAAGAAAGATATGGACGTAATTGAAAATGAAAATAAAAAAGGTTTATTATACATATACTTGAAATAAAAACATAACTAAAATTTATATACCTTTTTATAAAATGTTGTTAGCTCGCCAATGAGACTATAATTCTTTTCGGCGCGAATGATTTGCATACAATTTTGCGTGTATACGAAAATTGAAAGCAAAACTGTTTAACTATAAAAGGCAAATTATTAAATGGAAAATAGCTCCATTAAAAGAAAAAATATAGAAAGCAAAAAATAAAACCAATCTGCACTTCCAACCAATCACCCCAAAGGACTTTTATTACTCCCACCTCCAACTCCACTTGAAAAATACTGCATGGCCAGGCGAAAAACGCCCATAGTAAAACTTTGTATCTATAAAAAAGCGTTCAAATTTTCATAGGCGTCTTTTATGACAACAATAAAAATGCAAAAATAAAACAAGAAATAGAAGCAAAAAGAATAAAAAAAAAAAAAAAATATGCAATAAGAATAAGGAAAAATCATAATGAATGAAATAAGAATGAGTATAAAATTTATATACATTTTTTTTCTCATATTCGCCTTATGACTCGCTTTATCGAAGAATTTAAGATACTTTTGTTACTTTCCCTTTGCACTGCTTAAATTTGCCTTTTTTATGATAATAGTTTCGTGTTGGATATATTCGTAAATTTACATATTTCGTTCTATGTATGTGACGAACTTTGTATGTATGTTAATGTGTGGGCGTATGTGTGTTTAGTTTGTGTAATCATAATCATAACATATAAAAATTATGTTAAAACATGCAAATATACGTTAACTTTGATTTATAACAATATTAGTTATTATTTTCTAATTGCATGTGCATGTGATTGTACTACGTTAGTGAGTATTAGGGTAGATCGAAGTTTCCCCAGCTATTTTTTGAAATATTGTTGAAACTATTTAACTAATGTTAAATGTGCAAAATAATAAATACAATTTCATTGCACTATTCTGCCCTCAGAAGGGAAAAGGGCGTACCTCAAAAAAATGCGCTTCGAGATAATTGATGTTTTGTTTATGTCAATTTGTTGAAATAGCTGAAAAATTGAGATAGAGGAAATTCTCTTAGGAGATCTTAGGAGATTTTTTTGTAGGTTTGAACTAAGATACCGGCATTCCGCGTACCGTTCATCAGACGCGTACTTTTTTAAGCTATCCGGTGCCATAAGAATCATGAGTATGATTTTTTTTCTTGAGATACGCCTTTTTCGCTTCCGCGTGCAGTATTGTTTCTATTGCCACAAAACACTTAACGTTTGGCTGAGATCAAACGCTTTTATTATAAAGCATTTAGTGCTAGTTGAAGTCAAATTTTACTTAAACTAAATATTTCATGGTAGTTTGATTCGAATTCTAAGACCACTAAACTAAGTTCCACTAAAAAAATAAAAGGAGTTATTATCAGTTTCCATTAAATTCAATAACTTTTTTGTGGAAAATCAAATTTTTGTATTATACTCAAATGTAAACTTTATTTTGAAACAACAACATTTTTTTTAATGGAACAACTTAATGGGACTCACTTCCATTTAAAATTTCTACATCAAAAGGTTTAATTCAATGGATATAATAACATCTTCACTAAAATGTTTAATGGTATGACAAAATCGAAATCACGGCAATGTTTTAAGTGGAATTCGAACTATACTACTACACAGGATCAAACACAATATTGAAGATTTAGCATAATAAGTCATATAAGATAGTCATAGCTGGGCACCGTTAATCAAATAGTTAACTTCGTTAATAGCTTATCCGTTACTAAAAAAGCAAACTTCGTTAAACGTTAAAACGTTACATTTTGGAAGACTTAACGCAAGTTGACTTTAATCGTTAATCCGTTAACACGTGATAAAAATTGAATTTTTTTTCATCGTTGTATTAGTGATCTTATAAAAACTGTTGGTGTATGAGAATCTGACATCTTTTCTCAAAAGCTTAAAAACAATCATTAGTGAAAACAGCTAAATTAGTAACTGTAGGGCAAAGGAAATATAATTCTTGAGAGAGTTTATACCAAGTTATCTTGTACAATTGCAATATTATTTTACTTCCACTCTTGAAAACTGGGGTAGTATGCACAATTTTGCACATTTCAATAAAGATGACAGATGATAAAAACAAATTAAATTAAGCTACGACACTCGACATTGACAGACGACTTTAAATTCAATATTCCCTTCATAGCATCTTTTTTAGTAATGTTTTGAGAACCAAAATTACAGGCCTGTACCTACCTGGGGCTAGGGGGGGGGCTTTGCCCCCCATTCGTTTTTTTTAGGAAAACTTAAGGAAAAGTCGCAACTAAAAGCAATTAAGAAACTTATTTTTATAGTTCATACTTACAGCTTACAGTTTATTTTTTTCTATGGCAGTAACAATAAATAAGTTTCTAAAATAACTGTACTTTGCGATCTTTCAGTGCATTGAATCTTTTCAAAGCCATGTCTAGATTTATAGACTCAAGTCGTTTGTGCTCGAAAGCCATAAACGATAAAAAAATTTTTGAGCCAAAAAATATTTCAATAAAATTGTTTTTTTTTTGTCTTTCTTTAAAATGCTCCAAGGATTTGTTGGAGTTTTAGTGAGCTTTGATTCAAAAAAAAAATTATTAATTTCGGACAAGATTTGCGTTCCCCAGCAATTTTTGAACCAAAAACAATTAAAAAAAATTTTTTTGGAACTTAAAATAATTAAACACGAAAACTATTTTTCAAAATTCGAGCCAAAACATTTTGTTAGCATTGTAGTATTGTAGTTGGTTTTTATCTATATAAATAAAATAATAGCCGTTTTCGATGAACGGGATTCACGCAAAATCTACTGAATCAATTTTGATCAACTTTTTTTAGATATCTTTCTTAGGCGCTTGGTCTTTACATAGAATTAAAGCTATCACGATATTCCTCTTAAATATCAAAATATTAAAGTTTTAAAATTGACAAAAAAAATGAATTTAACACATAGAAAGAAGCATGTAAGCATAACAAATCGTTTAATGGCAAGTTAGTGGGTTAGTAAGGGTGTGTGCGTTTTATTTTTATATGGCAATGCAAAGGAAGACAAAAACGGAGTTTTACTCTCGCTCTCATTCTCAATTTGTCAACACAACAACGCGGAATTTTTGAACAATGAAGAATGAAAAAAAATTACAGTAGGTTCACACATAGAAAACACACATGCTGTCGTACATGGCTTGACAACATGTGTGACTGTCAATATTGCTTTGAGTTCACATTATCGAGCATGCCATCAAACATCAATTGCAGAATTTATGAGCGTCCACATCGAAGTAAACTGCATGAAATCCTATTTAAAATGAAAAATGTTCACTAGGCTTGACAGTCAGTTCAACCAGGTTGTATGGTTGGACAAGCCAGCAGGAAAATCAACAATTTTTGAAATACATCCAAGAAGTGTGTCAAGCGGTCGTTCCGAGAGTTCACATTATCGAACATTGATGTTGTCAAGCCATGTTGGACAGCATATGTGATAATGTGAACTGGGCCAATTGAATGTGTTAGTTAGGCTTTGTTGATTATCTTTCACATGGCATTGCAATGGTATATTTATGGAAGAGAAAACAACAACATCTCTAGATCTGTTAAGAAGAATCAAAATTGACTGTAGTTCTATTTAAAAAAAATTAAATTGTTTGCCTTCGCAGAAAAACAGGCTACGCGTACAAAGTCGCGAGCATATGCAAGTTCAATATATAAATTATTCATTTCCGACAAGATTTGCACCCTCTAGCATTTTTTGAACCCCATAATATTTGAAAAATAATTTTGCTTAGGCCCTTAACTTAAAATAATAAAAAAGCAGAACATTTTGTTTCAAAATTCAGGTTAAGCTGATTTGTTTCATTAAAAAGAAAATTGTTAATTTTCAACAAAATTTTTGCACCAAAACATATTTTTTTAAAACTATTTTTTTTTGGCCTTATCCGAAAACAGTATTATGTTTTCCATATTCAGGCACCGAGGACTTGTTGGAATTTCAGTCATATTTGATTAAAGGAAAAAAAATAGTAAATTTTGTCAAGATATGCGCTTCCTAACCATTTTTGAACCAAAAAAATTGTGTTTTTGGAACTTAACTTAAAATTAATTTAAGTTAGTTTCATTCAAAAAAAAAAAACTGTTTATTTTTGGCAAGATTTGCGCTCCCTGGAGATTTTTGAACCAAAAACACGATTTGGGACCATTGTTGACCGTATTAAATTTGTTTTCTTCGAGTTTTTCAACTTGCTGGATAGTTCATCATGTTTGTACGAATTCCATATGTCAGTTTCCACAGAAATTTTTATAAGATGATGCGTTTCTAGCTCTATCCGTATAGAAACTACACTTTTAGAATGATCCTTCAAACTTATTTTCTTCTAGGCCATCTATGACCTTCTACTGGTTGCACGTTTAGGACCAGATCTTTTTTTCCTTTACAGCGGCTCCTAAATATCATTTTTTTTGTTCAGAAGATACAATTGTGGAATGTGAGAAACCCATTCTTTCCGAAATTTTACGATACGTTACACCTTGGGCCACTAGTCGCTTTTTGATAATGTGATAGCTGCTTATGTTTTGGACCCATTTTTGTACTTGTTTTAACAAACGGCCAATACACTTGCAATGCTTTGATGCTGAAAGTCCCATTAATCGAAGTTAAAAAAAAAGATACGGAATTGTTTTAATTTTTACATATAAAATCAGTTTTGCCAGTGGTGCGGTTATCATGACCGCCAGTGTATGTCTTCTTTGGCAATTTTGAGCTCAATTTCGTTTGGTAATTGGATACCCAAATCGGCCAATGACCGCTGCTTTTCCAAATCCATTTCATCAGCTGTATCGATAGCTGCGAGAATGTCAGTGTTTGTAACAAAACGATTCAATTATTACGATATCGATTATTTCGTAGAATATTGATTTCAGCATGATGGCCAATTTGCTTCGCTTACCCAGTGTTTCTCCAACAACAAACTTCTTCAGCATTTTTGACTGGCGCCTATTCCGAATCGGGCGACTTGAGGCGTGAGCTGAATCTGTGGGCTTTAATTTCTCCAACAGATCTGTCTTTTGAGAATAGTATTTATCAAAATTCTAGTGATCTCATTTTTTCAATCATCGTATAAACAGCTCTAATGAATGGCATAGAATCTTTGTTTCCAATCGCCTTACATCGTCATCATTAAATCCCCCGATGCGCATCATAAGCCAATACCGCATTTCCCCTGATTCTAAGACCGTTGGTTTTACTCTTCGCAAAATAAGAACACATTCCAATAACCGACAAAACCGGGAGTGAAGTCCTTTAGAATATATTTATTTGCCAACTGCTGAATATTTCGTTGAGAAAAAAAAAATTTTTTTCAAAGAAGACGTTAGATATAGGTAAAATTTTTTTGGCCCCCCGCACAAAGTCAGGTTGGTACGGGCCTGCAAAATTAAATGAAGAACCGACATTATCAATATCATTACAATCAGTATTTAATTATTAAATCCTTGGAATCAAAAAAATATTGAAATGAATATGACAACACAACAGTGATTGCAATACACAAACAGGGTAAAAAAATCGCATATTTTGAAATCTTATGCGACTTTTATACATAGTTTTGGTTCTTAGCCACTTAAATACTTATGTGCGTGAGATCAACTGGATTTGCTAGTCTACTGCCTATGACAAGTTATTTTCAGTTGAGTTGTATTTAGTTTATTCAACCGAAGCTTCTTTTTTTCTTATTATGTGCTACTTATATACTTTTTCAGTTCAAAGTGTTTGAACAGCTCTACATTCTCTACTTACTAACCAACTGCAGCAAGCCAAGAATAATTTTATAGATAGAAGACGCACCCTAAATGTTAATGTTGATTTAAATGTGTTAGTATGTGTGCCGTAACGCAAAAAGGATGACAGTAAAAAGTGGAAAGGCAAATTGAATAGTAATTTCCGTTCCGATCGGTTTATAGCGGTAATAAAGAAATGTAAAAAAAAAAAAAGTTTGAAATTTTTTGTTCATGTAATTTATGAAGTTTTATAAGCTTTTTTTATTATTTTTGTACATAATTTTCCTCATTCATGTAAACGACTTGAGGCACATTCGCATAAAGAAAGAGATTATAAAATATTTAGTAAGCACTGCGTCATATTCTAAAAACTGTTGAAAATTATTTATTATATCATTATTGCAATAATATTGCGTAATTTATTGTATAAAAACTGTTGTAAATTACTTATTATATCATTATTGCAATAATATTGCGTAATTTATTGTATACGTATTGTAAAAAATCAGTTTTTTACATTAGGCTTATCGCATGAACTAATTTACTCTAAATATTTTAGTTGAAAATAGCCATCAAAAGGGTGTGAAATGTAATCACACCATTTAAAAACTAGTAAAAATTTAACCTCTTGACTAATTTTAATGTAAGCTTTTTTCATTTGGAACCGAAATTTGAATTTATTTATTTTACTTACTGTATATATTTGTATACATAATTTGAGACTATTTCTGAAGTAAAAATCTAATTTTTTTTAATATTACATATCATTTGTAGACCAAATCCATTTCAAACCATGCAGTCGGACTGACTTCAAATTGCGGAATTGGTTGCCGATTGAATATGTTGTTTTTCAGACGATACATGGGGACACGTATTCTCCCGATTTGATTGAAAAACATTTTTTACGAAGTTATGTGCATTTTAAGTTTTGATGTCAAAAAATGAAAAACCGCTGAACATGAATTTGGTCCCCAACAATATAAACCAACCGGTTACAAATTTATTTCAACTTAAAATGGCTGTAACTTTGCAAGGAAACATCGGAGATTACCAATTGAAAGCTCATTTTAAAGGGCTTGGCAATATTTAAACAACAATTTAAATTTTGATTTTGAGAAATTAATTCTCCTGGCCTAAAATGTCTTTAAGCCCGCCTTAAACTCTTGTCATTTCTTTCTCATTTTACTACAAATCCGCAGTACAGCTATCTGTACTGTTAGAAACTTTTTACTGATTTTTGTGCTGCATTTTCCGTTCAAACAAAGCGGAAAAAAACGCGGATGTAGACGGAAGACATGCAAATTATGCCCTTAAAAAGTACAAGCCGCACTCAGAAAAACATCCAAATATGTATATGTATGTACATATGTGACATGAAATGCTAGTTGCTTTGATTAATTTATTTTGGTCTGATTTAAAATAAAATAATATATATAAGATTTCTAATGTGTTTGTGTTCCATATCGTTGAGATCTACTTTTTTTAGATATTTCACAGATAAATGTACTGCTTTTTGCCGTGCCAAAGTTGTTTGTACCCCATATCGTGAATACCTTTTTCCTTTTTTTTTTTTCTTATTTCACTGATTAATGTACTGCTTTTTGCCGGTCCAGAGTTGGCAGAATTATACATACTATACTTGACGATCGGACGTCAAATGGCAGAGCTATCGATAAAAATTCAAAAGGGAACATCTATTTTAACAAATAAAAAATTGCGTTCAAACTGTTCTGAGGTAATGTTTCAAACTGGCTGGTGCGCGGTACATATTTTTTTTATTTGAATGGGGTATTACATGCGCTAGTGTATCTATGTAATGCTTAGCTTACTTTAATTTGAGGCCCTGTTCATTGAACTCACCTTTACTAGCCGGCGGCTTTCGTGTTGCCCAATTCGTTCGAATTGAGCGTGAGCCCAGCCATTGACCATTCATGGCCGCAATAGCGCTTTCAGCTTCCTGCAAATAAATAACACTTGTTACATTAATCTGACTAAAGTTATATTTTGCTTTTAACTCACCGTCTTTTTGACAAATGACACAAATCCATAGCCTTTCGATTTTAATGTTTGTGGATCGCGCACAACACGGCAATCACTGCAAATAGAAAGAAAAAAATGTTTACAGCTGTTTAAAAATCAAGAGCAGTTGTGTTTAAAGGGGTAGTTCGGGCCCCCATTCTAGAGTTGCCACCACAAAATATACGTATATCCTTTACATTTTATAAGTTTACGTCAAATATGTTAAAATAGCGAATACTTTCTTCATAAATTAATATGTTTTCAGTACAACTTCAAACATTTTACTGAAAACTTGCACATCAAAACTTAAATGAATGGCTAATAAAGGCAGCGGAAATTTTTGGAGCGAATAATTTAAAAAAAAGGGTATTAACTTAACTAAGGTACAAAAAAATGTTCGAACAATCCTACGTACAAAGTCTCAGTATTAAAATATGTATATATCTATGTACTTTACGAAGAAGTTAGACAAACAGGGTGATGGTGTATTTTGTATTTGCTCAAAAGTTTTCATAACTTTGTTAGATAACTAATGGAAATGAGTTCAGAAATAAGTGGTCTATATTCGAAATTTTCTGTCAAATCGACTCAGGTTTTTTTCTGCACCTACACCTCCACCACCTTTTTTCGTGATTTTTATATATATGTACACACATATATTTGAATATCCTTTTTGATGACTACATAGAAACATGGTATAATCTTTCACAAAAAATAATGTTATGTGCCCTCAACATTTCTGTTTCAAACTATTTGAATTAACTGGATGTAGAGAAGAATGGCTTTAAAATTCAAAAAATATTTACTTTCATCGCATTGATATGATACTGATTGCCAAAAAATATGTGGTAGGTACTATTTTTTCGTTGACTCTGGTGAGAAAGATTTTCGCTCAAGTTTTGAGCGAAATTGACAGTATATGATGCTCCTGTACTTTTCAACGATTAACATAGCTTGTAATCTGTAGTAGTTGTAAGGCTCTCATTTGTGCTTCTGATGAGCCGGTTTTGTCTGAATCTTTTGCCTGTCATCTTGCGTATTATTTTAAAAACTGTGCGAAGATCTTCGAATTTTGAACTTTCTATGGAATAGGTTTTTTGAGAAGTGGTTACACCTCTTATTAAGTTACTTTCAAGTTATTGAACATTAATTTGAATGGTATGAAAAATAATATCTTTGGATGTTTCAGCACCAGACATGTTGTAAATAAATATATCCTGGGGTTAAAGCAATAACTTATTTAGGCTTATGAAGTGGTTATAATTAAGAAGAAGCAGCATATGAAAATTTAGTCTTCGGTATTGTTAAGTAAGCCTTATTAACTTCAGAAACATTTTTTATGAGATCTATACTGCCGTACTAAGCGAAAAAGACGTATCTCAAAAAAAAAATATCCGAGATTCTTATGGCATCGGATAGCTTAAGAAATTTCGCGTCTAATGAAATACTCCAAGTGTCGGCATCTTAGTTCAATCATATAAAAAATCTACTAAGAAAGTTTCCTCCATCTCAATTTTACAGGTAAGTATTTCAACAAATTGACATAAACAAAACATCAATTATCTCGAAATTAATTTTTTTGAGATACGTCTTTTACGCTTAGTACGGCAGTATAGACATTGTGAATGTGTCGTTGTCAGTTTTGAAGAGAACTGAGTATATTTATTAGATAAGAAGAGACCGGCTGAATGGAAACTGATGAGAAAATGACTGTGCAGTTTAATTATATTTTGTCGGAAATTTTTGTTTGTTTGCTGAGGTAAGGAGGTTTCTTGACAAACTTTTCTTTATTCTAATTTTTTTTTATCTTTATTCTCCTGTTTGTACAACTATTTTAAAAAAAGGTTAAAAAATCTGAGAGAGGTTTTAAATATAAATTGTAGTAAAACTGAATTGAAATTGAAAAAACATAAAAATCATGCATTATGAAAAAGATTTTTTTCTTAGTCTTTTAATATTTGTGACAAAGAAAATAAAATTGTGGATGAATTTTAATTCCATCTTAAACTCGTTTTGACACGTACTTTCCCAAAATCTTGCCTGAGTCCGTGACAACGTAGCGAAAGCTATATCAACTCTATAAATTACCTCACTAAACAAGCTGGTTTGGCTGTCGATTTACATCATTTGCATGTAAAAAGCACCAGTAAAAAATTCTTTGGAATACACTTAATTCTCTTTTTAAGCGGTTAATACGTTCCAGAGATAACCGCACAAAAAATAAATCGCATAAAAAAAGGCATGACATACATTTTATATATAAGGATACGTTCCATATTTTTTGAAGAGCTTGTAAAACCATGCATTATCTTAAAAAAGATGAAATCCACACATAAAAATATACTAATGAAAATGGGCAAAATCGATTCACGGACACGTTTACCGTAGTGCTTCATCGATACGAGAACCATACGACAATTCAAAAATTATCGTATCGCGCTCGTAGTAGCGCTAAGCTTATCGTCTCGTACTCGTTCTCGTACGAGACAGTTTTGATCTGTATCGTTATCGTCTCGTTATCGCTGATATTTCTCGGTTTTTCTCGTTTAATTTTTGTAGAATTATCTTGTCAAACTGAAATTAAATGCAACCGTGAAAAAAGCTATATCGCTGTCAAGAATAAAAAAATCAAAAATTCAACATGCTTTTCTTGATGGGAGACGAAGGAGCATTATTTTGAGTTGCTGCTGCCATGCTACATATAATGTGATGTAAATCACCAAATGTTGTTCTGATTTGGTTTTCATATTTTTGTGGTTTTTTTTGTTTGTTTTAAGTAAAAAAAAATACTTTCGTCGGTGTATGTGTGCATATACATATGTATGTGCAAGTGTTTTTGTAAATCAAATGGTGCAACATATACTCGTTCAATGTTCTAAGTCAGTGGTGGGCATAGAAATCTAACAAAAGAGCAAGACAACAACATCAAACAAACGAAACTTTAAGGGTTTTTTTTACTTTCATTTCCAAATTTGCCATTGGCATAAAAAAAACCAAATTGCACTACAAACAAAAACAATCGCTACATTCGTCAAGACACAATGCGGCGCCGTAGTTTATGCCTTTGTGATTTGTTTTTGTTTTCATTTGAATTCAAGTCAACGCTGTGCCTCGATAGCGTTGAAATTCTGCGATTTTTTTTTCGTTTGCTTGTGCGTCGAAAAAGGGTGAGAGCAATGAGAGCAAATAGAGCCACTATGTGCCCATCACTGTTACAAATGTTTATCGTACGACAAACACTACATTATCGCCGAGAACGAGATATCGGCCAGACCATTCTCGCTCTCGCCCTCGGTCATACGAGAAATAATTTTTTTACTATCGTCTCGTTATCGTTCTCGTCCTCGGTCCCGATAACGATAACGGGGACGATATTTATCGGTTCTCGGTGAAGCACTAGCTTACCGCCCATTCTCTAATTATCTTCCTTATTGTTCAGTTTATCTCCAAACCAAATTTTATTAAAATCGGTCCATTAGTTTAGCCGTTGCAACGTATTTTCCCATTGGAGGCGTGGCACCACCTACTATTGAAAAAAGTATACACTGCGCTCCCTCTCTTTACAGCCTTTCCTACAAAAAAAATTAAGCGATTATGATTATGGCTGTTTACCAACTGCCTATTTATACATTGTTATCTATGTATAGGCGTCGTTTTATGGTCGCCATTTTGTTAAAAATAAATAATTCAAAAACACCCGTTCTCATATGAAAGCTCTTGAGCATACGAACATTTTGACACCTTAAAAACGTTTTGCTGCTGCGCTTAATTTTGGGCAGACCACTGTCCCGGTTGAAATGGAACGTCCTATGTATATCTTAAATTGTGCCAAAAGTGGGAGAAATTTTAAAAATAGGCGTGGCAGTTTTCAATAGTTAAAAATTTTGATTCCGTATATCTTAAAATTGGCACAGACGATTTTCATAAAAAATTTAGAGATGATGCCGCTAAAAGCAGTCACTCGCAAACTCGTTGAAGGGCATTGCAGAGCCCACAATAATTATAAATGTTATATTAAGAGAACTAACAATGAGGTGATATACTTGCTATAAGGTCTCTTATTACAAAAATTTGGTCCAATTGTGTATGTGGGCGTGGCACCGACCATATTAACATAAATTTGTAAGCGCTGTTTTAAGTGAACTATTACAGAAATTGGTATAAAATTTAATGTTCATAAGTGGTTCAGTAGCTAAAAAGTATATCTGAATCAAAAGTGGCTGAAATAGCACTAGTGGGCGTGGCACCTCCCATACAAATTAAATACGTTAAGTGGCATATTTGTCGAATATGTGAGAAATCGTACTATAATTTGGTGTTAGAGGTTTTTTTATGGAAAGCTATGTCTGGATAAAAACTGGACTAGATTGTACTAGCGGGAGTGTCACTGCTCAAAATTTTAAGACTGAATACGGCATATATCGCAAACTATACAAGCTATTCTGCTTAAATTTGGTGTGCGGATGTCGATCACGAATGTAAATTATTGAATAAAAGGTAGGCGAAGTTGGGGAAGTGGGCATGGCATATATCACCTGTTTTTTCATTTCTTTTCTTTTTTTTTTCAACATTTTGCATATTCTTTCAACTTTTTCAACCTTTTAACTTTTTCCAATATACATACAAATCCTATATGTTTTTTTTCGACTTTTTCAACCCTTTTCAACTTTCTTAGAGTTTATCAACCTTTGTCAAATATTTTCAACATTTTTCATATATTTTCGACTTTTTCAACATTTTTCAACCTCTGTCAACCTTTTTTACATTTCTATTATTTTCGATTTATTCAACCTATTCAACGTCTTTTAAATATGTAAAAAAGTACTTAAAAAGTACTTTCAGTGCAGTGTAGGGTATGTGAGTTTCGGCCTGGCTGAAGATAACACCTTAACTGTTTTGTTTTCCACAAAAGAAGGATTCTGCTAGAGTTTGTTAATCAGCCTCATTTTATAGATGAATAAATGGGTATTATATTAAAAATTTCACTGCAAGTGACTGTACAAAGCCGAACGATTCAATAAATTTACACTTCCACAGCTCAAAGCTAACAAAAATTCATTAGTTACAGAAAACAAAGATAAGTAAATCGCAAACGCTGCAAGTCAAAGAGAAGTTCTTATTAAAACAAAATAATTTATGGACAAAAAATGACTAGAATATAAACAGTAACTATAAACAAACATGTTCAAATTTCTTGCGGCAGAATAAACCACAAAAACACATTAGACTGGGCCAAAAATAATAGACGTTTTTGAATTTTGGGAATACTGCCCATGATAAATATCTGTAAAAATAAATATTTATAGTTTGAAATATCCATTTATTTTCTGCAACTTAAAACGCTAAAGCTTTTTGAGTACGCTTGCTACAATTTTGACTCAAAGATTTTCAATCAGAAATCATTTTATTAATTGCATCTTTATCTATCAGCTTGTATTCGAAAGTAATTTGACCCCTTACTTTAAAATAAAAATATTCCGAGTTTTATAGCAGCTGAAAAATGTTTCAATGAAATATTTGTCTCATTTGTATAAAAAGTTACACGCCCATAGACATTAGAATTCTTGTGTCATATCATGTAAGCGACATAAGCACGTGTTAATTTTTTAATGCATTTTTCGAGCTAAAAAATTCATAATTTAAATTTGGCAATCAATTAGTTTTATCTGAGATACAAGTATTTGTTGAAGAAACAGCAATGAAATTGCTACACAATTTGCACATTTAATACAAGTACTGAACTGTGACTTCAAGTTATTTTCTGTTATTATTTGAACGATATTACCATATAATTGCAAATTTTAGATCTGAAAAAATAAAACCGAGATAAGTGTTTTCATCCGAATATTCATGATTTGTTGATTCTTGCTTCTACGTCTTCCGCGGATTCGCCTTTAGTTGTAAGAACGCTGCCAAGGTATCATAATGGTGCTTATGATGTTCACCCATGTGCTAAAATTAAGCGGGAAGCTTTTTTGTTGATATTGCTTCAGTTTTTGTAGAGTTTTTATGTAGTCCAACAGTGGCTGCCTGATAGTTGAGTCAGATAAGGTTAGTTTGCATATTTGCTCTATTGTCTTTTCTGCAGCTGTATTTATCATCTATATGGAACTCTTTATAGCGCTGCTATCTTTATCGTCGACTAAATTCAGGGTGTTATCACAAACCCAATCAGATAGTCTTTAGCGAAAAAGAAACGAAATGTTAAATCGAAAATGCTAAACAACTAACTCTATCAACAGGGAATCCGTTCGCAGGTATAAATTATTTAAAAGGTAGGCCTCTGAATATGTGACTAAATGACTAAAAATTTCGACTTTCAATTTCTAATATAACAGAAGTTATTATTGAATGAATGTAGATTTTTGTCAGATGTGTAAAGGGAAGATTTAAAAATTAAAGATTAAACCAGTCCTGTATTATGTTACAAAATATAATAAGGACAGAAAGCAAAAAGAAAGTACTGTCCTATAAAATTTTAAGGAGCAAATGAAATTTTGAGTTAAGATTAAAATTTGGAATCTTGGTATACATTATTATAATTATAGACAAGGGATGGGGCTGCTTGTAGAAGTCCACGTAAGTGGGGAAAGTCCTGATCGCCACTCACTTGGGAGTGGCCAGAGATGATTCTTTTGCAAGCAGTTCAAGCAGCTCACAAACTTCCGGCCTTTTTTGGCCAAGTATCCTCTGGAGATCCCTTGGACACCCGTCCGGGGGTGAGCTAGTTGTGAGAAGGCGAGTCTCTCCTAGACTTAAAACTTGGTGCGTAGGGTTTGGGTCCCACCACACATTATCATCATTTCCAATGAAAACCAAATCAGCCTCGGATAATAGCCCCCACTACGATGACGACCACTGCAAACGAAAAACGGACAATGATTTACGGATATGCACCTGGAATGTCCGGACCCTCCATAGGGAAGGTGCAACTATCCAACTGGCGGAAGCCTTCGTAAAAATAAAGGCTGACATCACCGCCATCCAGGAGATGCGATGGAAAGGACAAGGCTGCTCTAAACGGACGAACTGTGATATCTACTACAGCGGCCATGCAGAGAGGCGCGAATTTGGTTGCGGATTCGTTGTAAGTCGAAAATTACGCCACCTAGTTTCCCGGTTCACGCCAATAAACGAAAGGCTGGCTACGATCCGTATCAAGGCAAAATTCTTCAACATAAGCCTAATTTGCGCGCACGCCCCGACGGAGGAAAAGGACAATGCCACCAAGGATGATTTCTACGCGAGCCTAGAGGACGTGTATGACCGTTGTCCGACCCACGATGTAAAAATAGTCCTCGGCGATTTTAACGCGAAGGTCGGAAGAGAAGGCATCTTTGGCGCTACAGTCGGTCAGTTCAGTCCCCACGAGATCACTTCAAACAACGGTCTGAGACTGATCGACTTCGCCGCGGCGCGAAACATGGTAGTTAGTAGTACCAGATTTCAACACCTCGACATTCACAAGGCCACCTGGCTATCCCCGGATCAAAAAACGAAAAACCAAATTGATTATGTTGTGATCGACGGAAGGCACGCTTCAAGCATTCTGGATGTGCGTACATTTCGGGGGGTCAACAATGACTCCAACCACTATCTTGTTGCAGCTAAGATCCGCATGCGGCTATGCAATGCGAAGAATGTACGCACGGGCATGCAACGAAAGCTGGACGTCGCCAAGCTGCAATCACAATGGACTGCCGAGGCGTACTCCGCTCAACTCTCGGTTAAGCTCAACCAACCAACCTCTGGAACCGACGACGCCGGTGGACTTTGGACACACATCTCCCACTCCATGCGTGCTGCTGCCGAGGAAGTCATTGGCTTTCGACGCCCACAACCTCGAAACCAATGGTATGACCAGGAGTGTCGCGATGCGACTGCTGAAAAAAACGCCGCATACAAGAAGACGCTGCAGTCAGCCGCAACGCGAGCCGTGCGAGAAAACTACCGCGAAAAGAGGCGCATTTTTAGACGTAAAAAAAGGGAGCAGGAAAAGCGTGAGCGTGAGGAACTTGAGGTGTACCAGGGCAAGAAGGATGCACGAAAATTCTATCAACAAGTTAAGCGTCTAACTCAAGGTTTCAAGCCCGAAGCATCCACTTGTAGAGACGAAAATGGAAATCTGGTTACAGATACACAGAGTGTACTGAGGTTATAGAGGCAGCATTTCTCCAACTTGCTTACGGGTGATGATCCCACCAATTCCGCCCAGAGAGAATGCAGTACGATACCACCAATCGATGATAACGCAGTGGAAGTACCATCACCATCACTGAAGAGGTTCGAGTTGCTATCCAGCGACTCAAAAACAACAAAGCAGCGGGTGCTGACGGCCTGCCAGCTGAGTTGTTTAAAGCTGGTGGCGATGAATTGATAAGGTGCATGCATCAACTCATCAGCAAAATATGGCTAGCGGAAAGCATGCCCGACGATTGGAATCTCAGCGTGCTTTGTCCTGTAATAAAGAAAGGAGACCCGACAATCTGCGCCAACTACAGGGGTATCAGTCTTATTTCCATCGCATATAAGATCCTCTCGAGCGTATTGTGTGAAAGATTGAAGCCGTATACAGAAACGCTGATCGGATCCTATCAGTGTGGCTTTAGACCTGGTAAGTCCACCATAGACCAGATTTTTACACTACGCCAAATCCTGGAGAAAACCCATGAATATCATATCAACACTCACCATCTCTTCGTCGATTATAAAGCTGCGTTCGATAGCCCAGTGCGGGATTGCCTATACGCAACAATGTCTGAGTTCGGTATACCTGCAAAGTTGATAAGGCTCTGCAGGATGACGTTGAGCAATACGTTTAGCTCCGTCAAGGTAGGGAATGACCTCTCCGGAACTTTTAATACCGAGCGAGGTTTCAGACAAGGCGACCCGCTCTCGTGCGATCTCTTCAATTTCATTATGGAGGGGATCGTACGAAAAGCCGGTGTGCATCATAATGGCACCATTTTCTTCAAAGGTGTTCAGCTCCTTGCGTACGCTGATGATATTGATATTATCGGTCGGAGTAAGAGAGATGTTACTGCTGCTTTCACTGCTATTGAAAAGGAATCAGCCAAAGTGGGTTTGACGGTAAACGAGGGCAAGACGAAATACATGATGTCTACTAACAACAACAAGAGAGCACGGGATCTAGACTCTCATGTTACAGCGGGCAACTGTAAATTAGAAGTTGTCAAGGAATTCATTTACCTTGGCACTGCCGTAACCAGCAACAATGATGTCAGTCTGGAGATTAAGCGGAGAATAACAATTGCTAATAGGTGCTACTACGGTCTCAGTAAGCAATTACGTTGCAGAGCTCTCTCTCGATCGACAAAGCTAACACTCTACAAGACGCTCATTCTACCTGTGCTTCTTTATGGCGCTGAGGCATGGGTGGTTTCGACAACAGACGCAGCCGCTCTTGGTGTGTTCGAAAGGAAAGTTCTCCGCAAAATCTTTGGTCCTGTTCGAGTTGGCGACGACTATCGCATTCGAATGAACCACGAGCTGTATGAGCTCTACGCCGACATTGACATAGTTAAGCGTATAACAGTACAGCGACTACGCTGGCTGGGTCTAATTTTAATTCTTCACATTTTATTGACAAACAACTTTTTGCAGAGTTGATGTATACAGAAATAAGTATTAAATTTATAAAGTTTTTAAAGTTTTCATAACTTTTGAAATTTTTGTGATAGTAAAAGAATTATAATTTGATATTAAATATAAAGCATTTTTTAAACCATTAGATACCGTAAAGTGTATGGGGGAATCTAATTTTTTATTCCCAAATATCCTGTATCTATGCGAAAAATTAAATTAACAATATCGAGCTTTGAAACACCTCTAAGGCTATTTTTTTGCTTCTGATATTTATGTGTAATAACCAATTTTTATTTAAAATGAACCAAGAAATATATAATTTTTTATGGCCCAGTCTAATCCAAATTCATCCACCATTCTACTATCAATACATATACAGCAAAATATGAACTTTAAGTTTGTCCGAGAGAATTTATTTAATTAACTTCGGGTTACAAAAGTTAAAACAACTGCCAAATTTATGGAAAGAGTTTTTAGTAGAAAACTAGTTAAATTTCAGTCCTTACGTAGAGGAAATGGACGGAGAGGCATTAGATGTTCATTGAAGAACATAGATGCGTAGTAATATGCTATATTTTGTACCCCGTACAGTGTAAAAAGGCATTGAAACTGCAAGAATATGCATAGGGAAAAATAAGAGTTGATTTTTGGTTTATGTTTTAAATACATACTTCAATCCCGATTTCTACAAAGTGAGTGAGAGGGATACATTTTATTATTGTGTCATACTGAGGGCTTTGAAAAAGATCAATAATTGGACACAACTTTACGGGGAACAAAATGAAAATGCGTAAGCTGCTTGCATATCTAGAAGTAAGTCAGTGTTGGCTTTTCAGTATAATTGTAGTTAAGAACATTACATGTACAATTCTTTGAAAGGTACGAAAAGTTCAACGAACCGCTTTTTAATTCATTCAGAGGATTTTTATATGCTTTCCAATATACTTTCGTATTAATCTTTTTTTAAAAATTTTTTTTCATTAAAATAGATGAAAGTATCTTTTTAACAAATTTTCGGAAAAATTGAGACAAACTTACGCTCGACCTGCAAAAAGTACATTCCGACTCAGAATTCAGCACATACGCAAAAAGTCCAAATGTCATCAGTGATGCGAATACGTTCATATATGGCAAAAAAGATTTCAGATTATATTTCTAAAGTCAAAAGTTCTATGTTTTTGTAGACAATTGTAGACAAAACCGTCAATCAAAAGTAATACATCAAAACTTGAGTTTTAATAATCATTCTGGTTTGGGATGTTAGAAATTAACTTGGTTCTTTTACTTATATTCTTCGTTCCTTTTCAAATTTGCCACAACTATTTATTTGTACACATGGCGGCACCAGCCGCTGGTGGTTTTTGCTTTCGTGTGCCATTTTTTTTTTTTTTGTTGACAGCCGTGTTAAATTAAAAGGAAATTCACACTTGTTTCCTGTATCTTGGAGCAGCAACACCACAAATGTATGGAACCAACAACAAAGGCAACGTGATATTGCCAACATCCAAAGTCGTGTTGAATTGTAGTCAGTAGTCAACGGCGCGGAAACCTTTGATGCAAGAAAATTATTTTAGTAGGATTTAAACGAAGCAACGCCCTTGTCGACAGCATCAACATATCCTTAAAAAATTGCCGCCGCCAACGTGGTTGCTTCTCTTTATCTCTTTCTACCAATTTTTCTATTTCCAGTCATTATTTCGTAGACAGTGGGTTAGAACTATGCTCAAAATAAAGTGAGTTTGTTTGGAATGTGCCCCCACATTAAGTTTGAATATAAACTTAAAGCCAATTTTCATTCCTAATTAGGATAAATAATTTAAGAATATACTTTTGATTCTGTTCTGAAAAGCATAATTTTGTATCTAATGGATTCCAAACATTGTGAATCTTTTTGCCAATCAAGATATTCCCCACTTGTAGCTTATCATCCACTTGTATCATCATAGTTGTTGTTCCCAGGGTTGTGATGTAGTTGGTGAGCAAAAACAAAAGCTCCTCACTTTTGGAAAACCATTGTTACTCTCGAACCTTTGGCAACCAATAACCACAGTACCTCACAATCTAGGACGTGTGGACGTCCCAACTCAAACCATCAGAAGCATTTTTTTGCTTAGTCGCATTATTTCCCTGTAACTACCAAGGTTATAACCTTATGTTTCATCCTTTGTCTGTTTTACTAATATTCATATCATATTGTACTGTAAAATGCATGTTTTTGAGATGGGTGCTTAAAGTGTTTGTTCCGTCTTTATTTTCTGTTACGGACCAATGAAGAACTTTCTATCCACTTTCTGGCTTATTTATCGAATTATTAGTCGAATGAGATTATAAAGTACTTGCTATATTTATGTGTATCGGTTATTCTGCACAAAAATTGTATTGAAGTTGTATTGAAAATTTTCTCAATGAAGTCACTTTGCTCGGGAATTTTTAAGTTCCCGAGCTAAGTGACTTCAGTGTTTGGAGTCGTTTTCGTGCTAAACAGGCCTGTGCGCAAGGAGGGATTATGGGGGTTCAAACCTCCCCCCCCCATTGGGAATTTTCGCACATATGTTTTTTTTGGCATTTGAATGAAAAATCAAAAAGATACAACAATTTTGTTTTTTCAATGAGAGAACTAAAATGCCAATAAATCGTCTGAGCCCGAGTTTTTCAGTTTTGGTAAGATTTGCGCTCTCTAGCTATTTCTGAACCAAAAAACAGGATTTCGGACTACTGCCCGTCGCTAAGGCTAAGTAGCACGAGCGTTTTTTCAATACGCGTTTAAGCATAGCTCCGGCATAAATAAAATCAGCTTCAATGAAAATTCATGCACAATTCTATTCGCGCCATATATTTCAATTTTGCATGATGGTTCACGTGACATGTGGATAAATGAAGTTCAACTTTGGCGTCAACGCATTGCCGGGCAGGACATCAAAAATGCTTCGTGTTATGGCAACTTTGTGACAACAGCAACAAATGAACGCTCCATTTCAGTGCTACATTGTCTAAAGACATACCTCAGATCAACTATGTCCGAAGATCGGCTGAACAACTTAGACTCGCTAAATATACATCGCGATATCGAAATCAATGTGGATAGAGTTTTCAACGAGTTTTTCCAAGTACCTCGCAGAATCGAATCATAACATAAACACATTTACATCTTTAATTATAATTAAATGTCTTTTAGACCGGGTCGAAATTTAGATTCATCCAGACACCAACTCAAAAGTTAGAAGAACCCTTAAAGACGATATCTGCGTCATTTTTTTTTTCGTTCCGAGAAAAACCAATGGGGTATTTCTGATTCTCCTCAAGATCCTTTTTAGCTAAGGAAATATGTTTTTGCTTATAACTTTTATTCCTTCACAGAATGGATACCCAAATTTAGTCGAAAAATAAAGATTGCGCTCTTGCAAAAAATTTGACGATAAAATATTTTAAATTATTTTTCTATTATAGATTATATTCAGTCCCAAAATTCGATGTGTTCACATTTTTTATATGGAAAAATCGAATTTTGGGACTAAATATTACAACAGAAAAAAACTTTAAATTTTTTAACGTCAAATTTTTTGCAATAACGCAAGTTTTATTTTTCAAGGAAATTCCATTCTGTGAAGAAATAAAAGTTTTAAGCAAAAAATACTTACGTTTTTTAGCCAAAAAGGACCTTCAGGAGAATCAAAAGTGATCCATTGGTTTTTCCCGGAACGAAAACAAAATGACGCAGATATCGTTTCAAAGGTACTTCTAACTTTTGAGTCGGTGTCTAGCTGACTTAATTTTGCTTCATACAAATCGACCCAGTCTAATGTCTATATTAAAAGTAAATCTTTTTTGACGTTTTTTATGAACATAATCTAACCCCCCCCCCCCCATGGATGACTCCTGCGCACGTGCCTGGTGCTGAAATATACAGCCGGGAGCCATTTTATGATAAGATGTGACAGCATGTGCTCTTTAAAGATCCTGCCGTAAACGTTGGCATTCATGATTTTATTAATTTTGACCAACTCCATTACGGGAGGAAGCACCTGAGAACGATTTAGAGTTAAACATTAGTTGTTATCATCATTAATCTTTTATTTTCGTGGCTCGCTTGTCCAATGCAGATACCACTTTGGAAATGTAGGCTACTTTTTTTAATTCACTTTGCTTATATGCAGTATTATATGTGTTCGTCTGGCAAACAAATTTCCCTTGTTTAACCGTCGCCTAACTGTATGAACACCAATGTGAATGCCAATTTTTTCGATCACGTAGTCAGCAACATCTTTTGCCGTGGTCATTGTATGATTTTTGACCTTTAACATAATTTGTCGATCTTGGCGGACTGTTGTTTTTCGTGGTTAAAGATCGTTTTTCGAAGTAGATTTTTGCGCAGAATCCGAATTTGGCTTCAAAATCGACGCATCATATCAGAGTTCTGAAATATTTGAGGTTAAGTACTTAAAAAATGAGGTGATACGAGCTATTGCTCGAGCAAGCTCGTATCTCATGCGAAATCGTCTTTAGGGTAGAGTTATAATCACTCGCAAATAAAAAGAATGAATTAAATTCATAAATCGGATACAAGCGACCTCTCAATATTAATATTTTTCAATGAAATTTTCAGGGCTTAGTTTTTTTACATAACAATTCATATAAGCAACAAATAAATCGAAAACTTGATTTTTTTTTTGTCACTCTAATTTACATACTAAAAAAAGTACAATTGTACTAAAAATTCTATTACGGTCTAGAACATCAACTCACGCATCAAACTGATGCTTCGGCGATTGAAATATGACTCTTACGTGATTGTTAAACTTTGCTTGAAGATCATAAAAGCTCAGAAGCTTACATGATGATGATTGTTGAATCTTCCTGTCGATGTTCAGCCGAAAATGACTAATAAATGGAAATTTTAAGAAATTGAGCGTTATTTTGAACTAAAATTTAGTTCCTCATGCCTACTGTGCACATTATGCGTTTGTGACTGATTCGAGCGCGTTGTTTTGGAAAATCCGCACGCTGATGATTTCAGTTTTGATACTTTTCTGCATTTATTACTTTTTGTTACTTTCATTTCTCGTAGGCTGTTTTTGCTGATTTAGTCCAATGCTTAGCAGCTACAAAAGTGCGAAAAATTTTAAAGGACTCATTTATTTGCTAGAACGCCTGCTGCGTAAGGCTTCATACTACACAGTGGCCATGATTGCGTCTGTTTAATAACACTGTACAGCAAGAGAATATTTTAAGTGGTTTAAAAAAAGATGCCTTTCAATCGCTGTCCGAGCTTAAGTCCCATGCAGTCAAAGTTACATATCATTTTCTTTTGAATTCAAAATGTAAGCTTTTGCGACGATTTTTCAAGAAAGGGTGTAAAAATGATGTTTCGAACTACAGGCCCGTGGCTAAGTTATCATCAATACCGAAAATTTTTGAACATATTATATGTATACGATCAGGTTAAGGTGTGCTGTAGTGAAGTCATAACAACTCGTCAGCATGGTTTTGTTAATGAGAGATCTACAGTTTCTAACCTCCTTGATTTCACTTCTTTTGCATTAAGCTCTTTAGACTCTCGTGGGCAAGTTGACTGCATCTACACTGACTTCAGTAAAGCAATTGACAAATTACCACATAATTTGATTTTGTTTAAGTTAAAGAAGCTTGGATTTCCCTTAAGTTTTGTCAGCTGGATTGAATCTAATTCATCTGATCGCTCGTATCAAATAAAATTTAGGAGAGTGTTTTCCTCCCCATTTAGCGCGACATCAGGTGTTCCACAAGGAAGCCACCTGGGGCCGCTTCTGTTCATTTTAGCAATTAATGACGTTACACATTTTATTAAAAACTCCCATCTGTTAGTATATGCAGATGACATGAAAATTTACAGGAACGTAAAGGGGGTTGGTGACACTATTCCACTTCAGTCTGACTTGAAATCCTTTGAAGTTTGGTGTTCTAAGAATAACTTACATCTTAATCCTGATAAATGCCAAGCAATGATTTTTACCAGCGAGAAAACTATTGTGGAATTTGATTACAAATTAAAAGATAAAAATATTTGTCGTGTCGATGTAGTCAAAGACCTAGGTATACATTTTGATACTAAGTTGACTTTTAATGAGCATATTAATCAAATTTGTAAAAAATCCTCATCTCTGCTTGGCTTTATTAAGAGGTGGACAAAAGAATTTAATAGCCCTTTAGTAACGGTGACTTTATATAATACAATAGTGCGCCCTCACTTAGAGTACGCTAGCCAAGTATGGTCACCATTTTATAATATTCATATAAATAGAATTGAACGAATTCAAAAAAATTTTATTCGTTTTGCTCTCAATGGCTTAAATTGGATTGACCCTTTAAGCCTTCCTCCTTATGAGGATCGTTTAAAGTTATTACATATGCAGTCTTTGAGTTCGCGTAGAAATATTGCGGATATACTTTATCTGCATCAACTTGTAACTGGGTCTCTTGCTGCACCAGAGCGTCTTAACTATATACATTTTAATAGTAATCGGAGGAGTACTCGTAACTCTTATCAGTTATTTTACCAACCGGTTAGTAGAACTAATTATATGGCTACAGCTCCTTTTAATCGCATGACAACTCTTATTAATAATTGCGAAGTTTATAACATTAGCTTGTCAAAAGGTCAACTCAGGCTTAGACTGAAAACTAACTGTAGCTAAATTTGTAGCTTAATGGTGGTGTGAATTTTTTTGTTTGTGTTGTCCGAGCCCCACAGCATGCTGGGTAAATTTTTTCTAACATTTATGCCTTGGACCACGTAAATTTATACATATAATTATTTTAATATCTATATGTCTATTTTTACATGGTGTGAGTGGGTATGTTGAGAAAGTGCGATAAAACTAAGAAAAAATTATAAAATAAATAACAAATTAATGTGCATGATAATTTTTTCAATTCCATTTTTTATTGAATAAGCTTTTTACTTGGTATAAAACTTTAATGCTAAATAGCTAAGAAGGCTATAATAGCTGTAGTAGCTAAACTCTATTATTATTATTATTATTATTATTATTATTATTAAATGAACTAAATCAGAAATTTAATGACACAGGCCGACAAACGGAGTTAAGTAGTTTTCTAAAAGGATTTTGGTGCGTTAAGTCCGAGGCCAACCGAGAATTGTTCCACCATATCAGATTTTTGAGACATGAGAATTAAATTGTACCGCTAATTTATTTTTGTCCACAAAACTTATGTTTACATTAGGAAAATTCAAAATAAATTTGAAAAACGTATTTAAATGAATATCTTAATTTTTTACTAAAATTCTGAAAATTAAAATTTTGCAGCTCTGATAGCAATCCTAGGAGTTTTTTTTTTAAGAGAGGATGGACTCGAATATGAATAGATTTTCGAATTTTAAGTGTTCCCTAGGAGTTCTAGATAATGAGCTTCCTTTGAACATGTCTAATTCCCAGTTTGTAAACATTGTTGTCAAATATTTTGTGAATGGAGAATGTTGAAATGTATTTCCATGTTGCTAGTGGTTTTCTTTTTTTTTTGTTTTGCTTATCAAAAATGAAAAAAAAAAATTTTTTTTTTGCAATAAATGAAGAAGTTTTGTGGGGGGGGGGGGGCAAATTCCTTAATCCGGTCCTGCTAGTACCTATGTCCAATAAAGAGCCCTCTTTTTTTACAAAAACTAATCCATGATAATCTTTTTGCTTTTCACAAGTAAGGCGTTCTCATAAAATTACTCCATACGAACCAGATTTTCTATCATTAATAGCAATGTGAAAAATTAGTCTTCATCACTTATGATTTCCTAAATGTTCAGCTTACAGTCGCCTCTATCGATAATTATAGTGGTACATTTCCATTAACTCATATGACATGACTGCCACATTTGTTGCATGTTTGCCAAGGTAAAAGCATAGATACTGATTGGCTCGAATTTTGTGCGACAGTGTAATTTACGCGCGTGTGAACATTAAAGATGAAGCAATGTAAAGATGGTGGCGATAACGAAGTGAAGAAGAAAAAAACATGACAAGGCGTCAGATTTCGCATGAATGAAATAAAAGTTGCTCCGCTCGTTTATATACATACATACTTAGTATGTACATTTGTATTTGATTTTTTCTATTGCTGTTGTTGTATTTTTGTACTAGCCGTTGTAAGCTTGTGGTAAGACGCACATGAAAAGATGATAAATGAGAGCAAGGAAGAAACAAAAAACTGAGCTAAAATTGAGGTCAAATTTCTAAATTTGGAATTTATTACAATTTTCATGTTTCCTAACATTTTGAGTAAATAATTTTTTGGTTACTTATCGTCAGGGCATCTTTTCGTTGGTATTGGCAGGAAGCGGCAGCAGTGCAGCATCAGTATCAGCATCCGCATTAAGACGGCGCACATTTTGGAGCTGGCAGCAGCGGCGGCTTTACGCAATGTTACAGTGCATAAATAAAACGCTTAGAGATTGAGAATCTCCCTTGCCATTACCTTCATTTTCCAGCTTCTGTTTTAGCTATGTGCCTTGGGTTGGAGGATTATTTGCGCAACGCAAAAGTAACTGGATTACAATTTGCATAAATATGAAGAATGAATTTTTATTTAAACTTCTTGCTGCTTTATTGAAAAAGTGAAATTTTATCTACTTCCTTGAGTTAAGAAAACGCAAACAAAACAAAAATTAAATTGAATTAAAGTTATAAATTTTTTCTTATTTACATAAGCAAACTTTAATGGTTTTTGATGAATGAACTTTTTGTTTCACGAGTAGCAGAAAGTACAGATCCATACACAAGTATGCATGTACATTAGGGTGGTTCTAAATTGTACTTTTTTGCGAAAATCAAATGGGACGCCCCTTCAATCGGTTCGAAATAGGGTAGAAAAAATTTAAAAAATTGACTTAAAATTTTTATCTTTAACCCCTACGGCCCCTATTTCAAATTTAAATTTGACCTAAGCCGCCATTTTTCTCAACTATTTTTTCTTGAGTGGCTTTTAATTCTAAGAAAGAATGTATTAAAAAAAGTATCGTTCGGATGAAGTTTTCGAGATTTAGTCATGTGAAATTGCGGATATAGCTTTTCTAAAAATCATTATAAGTTGGAAACTCCTGAACAGATTTTAAATATATTGATTAAGTCAATTAATTGGGCTATCATAGTATGCTAATAAAATTACAGATTAATAATATAATTTTTGTAGGAAATAACAGTTATTTAAAAAAAAAAATTGGTGACAATTTTTAAAAAACCTCCATACCTCAGAACACGTGAAATTTTTATGCATCAATCTTATCAACTGTAAAATGACCTTCCATCATTATATGTAAAATCTGTTCAGGAGTTTTCAACTTAAAATGATTTTTAGAAAAGCTATAACCATAAGGTTAAAGATAAAAATTTTACAATAATTTCAATAATTTGTTTACCCTATTTCGAACCGATTGAGGGGGCTTCTCCATTTTTTTTTTCCCTAAGAGCCACCCTTATGTACATATGTATAAACATAAATATGTACATAGCATAGCAAGTACATGAAAGAAAAATTCTGGTTTAAGTAGATCTCATAATAATAAAATATACTGGGGGCTCATTGAACTCCATAGAAATGACATGAAAAAGAATGCTTTACTATACAGTTTCGTCTATATCTTGTGAGAGAAAACTCTTATTCGAACGAGTAAAAACTATAGGGTTTTCATTAGGGACAGGTAGACTTTGACGGTTCAAGGTTCATGGTTCATGTTGTTTTGTCTGTTATTTACTTCATTTTTTAGTCACTAAACATTGATCACCGTGGCAAGTTACGGCATTGAGCAACACGTGCAAATGCTAAGGCTTTAATATGATAGTGGGTGTTCTGTTGTGGCAACGAAAAAAAAAAAATCGTCTTCAATGTCGTGGCTTATTTTTGGATGAACGGATACGTCGACAACCGAAACTGCCGAGATCCAACAGTTCATCTTCAGAATGTCACTGTTTGGTCTGGATTATGGGCCGGTGGCATAATCGGTCCTTTTTCAAAAACCACGATGATATTACTATCACCGTACACGGAGAGCGCTACCGATTGATGATAACCAACTTTTTTTTTTTTTTGTCCAAATTGGATGATATGAATGTGCACATGTGGTTCCAAGCGCAAGCGATTTGAGGACATGGTCATCTTACGCAGAGGCGACGTGAACTGGCCACCGAGATCATGCGATTTGACTCACTTAGAATTTTTCTTCCATGATTTCCTTAAATCGCAGGCCTTCGGCAATGACCCGCAAGCGACTGGTACCAAAATTCGAAAAAGTTTTTAGATAGGGATTTTTTTATCAAATTTAAAAGATTTTTTTTTTTTTGTACACGTTTTTAGTTTTACCCACCATAATCATGGTTTAATCACACCTAAACACTTCCATATATAGTACTTAAAATATAAAGTCATTGAAATGCATAACTATGAACTTACGATATTTCACCGAAGGGCGTAAATGCTTCACGTAATTGTTGAGTTTCAATTTCCGAGCTTAAGTCACCAACAAAGATATGAAAATGTTCTGTAAAGACAATAAAATTTAAGTGTTTTATTTCATTTCTAATACAGTTCACAAAATAAACGATGAGTGAAAAATTTAATTCGAAATATGTACATATGTAAAGTCTTTAGTGATACCTAAGTATAATATTTATAATCCATAGACTGTAATAAATAAATAAAAAAACATAAATAAATATGGTTGGCTTAAAAATCTTTACAAAAATGTTAAATAAAGTTTGTGCTTATACATGCAAATTTATATTATTCATAGTTGCTTAAAAGTTTTTTAGATATTGGATTTTGTAAAAATATTGTGTGTAAAAAATGTTATTCCATAATGTATTTGCTGTTAATTGGAGCGTGTCAAATGCGCCTCGATGAAATGAAGTAAAAAGTATGAAAAAAAAAAATTATGAAAGAAATCCGTTTTAAGGAACAAAACGAATGGAAAACAGATTACAAAAAAAATATATCGAAATTACGTAAGTTATTGAAAGCAACATCGCAAAAAAAAAAAAATTATAACAAATTGCTTACATGACGTATTGAGCGGAGTTTATTTTCTCTATGGTTCACTACTACTTAATTAAATACGTTTAAAAACAAAAAGTGGAAAACTAAAATTAAACTCAAATTAAGATTTTTTGTTATGATATAAAGTTTCCAAAAGGAACTGAAATGAATAAATAAATAAATTTTTTTCACTTATCTGCTTTGCTAATGAGCTTTAATGAATATAATTATCGCATCACATATTACAGAGAAAGTTTGTGAATTCAAAAATTGTTTCTCACCAATATATTTTTTTAGTATAAATTGTAATTTATGAACACAAAGTGACCATTTTTTGCTTTTAACAAAGTAATTGCATAATACAACTTGAGGTGCCTTTATAAGCAAACATTTTTTGGTCTTGAACAAAAGAACCGATCTTAATGAATTTTTTCATATTAATGGGACTAATATATGGGGCATTTCATTTGAAAATGTTATATGTTGTCTCATATTTTTCTAAAACTTTGAGGAAAGCATGTTGCAAAAACTTTTCAATGCAAACATCTCAAAAAATATATAAAAATGTTTAGACTGCAATTTGGCATACTTAAATTTGAGAAAAATCCGAGACAACATATATCGATTTCAAATGAAATTTATTTATTTTTTTATTCAACTTTATTTACTGGGCTCATAAGTCTTCATAAATTGAGAATTTATACATAAAATTACTTAAAATAATTCCGCACCAACGGCTGATCTCAACTGGTTGGTAGATGCCTGAAAGCAGCAATTAAAGATGTAGGATGCAAAAACAGCATTGCACTGCTTTAATTAATTCTGAAACAAATCTGAGTGTAGAAAATCAATTTCTCACTGATTCAATATAAAACCACCTTCGCTAGAGGGCACTAGACTTGCCTTAAAAGGTAGTGTAAGGGAATCTAGGTTTGGTATTGGATAGGAAATTATGTTGGAAAATTAATGTTGATGATAGAGTTAGGAAATCAACTCAAGCTCTTGTAAAAAAGCGGTATGTGAAAGATGTGGCTATCACCTCGAACCATTCACTGGCTCTATATAGCGGTCATTTGACCGATCCTGTTATATAACATAGTAGTGTGGCTGCCTATCTTAGACAAGGTCCCCTAGTACAAACAATTGCAGAAGATTTAAAGAGCTGCTTCTATGTGCATCTGTACCTAGTATGTACTACCTACCCTCCAATTTGAGCTATACTGTTCCAGTAATCTCATTCAAGAGGAATTACGTAATTCACATAGCATGTAGGGATGACTGGAAGGGAGGAATATAAGGGAAAAGGGGTCATATTAATTTTTACTTGGATGGCTCTAAGCTAAGCTGCATAGTGGTTTATGGTATTTACTATAAGTTCCTGAAGATAAAAATTGCTGTGAGGCTGCCAGAAATTTGAAACGTTTTTCAGGCAGAGGTTATAGCAATAGAAGAAGTAGAATCCTGGCTGAGGATAAATGTTGTATCCAAAGAGGATATGAAAATTTATTCAGATAGTCAGGCTTCAACCGTCAGCAGTAGCAGTAGCAGTTTTTACGTCGTCCGCCGCAGTTCTGTTCGATTTCATTCAGTCATTTCCGGTATTTCCGTCACAGTCCGTGTTGTGGGCAGTGTTCGAAAATAAACAGTACAATTCGTTGTGTACCGAGCCGAAGCACAAAACCTTATTTATTTTCTATAGTGTACAATCCAATGCACAAAACAATATCAGCACAAAACAGAAATGTGTACTCAGTAAGGTACAAAATATGAATCGTTCTGTGCATTTGTTGACTTTTGTTTTGTTCTGTATTTGTGTTTGCACCGTAGCATGTACTTTATAAATAGAAATAGAGTGTCGTGCTTTGGCTCGGTACAATTCGCAATTGTGTCGTTTATTTCACTCAACAGCGAATTGCACCAGTGTTTAATTGTTTTTTTTTTGTTCAATTTTTTTTTAATTCCAAAATTTAGAATAATCATGAAATATGTATTTAAGTCTGAGTTACGGTTTTTTTATTGTTTTCTGAAAAAATTTAAAATACACTTTTTTTTATGATTAAACTGTTTTTTTACATTTTTTTGTCGCATATGTCTAAAAATTCGGAAAGTATCGAAACATGTGGCCACATTTATGTAAGCTTCTCAAGAAGAAGCAAGTCTGACATGGTAACGAATTGGTTTTGTTTCGTTCTATTTCACAAAACATAATGAGAATAAAGTTATGTTCTGTGCTCAGAGACGTACAAATGAAGATTGGTTGTGTGCACTCTTCGTCACAAATCACGATTGAATTGTACCGTACTGTACATTTTCGAACACTGATTGTGGGTTAGACGTAAAACAAAAAACAGTTTCGAAAAAGATGAGAATTTTAATGATGTTAAAAATTACTCTTCCTTTGTCTCTCTTACGAAACTTGGACCACATTTATAACATGGTACTCTACCGGAAACAATGAAGTATTCGTCAGATAATTTCTTTTGTATAAATACCATGCTGAAGTTTTGATTATCGTTATACCTTCATGCATCCATAATAACTAGGATTATATTTAATATATACACACGAGTTCATTTAACAAATTCAATGTAATCTATATGATAGTACACAAACACAACATTGTAACATATCAGCAGATTTTTTCATCGATAGTAATCTAAACTTTCATTGATCTCATAGACTTTCTATCGCCTCCAGAATACATGAATTTTAACACGGCGATGTCATAGCAAAAGTAGTATATGATTCTTTGCATTACCGGGGATGTAAACTTTTCACCGATATAAAAAAAATTTTAAAAAAATGTCTGACCGAGTATCGAACTCACGCACTTAGAGTTAAGAGTTCACAAACCAAACCATTTGCCCACGCTGTCAGTTGTTTTACAGGTATCTATTTTACACTATGTTGTTCACTATTGTGATTTTGAAAATTTGTTTATGCATTACGTCTTCGCTTCCCTTATCATGCATGTTTTCTCCATCTTATTATAATATATGAAATCAATGATTACAAATCGTAAAAATGGTAATGCATGGTCCCAAAAACTGCTGGGATATAGCCTTAACTATGTACATATATACTCGTCTATTTCAATATAAATTGTGTTTGTTATATTCAATTCTGTGTCTGTATCAGAGAAGGTCAGTGAGACATTCATCATTTTATCCATTCATAATTTAACAAATTCAGACAGACTCACAAAAAATTTAGTGAATCTAGCAACCATTCCGTCTCACGGCGAAGTCTGTGAATCTGAGTCAGGGCCGGCGCTAGAGCTTTTGGCGCCCTGGGCAGAGTGCGATATGGCACCCCATTTTTATGAGAAAAAAAAAAAACAATAAAAAGTTTTATTCATGAACACATTTTTATTCAAGTTTCGTGCATTTTGAGATGGGCGATAACATATACTCGATACAGGCCCGTGCGCAAGGGGGGGGGGGGAATTGGGGGTTCAAACCCCCCAATTGGGAATTTTCGCACATAGGTTTTTATTGACATTTGAATGAAATATCAAAAAGACACAACATATTTTTTTTTTTTTTAAATGAAAGAACTAAAATGCCAATAAATCTTCGGAGCCCGAGTATTTCATTTTCGACAAAATTTGCGTTCTCTAGCTATTTTTGAACCAAAAAACACGATTTGGGGCCACTGTGCGTCGCAAAGGCTAAGTAACACAATCGTTTTTTCAATGCGCGTTGAAGCATAGCTTCGGCATAAATAAAATCAGCTTCAATGAAAATTCATGCACAAATCTATTCGCGCCATATACAGTGAAATTCTCCATAACCGGACACCCACCGTCGCAGTATTTTTGTCCGGTTATTGGAGCGTACGGCTATCGGAATGCATTTTGTAAAAAGACACAACATATTTTTTTTTTTTTAAATGAAAGAACTAAAATGCCAATAAATCTTCGGAGCCCGAGTATTTCATTTTCGACAAAATTTGCGTTCTCTAGCTATTTTTGAACCAAAAAACACGATTTGGGGCCACTGTGCGTCGCAAAGGCTAAGTAACACAAGCGTTTTTTCAATGCGCGCTTAAGCATAGCTTCGGCATAAATAAAATCAGCTTCAATGAAAATTCATGCACAAATCTATTCGCGCCATATACAGTGAAATTCTCCATAACCGGACACCCACCGTCGCAGTATTTTTGTCCGGTTATTGGAGCGTACGGCTATCGGAATGCATTTTGTAAAAAGACACAACATATTTTTTTTTTTTTAAATGAAAGAACTAAAATGCCAATAAATCTTCGGAGCCCGAGTATTTCATTTTCGACAAAATTTGCGTTCTCTAGCTATTTTTGAACCAAAAAACACGATTTGGGGCCACTGTGAGTCGCAAAGGCTAAGTAACACAAGCGTTTTTTCAATGCGCGTTTAAGCATAGCTTCGGCATAAATAAAATCAGCTTCAATGAAAATTCATGCACAAATCTATTCGCGCCATATACAGTGAAATTCTCCATAACCGGACACCCACCGTCGCAGTATTTTTGTCCGGTTATTGGAGCGTACGGCTATCGGAATGCATTTTGTATGGAAAAGTTAGTGAGTGTCGCTGAAATATGTTCGGTTATGGAAGCTGTCCGGTTATGGGGGCTGTCCGTAATGAGGAATTTCACTGTATTTCAATTTTGCATGACAGTTCACGTGACATCTGGATAAATTAAGTTCAACTTTGGCGTCAACGCATTGCCGGGCAAGACATCAAAAATGCTTCGTGTTATGGCAACTTTGACAACAGCAACAAATGAACGCTCCTTTTCAGTGCTACGTTGTCTAAAGACATACCTCAGATAACTATGTCCGAAGATCGGCTGAACGGCTTAGCCTCGCTAAGTATACATCGCGATATCAAAATCAATGTGGAAAAAGTTTTGGACGAGTTTTTTCAAGTACCTCGCAGAATTAGTTACTTACGTAATGATAACTGAATATCGAATCATAACATAAACAGATGTACTATGTGTTTAATTGTAATTAAATGTCTATTAGACCGGGTCGAAACTTAGATTCATCCAGACACCGACTCAAAAGTTAGAAGGACCCTTAAAAGCGATATCTGCGTCATTTTGTTTTCGTTCCGAGAAAAATCAATGGAGCACTTTTAGTTCTCCTGAAGGTCCTTCTTGACTTAAAAAACGTGTTATTTGCTCGTAACTTTTATTCCTTCACATCATAGATACCAGAATTTAGTCGAAAAATAAAAATTGCCTTCTTGCAAAAAATTTGACGCTAAAAATTTTAAATAATTTTTCTACTATAGATAATATTTAGTCCCGAAATTCGATTTTTTCACATTTTTTATATGGATAA
This sequence comes from Tricholauxania praeusta, assembly GCA_949775025.1. Taxonomy (NCBI): domain Eukaryota; kingdom Metazoa; phylum Arthropoda; class Insecta; order Diptera; family Lauxaniidae; genus Tricholauxania; species Tricholauxania praeusta. Next base: position 66,407,682 of record OX459029.1, on the reverse strand, counting down.
AACAAAATGACACAGATAGCGTTTTTAAGGGTTCTTCTAACATTTGAGTCGGTGTCTGGCTGACTTTATTTTGCTTCATACAAATCCACAGGGTCTAATGTCTATATTAAAAGTAAACCGTGTTTTGACGTTTTTTATGAACATGAAATAATATGAAATGTCCGAGTTAAAAAGTCCCCCCATGGATGATTCCTGCGCACGGGTCTGACTCGATACGAAGATATATGAGCAAAGATTAAGTGAATTTATAATTAAGAAAAGTTACATATGTAGTCTATAATAAAATCGTGTATTTTGTGCACTCTAAGTACATATAAGAACTTAAATTTTTTATGAAAAATGAGATCATATTTTCGCAGCCAACTTTCGGTCCCTTAGAAAGGTAACAAAACATAAAGATTTAGTTTAGAAACTAGTACTAGAATGCTAGTTTTATTAAATTTCACTTGATATGAAAAAGTGACTAAAAATCCTTTCAAAACATTTTTGCGATTTTCAGCACTTAGAAACTTCTAAAATTTTATTGCTTTGGCTTCTGCAAAGGATTTTATGAGATTATCGTAATCAAAATGGCCAGCATAGCCAGACCGAACAACCTTTTTTGTGACATTGTAGATCGTAAATAAGTTTTTATTAATTTTAATTTTGATAAGCTGCGTTCCCCAAGTAGTATTCGCAAGGCAATAGCTACGTTTGGAGCGAAAAGTTTTAGGCTAGATATAAATTCCAATGCTTTAGATGGAGTAGTTTTTGGATCTATTGACTCAGATAGCAAACATTTCGCAAGGGTCGATATCATTGACACTTTTCGTGTATGACAACATTTTTAATTTTTAGGGATCCGATGTCATATAAAATAGAAAACGAGTTCTCATGATTCCTTAATTGCTGCATCTAACACTGTATAGTAACATTCTAGCATTAACTTTGTTTTCGGATCCGAAATTGGCTCATCTTCAAATTCGTAATATCGAAAATATTTGGTTTTTGTACGAGATCTTATGGGTGGATCTAACCGAAAGGTAGTTTCAGTGTCAATTTCTCCCGCCAAGTCTTTTGTAAATTCAAGCATGCTCTCGAAGTTTACTTCTTTACCTTAATAACGCACAACAATTGACATTTGCTCAACTTTGCTCTCATCTTGTGTACAATCAACCACTATACAATAGTACTTACTTAGCAGAATTCAATTATGTTACAATTAAATTTTTTATTTATATGGAACATTTTTGTTATCCACTTCAAAATTACCTTCAGAGTCAACAGAATTTTTACATGAGACTGGAGCATCTTCAGCGTTATTATTAAAATCGGCAAAAGCATCATCGCACTTAGCATTGGAAGACTTATTTGGAAAACTTTTTTTATCTGCACGTGCAGACATTAAAAAAAAATTCAATAAAACTTTTTAGGCACTCAAATTGCACAACTATTTTGTCTGGTCCTTAAAATTTATAAGCCGACTTCTTCAACGTGTGAAGGATATTAGTTCCCCATAAATTTTCAAAACCTTGTATATCTTTCATGTTTCAAAATTTGGCGCCCCATCAGAGCGGCGCCCTGGGCAACTGCCCGCTTTGCCCGTACCTTCCGCCGGCCCTGATCTGAGTGTGTTTTAGAATCATTTCTAGTGAATCCTGATTCATTTCGTTTCATTCCGTATGAGTATGTGAGTGTTTCATGACCTTCTCATGAATCAAAGGCACAGATTGTATCAAAAAAGTTTGTGATACTCGCTAAAAAATGGGGAGAGGTCGAAAATTGTTTTTGACATAATTTAGAGTTGATCCGTATCCTGGAAAGGACCGTTTTTGAACCATTTTCTGACATTTTTTTCTGTAATTATTGAGGAAAGGTCGAAAATAGATTTTGGACATCATTTAGGGTGGCTCCGGAGTCTGAAAAAGACCGTTTTACCCATTTTCATAACTTTGTTTTTCTATAATTAATGAGGAAAGGTCAAAAACAGATTTTGTACATCATTAAGGGGGGCTCCGGAGTCTGGAGAGGATTGTTTTAACCCATTTTCGTTAAGCGCAATGATGCCTCGAAAACTGTGTAAATTGAGAGCATTTTCGAGCCTGGAAAACAATAGTCGTGTTTTATTCGCTTTGGTTAAACCTAAAAGTGAATAAAACGCATAAGTTTAACCTTATAGAAATCTGCATTTGACCAATAGGTGACATGACAGTGTTTGACAGAGATTCTATTTTAAAATCAGAGCCGGCTTTATGGTAGTGAGGTTGAACGGGGCCTTGCGCGGTAAGTGGCGTCACGTATCAGTAAATATTTTTTAAATTATTGCTATCAAGTGATTTCAAATTGTTTTTATAGTGTCGCAGACGCTAATACCAAAGGTTTCTTTTCGTTTTCTGTTGTTTCATCACTGTTTTTATTTTTATTATGTGTTTCTGTTTTAATATTTGGGCCAAGCACTGACTCCCCTAAAAGCGCTTCTTCAAAATTCCAGCAAAGTTGCTATATATTTTTGATTATTTTAGGTTTGTGTCTACAGCTAATGCAATAAGCTTCAAACTTTAGCAAGGACAAAAAAGTTCAATCAATTGAACTAGAAATTGAACTGGTTCACGCATTTGTATTAGATTCAGGTTTAACCAAAACGAATAGGACACGGCTAATGTGTGTGGTGCAAAGTTTACGCAAGGCTTAAAAGGCGAAAAGTGAATCAGTGTTGCCGTTTGTCGGAACAATTTGCCGCCAATATGAAATTTGCACAGAAATTTAAAATTACGATATAAAAGTCCGAATTTTGTGTTGCTATTTTTATTTTGTTATTTATTTACTTTTTAAAAATTTTACCTTTACGCTTAAGTTCATAAAACACTTGCAAGTGGCAACAGTTTTTTTTTATTGTCTAACGTATGTATCTGCAGGGTATTGTAGGAAGACTTGAGTTTGAATAAAAACGAAAGGATTTTTCCTTTTTACTTTTATTGTTCAAATAAAAAATAATTAACATGAAGACTACTGTTACGCAAGAAGGCGTTTATGTGGTCTTACAAAGTACATAGACATCCAAGCAAATACTCGTACACATAAACACAAATACACTGTAAAAGCCACAAATATTAATATGTAACAGCAAATTCAACTTAGCGCTCAAAAGGATAAAATTAAACTTTGCTGCGAAAGTGAAGCTTCCGACTTAAATGAATATCTGGTTGTGCCTCCATACGTGAGTGTGTCTTGATGTTATTATAGTTGTAATATGTGGAAGTGTATGGAGTGGCTGGCTGAACAGTGTTACCCAGTCAACATCGATTCCAAGCGATGGATTCTTAGCTCTTCTAGAAGAGGTATATTGAAATAACATACATTTTCAAGTCGATCCTTTGTTTTGTTGATATGTTAAGTGTACTTTCGATATTATTTTTAAATATTAATGAAAAAATCATATAAACAAGCAACTATTAAAACCCACCCAAGTTACGTGAATATAATGAAAAAAAAAAAAACAACTTCCAGCGAGTTCGACGATTTCAATAAATATTTGAAACTCTTCCGTCTGATTCATACGCGAATTGCTTTGCAAGAACAAACTATCTCTCCAAATAATATTATTATGTAGCGCATGATCAAAACCATTGCATTGGCAATTGAGATAAGACTTTCTGGTAATGAAAATGTTTGCTGGGTAGCAACATTTGCACTCACACTAACACATTATTCATGTGCATGTGTGTTTAATTCTTATAACATGTTAGCGGGTTAAAGCATAAAGGAAGCATAAAATTACAGCAGACACGGAACATGGAACAACAGAATTGCTCAAAAAGTAAGTAAGTTGGAGGAACGAACGCAGTTCTGGCAGATGGATGATGATGAGCAGGTAGGCAAAGTAAGTGTAGAGGCAACGGCTGAAAGGGAAGCGGCCGCCAGCTTGGTGTAGCGAAGTTTCTTTAGTGGATTTATGATTAATTTATACAACACTGCGGTACAACTAAATTAACTCATTAGAGCAACTATGCTGCAGCAGGATCAAAAGGATAATGATGAATAAGCGGAAGAAGAGGCAGAAAAAAAAATGAAAAGTGAAGTATGGAAAGAAAAGGAGTGACGCTGATGATAACTAACTAGTACAGGTAAATAAAATGTGTAATATTTATAATGTTCTTTTGTATACATAAGTGTAGGTGGACGATTCCACAAGCATGTATCTTATAATTTAAAGATTATTTGCTTAAAAATTGAATTCTACTGCAAATATAATTGAAATACTGCTTTTGAATTCTAAAAAGTACCTACTAAATTACTGTCATGCACAATAGGCAAAACTTTCGTGTTAATGAAGAATGATAAATTTGCTTAGAAGTCGGGAAAGAAAGTCGAATGTATTGCTAAGTGCATATAAATAAGTCTTTCAACCAAACCAATTTCGAGTAAAGTATTTGTATTTGATAATAAATAAGACCAAATTTCAGTTTTTGCTTTTCTTATTAGAATTTTTTTAGTATTTAGTAAATATTTTTTATTTTCAGAGTTGGCTTTTTTAAATTTACTTTAATGTTCATGTCTATAACTCTTTAAGCACTTTAAATTTTACTTTGCAGTAACTATTCAGCACAGCAGTAGCTCTAGTCACGATGGTTTACAGATTAAGTACTATGCATTTAGGATTTCAATAAGGAAGCCCCCTGAATTTTGAGCTGCTTAAGTCGAATGTGGAATCAGAATTTTTCATAACGTGAGATTTTTAAGATGATTAACAGTTTACTGCTGAAAATTTTAATTTTATCTATGACCAGTAGGTCGATTATCTTTCAAAAATTTAATTAAAACGTGCCATTTCTTTTGAATTCCAGTTCGATCATATATTTTGTTTGTTTCCCATTACAATTTACATGGATGCATCGACTTTTTTACTCAAATGCAAGAGACAATCTGTCTTTCGTTTTTCTGCTTTTTCGTTTTTTCCACATGAATTGTAATAGGAACAATGTTTTTAGACACGCTAGCAGTTTTTTTGCAAATCACAATTTTTTTTTTTATAAAATTATGACCAAAAAAAAGGTCATCAACTTTTAATAACCACTAAAATTTATTATTTTCCAAAAAATCTGGTTTATTTCGGAGGTTGCAGTTTCTTACAGTTTTTCTTTAGAACTTCAGTTTTTCCTAAGAAAAATCTGGCAATACTGAATAGGAAACAAACTGATTGCGCCGTTCGAAATGAGTTAGTGAGTAATTTTTGATGAGAAGTTGTTATACAAACAGCACATAGAAAGCATATGCCTTATAACAATTAGATGCAGGATGACCGCAAGTTTAATGAAATTTCCAAAAATGTCAAATTTTAAGCGAAACCGCAGCTTTGGTTTCAAACTCTCGAGCAAGCTAATCTCTGAACTTAAGACAACATATCAATATAACTTTGTTTTGAATAGAGACCAAAATTCCGTCGGCTTGGTCGTGTATGATAGTTTTATACATCCACAAATGTACATCTCGTAAGCCGGTGCACCACGCCGTGCAATATTGTTTTCATAACAATTTCTAAAATAATTGTGACTCCAAAATTTTATTAAAGAATTCTGATTTAATTTTTCAAATAAGTGTTTCAAAAAGTTTTGTATATATTTTGTGTTTTAGTAATCGGATTCGGGTTTTGTTGCATAGTGACATTTTTTTTTAAAAAATATTCAAAAGTCCAGAAAACCAAATACATTAAAAGCTTATAAACAATTAATTATAAGACTATAAAGAAATTTATATAATAAGTAGTATTTATAATAACATATATTTATTATAAAAATTATTAATAATGGTAATCTCGCAAGAAACGAGAGCAGGAAAGGCACGAGCGTGAGAAACTCGAAGTGTTACGGGGCAGGAATGATGCTCGAAAATTTTACCAACAAGTCAAGCGTCTGACCCAAGGTTCCAAGCCCGGACCATCTATCTGTAAAGATGAACATGGAAATCTGGTTACGGATACGCAGGGTACACTGAGATTATGAAGGGAACACTTTTCCAAGCTGCTTGCTGGCGATGACTCCACCAATCCCGCCTTTGGACAAATTGACCCGATGCCACCAATCAACGACGATGGTGTGGACGTACCACCACCTAGCCATGACGCGGTACGAGTTGTGATCCAACGACTTAAGAACAACAAAGCGGATGGTGCCGATGGCCTGCCTGCTGGATTGTTCAAGACCGGCGGCGATGAGCTGATAGGGTGTATGCATCAACTCATCTGCAAAATATGGTTAGTTGAAAGCATGCCCGACGATTGGAATCTCAGTGTCCTTTGTCCTGTACTGAAGAAAGGTGACCCGACAATCTGCGCCAACTACAGGGGAATCAGTCTTCTTGCCATCTCTTACAAGGTCCTGTCGACTGTACTGTGTGAAAGACTTAAGCCGTTTGCCAACACACTGATTGAGCCTTATCAGTGCGGCTTTAGACCTGGTAAGTTCACCATAGACCAGATCTTCACACTACGTCAAATCCTGGAAAAAACCCACGAAAAACAGATCAATACCCATCATCTCTTTATCGATTTTAAAGCTGCTTTCGATAGCCCGATACGGGATTGCATGTATGCCACCATGTCTGAGTTCGGTATACCTGCGAAGCTGGTGCGGCTTTGCAGAATGACGTTGAGCAACACAGCCAGCTCCGTCAGAGTAGGAAGGGACCTCTCCGAACCATTTGATACCGAACGAGGTTTCAGACAGGGCGATCCACTATCCTGCAACCTCTTCAACTTTGTGATGGAAGGGGTGTTGCGAAGAGCTAGTGTACATCGTAATGGCACTATTTTCTACAAAAGTGTCCAGCTCCTTGCATATGCCGATGATATTGATATCATTGGACGTTGTAAGCGAGATGTTACTGCTGCGTTCTCTGCCATCGAAAAAGAGTCAGCGAAAGAGGGTTTGACGGTGAACGAGGGCAAAACAAAGTATATGCTGTCCACAAACAGGGAGACGCGGCGTATTGGATGCTTTGTTACTGCGAACAACTATACTTTCGAAGTTGTCAAGGAATTAACCTATCTTGGCACCGCCGTGAACACTCAAAACGATGTCAGCCTGGAGATAAAGCGAAGACTAACTCTTGCTAATAGGTGTTACTATGGTCTCAGTATGCAATTGAGTAGTAGTGACCTCTCTCAAACTGACACTCTACAAGACGCTCATCTTACCAGTGCTACTTTACGGCGTAGAAGCATGGGTTGTGTCGCAGACTGATGCAGCCACGCTTGGGGTGTTTGAGAGAAAAATTCTTCGCAAAATCTTCGGTCCTGTTCAGTCGGCGACGACTACCGTATTCGAATGAACCACGAACTGTACGAGCTCTACGCTGACATTGACATAGTCAAGCGCATCACTATCCAACGTCTGCGCTGGCTGGGACATGTTGTGCGTATGGACGAAGAAGCTCCGGCGAAAAAGGTGTTTGATGCGGAAGCCGCTGGGCGACGACGAAGAGGAAGACCATGCCTCCGATGGAAAGACCAAGCCGAGGAAACCCTATCCACGCTTGGTGTGAATGATTGGAGAAGGCGCGCGCAAAGCAGAGGCGCCTGGAGAGAGCTTTTGAGGTCGGCCGTAACCCGGTAACGAGTTGTTATGGCCACCCAAGTAAGTAAGTAAGGTATAATTATTTGAAAATATCCAAACGTTCATCATCATCATTAACTAAAAAGCAATTGCTTATGAACTTGAATGGTGGTAAGGTACAAATAAAACATAAAGAGAAAAAATTTTGTTTTGAATTATTTCCTTTAAGAACTGAGTATTGAAAATTGCAAAAGCCACGCTTAGTTTCAATTTGAATGGGTATTCTTAGTTTTAAAAAAGGCCAAAAACGGATTTGTTAAAAATATCGGGTATTGATCGGGTCCAATTTGTAATACGAGTAACTGCAGAATAAAATAAATTAAATTTTCAAAAATTATATCAGAATACATATGTTTATATATGAAGTACAACTGAACCAACTTTCTAAACGTAACCTATGGAATTAGATTTCATGTGCAAACACGAGACACCCCATCAGGCAGTTGACCAAGGGCAGCCACGGAGAAGGCCTGCTAACACTGCTGCGATTATATGAGGGCTTCTCAAAACAAGATTTTTATGTAAATAAAAATATACTCATGGAAGGCTATTATGCCTTCCTACAGCAGACGTGCTGTAATATCAGGCCTGATGTTAGAAGACAAAGAAAAAGGACAACATTTATTTTAAAGCTTTACAGGTGTTTGGAAGTGAAACTTCTTTAGCAAGGGTGGGATTTAAAATCAGGTGTGTATACTGAAACGCAAAAGCGACACCATTTTTTTTATGCCGTACTTTCACTTTTCAATAGCTTTTTCCTCGAAGGTAAGGCTTAGTTGAAAAGGAATAGAATAGCTACAGCAATAAATGATATATCAAAGTAAAGTACTCACTGCGAGTGCTGGAAAACTACCAGCTTCGAGATCAGCTAACTGAAAGTGAGGTATAAGCGTGGAAAGATTTCCTACTTTTATTTTAAATTTGTTCAAGCATTGCACTGATCAACTGCAAAGGTCTTATCATAGCGAGGAAAAGAATTTACACACTATCCTCTCTCTCCTCTCTCTCTGATAGCTATTGTTTCCCAATCAAACGTTGTTGTTAGTAAAATATCAAAAGCAATAGCAAAAACAAGAGTGTGTGTGCGTAATGTAAGTAAGTAATTCCCTTCAGTGGAGCGTGATATTTGATGAGAAAGTGCAAAGGAAAAACAACTTTGTGTTATGTTCTTGCAGTCTTTAAAATTTTATTTTGTGATGCATATTTTTCAAAAGATTCGCCATTCTTATTTTATTTTTATAATTTAATAAAACATTTTCGTCTTATTCTAGTTTTCTAAAGGATCTCAGTTCTTACCATCTTAATGTACCATTCTCGTGCCAGAAATCAAAGCTTGCAAAAAGAACTGAGATCTGGTGTGTAAGAACTAGAACGGGGTCCTTGATGTCAATGAACCTTTAAGCGAAAAAATGGTTTACTTGACACAAAAATATTGACATATCTAACTTTAAAATCGGACTGTTAATGCCGATGATATGAAGAAAAATGTATGTAGATGCGCGGCCTCTATTATCGGTAAAAAAAAAAAAATTTCGAAATTGCCTTGCAAAAATGCTTCAGATTCGATGGATTAGGAAACGTCAGAAAAAATAAACATTGACTACATCCAACGCGCAAGTGAGATTGACGCGGATAAAAAAAAAAATGCAATTAATTCACAGTCTTGACGGAGTATTAAAATTTAATTTTTTTCAAATACTTCGGAGAGCTCTACTATGGCAAGCAGCTTTAGAAGGTATGTTTAATCGGGACATTTCATTAAAAGAAAGTACGTTTGAAAGAGGGTGCAAGGCCTGATACTTACCAAGGAAGGCCTTCTAGAAGCGCTACTAGCTCCTGCCTACTATGCCTACTGGGACTATAAATGCACACACATCTAGATGCAAGATGGAGTTACTGCATGGATGCATGGTGTTCGAATTTGACGTGTATATTGCAATGTTGTAATTTGCTTGACTTAAATTTTGCATTTTTCATTACAACTTTTTTTCTTAGATCCACTTGCTGTAGATAAACATATATATGTACATATTTCTGTGTATAATTATATATACTTACATGTATGTATGAATAGACCTGTTTTATTTTTTCGCCTGATTTCAATTAAAAGCGTTTCCTTTTTTTGCTTTTGAGATTCTCCATATTTATTTTACATATTGTAATTAAAGAACTCATGAATATTCAATAAAAAGTCAAAGCTTCAAAGGGATATAGTTTCTTATTACTTAAGGATTGAAAATTAAATTTCATTTATGCCAGCAAGGCTAAGGACAGTATTAAGAAATAAATTGAAATCAAAATTTTATGATGTAAACGAATATTTTTTATTTTTTGATTGTTTCGTAATTGTAACGGAAAAAAAATTGTGTTTTTTGCCCCTGATAATGACATCCAATGGAAGTCGAAATATATGAAATAATTTAAAATAAAAATTTAAGCAATAAACGTTTTTTAATTTATGTTTATGTATGTATGAAAATTAATTTTCTGCGAAGTTCAAAAGGTGTCCAATCTGATCTAAAATTACGCTGTAAAAAATTTCAAAAACTGAATTGGAACTATCAGTTTTTTATAGTATCAATATTATGAGCAGAAAATGCCTATTTTTAAAGACTGTAACTAGCTCTGACACATTCTGAGAAAATTTGACTAACTATTTACCAAAAAAAAAAAACTTAAATTACTTCTCTCCAACCTCCTCTTCTAACTTTATCTCGCTTCGATTGAGCATTCTATCCTTTTTGAACCACAAATATAGGACTTATCAATGCATATGCTTTTGGTCATCAGCTCATTTAATGACAAAAATTTCAAACTGTTGAAAAGGGGACACATAATTTTACTAACTCCGGTTTCATGTGCTTGCATATTTGCGCTCTTGTACTGCAAATTCTATATTTGATTACTTTTTATAACGTATCCATACCAAGCTTGTGACCACAACCCACAAATATTCGAGGATAGAAGTGCATACGTTCTATTTAGTGGACAACCACAAATGAATCCTTGAAAGGGTTTTTGAGCGCTCGTCTATTTAAGACAACAGCATAGCCTTATCAAAACATGAGAGACATAATAACAGTGATGCCAGACTATTTTGTTAACTTAAATGTTCTATTGGTTACTTTGCGGCACTCCGAACACTATTGTCTGTAATGGAAGATATTACATCAGGCTCTTGATCTCATAAAAAAAAATGTGGATATTTTCTGTACATTTAATATTCCAAAATGAAATTTTTCGAAGACCTTTGGTCATTAGAACGTGCTTGAAACTAAACGTGTACTTGCTTTTGATAAAAATAGTATTCAAGTTATAAGCGGACTCCCCCTTTGAAAAAATGTGAAATACTTAATAAAGTGCTTAGTGTGGAAATATACATGTGAACTATTTTTTTTAAGTCATAAATATATGCTATTTCCATGCAACTCTTCAAATTTTGTTATGGCTATATGTATGTACGAGTATTAAATAGTTTCATCACCTATTTTTATTTATAATTCTTTCACATATACTAGTTATTCCATACATATTAAAACATCGATCTACTACCATTGGCTCTGCGGATCAAAGTCCATCCCTCTGAAAATAAAGTTATATAACCTTTAAAAAAAGATTTTCGTGACCTCCCGAGAAGAAGCTAAATGATAAGTGTCACGATTTTTAGAGCCCTTAAGTTATTGCTAAATACTTTCTCGACATCAAGTCAGCTTCATCCACTTCAACTCTTTCATTAAGAGACAAGCATTGAATAGCTTAACTCGATATTCAAGAGGTGGTAAGAATTATTCTCTACTTTTCTTCTGGATGAAATATTCTGGAGAGGAATCCTAAGCAACACAGATTGTACTTAACAAGGTAACTTCAAATCTTCATAAAGTACTATATCCGAATCTGCAGGCCTTTTTACTTAATATTATAGTTTTATCTGATCATATGGCTAGTACTTAAGAGCAACAGAGAATGCATACAACTGTTCAGCGAGTATCGAGCTGATATTGATATCTTGATTATGTCCAGTTACAAATGTTGACATAAAAAATTTTGTTAAGTTTTTCTTGAATTTCCAATGCTCGAAACATATTTTGAGCGTTTAGCTCTTAAAAAAGGTCTTAAATATTCAAAAATTCCTGAAATCCTAAACTCCTTAAATTTTATATTTTTTTTTATCTCGTACAAACCTAATTTGCCTAACTTTAATCTTCCCACAAAAATGAAACTTTCCGCTCATTTGGCATCCCTTACATAAACTACAGAAAGGTTTAACACGCAACACGCATTGGTTGTGCCTGCCACATCAGGGTGCAATTTATTTGTAGCGTTTAATGCCTTTCTTTATATTTGGGGCATAACTGGCTTTTGTTCGAATTAATGCTTGGTCCTTTTTCTGCCATCAGCAAAATGCTAACCAAATAACAACAACAAAAATAGCAGTATTAAAACACATAGAGAAACATACATTTGATTTAGTCCGGTTGAAATATGAATTTGTATTTGTAAGGGCCCTGTAGACGTGTGTGTACACGCTAACATACAGAAACATGTTGTGTAAGTATATATTGAAATGTTAATAATCCAGCAGCAGGATATCTCCAATAATAATATCACAGAGCAGATAGTGAACATGGAGTTAAAAAGAGGTAGGAATAGATATAACAAGTTGAAGACAGGACAGTTAAAGGGACACAAGCACAAACGCATTTACACTGACAGTTGAACAGGACTATAAAGGATATTTATATGGAAATTTATATTGTCTGACTTATGACTTTGATGCATAGTGCGCACATTTAAGGAAACTGCTTTCTGTTTTTTTGCTTGATTTCCTTTGGCAATCCTTTTCCTTTTTGATAAAAGGTCTGCGCCTTTGCACGGAGTCGACGATTTATTTGGTCATCTTGAAGTTTTGTTGCCTTTATGGATAAGTTGGAAATAAAAAATAGCATAGAGCTAGAGATGTTTTTTTGGCCTTGTCAAAAATTAAATACCCTACACTACAATAACATTAAAGATATGCGGAAAAGTCAAGACGAGCCTCCTTATTGTCTACAGATGATCCAGACAGTTACTAGCATTTGTGTGAGGTTTCGTTGAATTACACAGGACTTAAAACTTAGTTCTTGTATGCGAAGTACCACGTCCACACTTTATTTAACGTTAGTCAGAGCGATTCTTAATATTCATATAAAAATTGGTTGCATAAGCTTAAATTACTCTTTTGCTATAGCTTTTTGAGGCATGGGAGGTCCCACGTTCTTTTCTGGTCTAGAGTTTGTGCAAACCATTCGTGTTGAATGACTATAAATGACTCTCACAGTATAAATTTAAGTTAGATTTCATAGTTTTTGCTTGTATGGGAGGTACAACGCCCACTTTTAAAGATGAGCCCACTCATGGTAATCCAAACAAATTCTAGTAGTTGGGTGAAATTTGATTGTACCAATCAAATAATTTTCTCAATGGATATACCGTATTAAAATTTTTTCTTATATGATGAAATTTGTTGCATTAAATTGATCAAATATCTCAATATGGCGGTAGACGTGCCCATAAACCAATATCGCCCATTCTGACTCTCACGAGCTATAATTGAAGATGTTTACTTTATACTGAATATAATACTTGACCTTGATTTAATTTCCTGACAGATAGACTTGCAGTCGTAAAAATGGAAAGAAATGGGTATGGTATAAGGACGTCCTAAGATTTAAGCAAGATTGAAGTTTTGTGCCATTTGTGCAGTAACGTGCTGCTAAAAAAAAGACAGTGTGACAGCTGATTGTTCAGGAATATTAAAGATCAAGCGCTACACGAAAGAGTAACGTGTTATGATGAGAATAATCATAAAATTCAGGGAGATTGGATCAATTAGTGATCTTAGACATAGATCCATCAATAAGTCGATCAACACAAAACATGGAATCAGGTCATGAGTGTGTTGCAGAGAGTCCAGGAAAATCAATCCAACACCGTGGTCAAGAATATGACACTTCGAAAAGCTCTATGCAGCGAAAAGCTCTATGCAAAATTTGCATCTTCATGCTTACAAAGTGCAACTGAACTAAGAACTGAAGCCTACTGCTCACGGACAGCGATTAGAGTTCGTTGAGTGAATTATGGACCAGTATCAGCTGGTTTTTCGAACCAATTCATCTTCAGCGATGAAGCTGATTTTCATCTTGGGGTTCAGAAAATTTACAAGTGATTGTTGAGAAACAAATGGACCTACAACGTGTTACTGTTTTGTGCGGATTATGGGCAAGAGGGCTATTCATATAGAAAAATGTGGCTGATCAGGCAATAATATCGCAACATGATGACCTATTATTTTTATGCTAATATACCTATGTAGATATGGATGTGGAAGACATGTGGTTTCAAAAAGAATGTGTCATATGCCCTACAGTCCGTTACACTATTCAATTAATGCATGAGTCATTTTCTAGTCGTAAAAGATTGCGGTTTGGTGACAAAAACTTTTTATTTCTTTGGGGTTTTTTGAAGGCTAAGATTTATGTCGACGACCACTCACGACTTGAAGTAATAAATTGCAAAACCAAGGAGGCCATTTACTCGATATGCTATTCCATACTTAATCCTGTTTTGTATACTTTATGAATCAATAAAAATTTAAAATATTTGAACTAAAAACCTGTGTTTCTATCAAAATGACTTCTAACTTGAATTTTGAGATACTCTATATATTAACTCAAGAGACATACACAAATATATACTAGCGTTACAAACAGAATGACAAATTTAATATGTGAACCTTTTATGTACCGTATGGACACATAAAGGGTTTGACGATTTGGGAAAATTTGCTTGATTGCTCTAAATTGCGAGTAAGGAAATAGCCTGAACAGAATATGGGCATATGTGCGTTTGATTGTACAAACATGAACGTACAAATTTGAGCAAGTGTGCAACTTTACTAATATCTTTTTTTTCATGACCTTAGTTAGTTTGAAAATTTAAAGTAGTGTGCAGTAGAGCTCCTACAGGAGAACAAAGTGGGAAGTTGATCCGAGCGCAACGGCTTAGGGCCAGAAAAATTATCCTTGACTTGTAGTATAATTATATCTTATTTTTCTAGGGTTTTTGGACATAATTTTGGAAAATATCATACAATTAGATTAAATCGAAATGGGAATTTCGATTTGAAAGCGGATGGAATCTTAGGATCGATTGATGTATAACATATAAAGAAATCGCAAAAAAAAAGAAGTTTTATGAAAGATATTTTGTGAATAAAGAAACTAATGTTTTGATACATTTATTAAAGTTTTTTTCATAAAATTAAATCCCCATTGTTTTTGAGATAATTCATTTCAAAAAATGATCAAAAACTTCAAAAAAATAGAAAATGTGCAGAATGATCGATATATTTTCTGCTTTATTTTAATCACGTCAAATTGATTTTATAAAATATAGTCGAAAAAATTTCGAAACTTTAAAACATATTGGATGTTGTAGCTTGATTATGGAAAGAAATTGTCGTTGATACTAATCAGATGTATGTACGTTAGACTTGTCTGAAAAGTAATTTCCAGTACTACGACTTTCAATCAGCTTCTAAGCATATTCATAGGTCTTCTGTAAAAGGAAACACAGGTCAAAGTATTTATATTGATACATTTTAAACGCAACTTGTGACTATTAGTAAATACTAACTGCAACAGAGCTTTTCTTAATACTACAATTTTTACTTAGTATTGAACTCATAGATAAGTCCAGAAAATTCGTCGACTGTCTTGACTCGAAAACATCAAGCGAATGGTAAAAAAGCTGCACCTACCTTTCATTTCAGAGGTTAGTTCATAACCGACTAAAGATTTCTCAAGCTAAGAAATTTTGATGAACCACCTCGGGATTGGGGATCACGAAAAACTTTTTCAGTTCAAGCAATGTCCCTGTCTGTCAGCTCAATATTAACTTTAATTTATTCCTTGTAAGCCCACAGAATATTATGTTCAATATCCTTTCGTAAGCTTTCAAATCTTCTAAATAACAAAAAAAAAAGTTGTAACCTTTTGCATTTTGGAAAACTTGTAGTAAATAAACCAAATGGGCAGAAATCAAAAAAATTTTAACCTGACAAAATTCTCTTGAATTCTCAATGTTATAAATTAAAAGACAGAATTTTCTGTTGAGTTTAAGACTAAAAAAAAACAAATTTCAATCATAAAATTATTCTTATGAATTCAAAACTAAAATGAAAACTGTTTTGTTATTTAGCTTATGTTCCTATATGAAATGAAAATCTTTTCCTTTTTTTATTACTCATCAAAATCTACAACAGAATATTTACGTGAACAATAAAAAATAGAACAAGGTTGCCTTAAATATAGAAAGGTGAATGAAAGTTCTAAGCAAGGATATACAATGTACTCGTATGTATGTACAATGACAAGAACGAAAACAAGATGAACATCAGCAGAATTGTGCAAAATCTCTGTCTACTCTAATGTTGGTTACTGAATCTCATTAGAATTTAGATGAGTCTTAATGAGTCATTGTTTTACACCTCTCTTTATAGAATGACGGCACGTCGAAGACTATCAGCGTGATGTTGATGAGCAAACTGACTACAGAAAACAAGGACATTTTCAACCCAACCGCTATAAAAAACTGCAACAAAAACAAATACTACTGCTTAACATACTCATATGTGAGCTTTAAAATCCTGATGCTTGCCTACCTGTTAACGTTAAATTCGAAGTAATTCTCACACTACACTGCACATTAGCAAAACATGCATACACAGATACATTCAAACACTCATACAAAAATACTAGTTGGTACGTGTATCGTGACAATGAAATTCTCAGCTGATTTTCAATATATCAAGCAGGTTAGATGTCGAAATCGAGCTAATGGCACAAAATCTCTAATGCGTGGCTGTGACGTTTGCATATTTCCATTACAAAAAAGTTTGATACATTCCTTAAGCAGAGAAAAACTTGAAATTTCAAAAAATTCACATGGAGTGCTAATCAGATCTTGAAACCAAACACAAGTGATTTAAGTGATGGAAACTGTGGATTCATCTAAACCAATTACGTGATAGTAAAGCTTACCTTCTGGCTAAAACATAACCAAAATTCAATTTTGATTTGTCAATTAATTTTTTATACAAGCCATTTAAAGTTGACACGTCAGTATGTTTTTTAAAAATGTATAAAATTGAACATCGAGCAGTTGTAAAATTTTTTGTAAAAAAAGTTTAAAGGCAATGTAAACTCACACCGAAATGGATAGTAAAATTATTTAAAAATAGTTGTACAAGCCGATCCATGTGAAGGATGCCAAAAAAAATGCACCAGTTATGCATCAGGATATGATTTTGGAGCAATATTTTAATAGAAGTCTTAGGCTTATTGTGTGCATAATTGGTGCCGAAAAACACATTGGAATGTGATCCGAAAACTATCGCAAAGAACCAATTAATTAAAGTACGAGTTACATCTACGCTATTCGCCAGACTTAGCTCCCTCTGAGTTTTGGCTCTAAGGATACCTGAAAAAAACTTTTCGTGAAAAACGATTTTCATCAAACAAAAATGAGATAGCTGAAGTAGAGGAGTATTTTGCAGTGATGTAATCCATAAACTAGAAGATCGTTGGAATAAGTGTTATGAAATTAAGGAAAACTACACTGAAAAATAAAGTAATTTTTACAACTAGGAAATCGATTTTTGTCAAGGAAACTATTTTGTTACTTAACTTACAATAATGTCATTGCCCCAAAAATAACTATCGGTGCATTCGATATCGACTTTTAATATCGACAATACGATCAGTATTTTCGATTATTTCAATATTGTCTCAAAAGTCGATAGCATCAACATACTGAATACTCGTTATTACAGAAAATTTTAATAATTTCGATACTATCATCGTGTTGAATGTTATCATTATCTACTGTCCTCACAATCGGCATTATTGTAGCTTCGCAAAATATTTTCTACATTTTTTTTTTGTTTGCTGTTATTTGTTGTGCTTTGTTTCTTAATCAGGACACTACTAACTACTGTCATGTACACATACATATACCAGTGACAATCACTGTCTTTCACTCTGCTGACTTCTTCATTCTTTGTCTCTTATGACATTCATTTACATACAGACCCACTAAAAACTGGTATGTAGTAGCTACATAGAAGCATAAGTACTACAAAAAACAACAACACTGGTGGCGGCGGAAGTTCCCGCCATTGCTAGTTACCAGTTACCACCTGGAGTTGAATGAGATTTTTGAAATGAAATATTCATTAAAAAGCGTAAATGGCAAATGACTTGATTTGGCTTGCGCTGCTCTGTAAGTGGTTATGGTAATATGGTTGTTCGTACTATTGCAACACCTACATTAACACAAAAACAAAACTCAATTACAACAAAAATCTCAAAGCTGGATGACGCAACAAAAATAGTGCAGAGGTGAATGTCTTTAGTTTTTTGTTGATTATGTTGCAATGTAACGTTTTGAGTTGAATTGCCTTCTTATAGTACAACACACCCGTATGAGACGATGCGACAATGAACAGGGGGAAAGTTAAAGAGCGCGATATGAAGTTATAAAAAGGGGTTAGTGGTGGCATAAACGCGCAGTTTCAATTCCAATTTTCAATGCATTTGCATTTTTAATTTCGATTTGTGTGCAACACCAACTGTTTAGTGGTAATGAGAACGATGTAGCAGATTGCTATTAAATTTAATATGGGTATGAAGTTGCAACTTTTTGCACCGCATTGAAAATAAAGTTCATTTGGGATTAGATGTCAGTGTATTTTAGATATTACAATACGAGTATGTATACATACCTGAGTGAGAGTCCTTAACGTAACGTGAAGAAGAGGATAGGGGAAAAAATTAGGGTCCAGGATATGTTTAAAGTCAATTATATCCAGATTTTTTTGTTGGATAGTAGTGTTACTGAGAGCATTGAAGATGAAAAGCTACGATGACTCACTCATAAGTCGTAAATGTCGTAAATGAGCCAGAAGCCACATGTACTATACATGAATGTAAGTATATGAGAGTGATTATGATGTTCAGCGCCATATGTTCACTGGTGGTACATTGTGGTCCAGGTCGAATGGACCGCATGTCGACCGATGGTACTTTGGTATATTTCGCTTCAGTGACAAATGATCATCGGCAAACATATTTTGTAAGGGTTTTACGTTTGGTACTAAACAGTCACACAACGTTCTTAAAAATTTGTTGGACATGAGAGTTTCGTATTAAACTTATTTATTTATTATTTATTTATTTATTTGAAAATTAACCTAGAATTATAAAGAATAATTGAAGTTAATATAAAGCTATGACGACTTAGGCCTTAAGCTTTGTACATGTTAAAATATAAATGGATATTTTAAATTATATATTTAATATAAACAAATCATTTTTAATTTTTACAATTTATGAAAAGTTATTCAAACTGTAGTAAAGAATAGTGGCTTATAATGTATTTACAACGTATTAAACTTAAATTTTTTCAATGTACCATACGTAACAATTCAGAAAATGCATAAAAACTCATTTTATAAATTAAGTTCATATATGTATATACAGGGCCGACGACAGGGGGGGTAACGGGACGATTCCCTCGGACCCACAGTTCTTCGAAGGGGCCCGTAAGTTCTTAAAATCGCTATTCAAAAATGTTCGTTTGCACGTTGCAACGCAACAAAACCAAAGGAAAATTCAGTTTGGGCATAAACTTGTAAATTCTTATACTTATAATGAAAAAAACGATTGTGCTTCATTCGAAAGCATGGCGTACAAATTGGGATATCGCAAGATTTACATATAGTGTTGACTCAACATTTTCTTTAAACAAAGACTTCTAACAAATGCTGCAGCGCTTTTGCTCTTCCAGTTTTTTTTTTATTATATTCCGCCTTCTGTTTGAAGATGAAACTTGAGAAGAATTGACTGGTGGAGCTGCAACTTCCATCTCTGTTCGTGTAAGTTCCAAAATAATTTATTCCATGAATTTCGTTTTTTTAATGTTTTTGTTATTGACTGCATTGTATAACTGAAGAGCATTTACTAATATTGTCACAGTTATTAAATTGAAGAAAAGTCTTTTGTACCATTTTAAAGTGAGTCTCAAATATCTTGAATACGATGACATTTAAATCGGATAGGTTCAAACGACCGTTCAACAATTCCAACACCACTTTCTCAGAAACTGCCTTTTCTTTCCCGGTATATACTTTGAAAGACCATGTATAGCCGCTAGGGACGCAGAGTTTGAACAGTTTTATTCGTTATTTATTGAGATTATTAGGAATATACTACCAGAATAATATTCGACCAAGGAATAGCATAGAACAAACTCAAGGAATTTCCGAATTTCTGTTGGATTCGTATCGATCCATTATGGCATTCTTGCTTTTGAGTTGTTCTAGAGATTTTTTGAGCTCCAAACCTATTTTTTCCAACACAATCAATGTCATGAGTTCATCTTTTATGAAGATATCAAAAAATTTTATTGTATCTTTCCCAAAAATCAAATTATAGACGTCGGGTGTAACCCCTGAATTCCTAATATCGTGTTCAAATTCATTTCTTGCTCCTATGGCAGATTTCCGTGCGATAGTTTCAGCCGGTTTTTGAAGCTCAATACCTGAAATAGATCTGGTTGACAGTCGAATCAAAACTGTCACTGTCTGAATCAGACATGTAATTGGCATTTTCAATGGAGTCATCGGATAAGTTTAATTTGTCCTCTTCGTCTGTTAAAGCCTCTAATTCGGCTTCAATATCGTAGTTAGTTTATGCACCCTTAAATGAATTTGGATTGTAGGCCATTTTTGTCGGTCATCTTGAAATTTTCGCAATATTTCATAAATTTCCCAACAACAAGTCGCCCTAATTGTAGTGCAATTTTGATGCTGAGTTCATATTTGAATTTGAAAAAAAATACTGCATTTTTTTTCATTATATTTCGTAATTTTTTGTAAGTCCCAATTAAAATAAAACCTTCCACATTTTTATTCAGTAAAATCTAATCCATAGGGATGTCATTTGCCAGATACGAAAACTGTTAATAGATTTACCAATTCTTGTTAAACATTATGCGTAACTTTGTCTGTATGAACATAAATAGAAATAATAAAAAACTTAAGCCAGGAACGGATTAAAGTACACATAGAACAATATCACTACCAATTAGTACGACAGCTTAAAAATAACCCGGTCACTTTAATCGGATTTTCGCAGTACTCGCTTCCATGCAAATGGGCTTAATTTTTCCAGTGAAATATTAATAAATCAAACAAAGTGCACAATTAACTTGAACATCTAACTAAGAGCAATTTCATTTTACGATACCTCCACATTTTAAAAGGTTGCCAGGTTGTTGACGCGGTTGCTAATGATAAGCACAAGCAAATGTTCTTGATGATGATGCTGACTTTTTAATTCTTCAACTTTTACGAATGCGTAGCTGGTGTGTGGTTGCTATTTCGAAGAATTAAGGGATATTAAGATTTATTTTTTTTTGCTCCTTATGTTCAAATGACGAAACCTACATGAACTTTAGCACGAAGCACGAAGAATTCAAACTCACTGAAGTATGTATGCTCTTGCGTTCAACAAGTTTGATAGGAAGAAGGGTTTAAGTTTTAAATGTGAATTTTGAATTTTAGGTTGGTATATACATAAATTGTCTTCCTTTTTTCTGGTCCTGTAAATAATAATAAGGGTTCATTTTAAATCCAAGACTAAAAAAGCTTTAAAATGAAAAAAAAAAAAAAAAATACTTCGTATATAAACTTTTGTGTTGTTGTGCAGTGTTAACTCTTATCCAAAAAACCACCATAAGCGTTTCCTTAATACGTTGCAAAATAAAAGTAATTTTTCTTAACCATTGTGTGCGTTCTATGGAATGTTAAAGTTAACTCCATGTTATAATTTCATAAAATAATGAGTTTACATTAAAGCGGATGTCAAGGGTTAATTCTGAAATTTTCAATATATCTACATATCAGCAAAGGGTTACTAAGCTTTTTCTACATTACATTGACATATCACCATATTGGTTTTGAAATTGTTGCTGACGACAAGACGCAAAAAATGTAGAACATGTTGTCGAACCAACATTAGAGCAACAAACACAAATTCTAAACGACCTTTGGGAGCCTTACTTTCCTTTTATTTTTTCTTCCTCTTATTCATTAAAAAAAAAATAGCAAAAAATCGAACCTAAAACTGCATTAAAAAACTCCCAAGAGGCAAGAAAAGGCGTTGGGACATGTGAACATGTTTTAATGTAAATTGAAAGCGACAAATGCTAACATGTTGCCGTTGCTGTTGTTGTTGATGATGTTGGTTGCGTTTACCATTAAAGCGCCATTTATTTATATGGTTTTTTATGCTTCTACGGGGGCTCTTTAAAAGTAGAACGGTATACAAGAAAAAAAGAAACAGTTCACAAAGTTCAGCAAAAGTTAAAGTTGATACTTCTAGATATGGATGTCAAATTGTGGTAAGTATTGTAGGCTGGGAAATGATTCTTCTGAGACATTGAAAAAAACAAAATGTAACTTTTTTTTTTCAAATGAGCTCTGAGGTACTAGGTTTGATATTTCTGTACACACAAATTTATATTCGAAGTTGATTTAAACTCTAATATAATGAGAAAAAATATAGATGGGTAATTGATGTCACGCATCGGGTACTTTTTAAAGTGTTGTAGTTCTTATTGAAACATAAGCTAAGTATCTAAATATCTTTGGCCTCGTCAAAAATTATATACCCTACACCACGTTATCAGTAAAAGTTTGTGTCATAAGTCATAAATTTTTACTACATGCGGGTCGACTTGACTTAACTTACCCACATTGGATTTGACAACATTTACTTAAATAGCTCTCTGTATAGCGTTTTGAAGATAATGCTTGTATTAGTGGTGCTACGCGCTCTATTTTCGATTCGTCAACTTTTTGTCTGATGATTGGCCGTACCATTTTCTGAGTTTGAGTGAAATTTGAGTTCATTTTAGTTTTTCGATTTGATCCTATGATTAAGAAAAAGAGTGGACAGGGTTTGAAAAGTCGAAAAATTTCGAAATATTTTAATAATTTTGAATAAACCGATTTAGTTCAAAAATGTCAAAAAAGACGAGAAAAAGAATGGAAAAATAGAAAATGTTAAGTCAATCGAAAAAGCATTAAAATCCTTTGACATATGTTTTGGCTGTTACCACATACATACATAACATACATACATATCCATACACATACATACATATGTATTAGACATGTTCAAAAAAATGTCCTCATTTAAAAAATACTCCCAGGGTTACTACCAGAGCTGCAAAATAAAGAAGTATCAACAAAAATTTAACATCTATTTTTAAAACCTATATATAAGAAAAACAACCCATTAACTCTGCTCGAGTAGTGCTTAGGAGCTTCACTATATTCACCTTAATACGCTACCTTATGCATGAAGATCTCTATAAATGAGAAAAAAAAAAAATTTTTTTTGGCTCAAAAATTTTCAAAGCATTTTATAAACAAGAAATTACAATACTCTCCATCAAGAATTAGTCACTATACAAAAGCATACAAAAAATTAATGTTGGTAATTTTTTACCCAAAAATTTAATTTTTTTTTTTCATTCATATAGCATTTCTTGTTATGAAATTTTTAGATTTTTGTTAAAAAATATATTTTTAAAAATATTGTTAGTGTAGAAATTAGGCGTTCAAGTATTAAGTAACGCAATTTTTGAAAATTTTTGACCCCCCTCCCCCCATGTAACGCGCCGTAACGTTTTCCTTTACCCATTCTTAAACGCTACGTAACACCCAAGTTACCATATTCACCTAAAAGTCACAATTATGTTGCGAAAAGTACCGAAAATACATGCGTATGTTGTTTATTTTCTTTATTATACCATACATCGAGGGTATATTCACTTTATCTCTCCGTTTGTAGCACATACAAGGGGGCGTGGCAGGTATGGAAAAGTATATATATTCTTTATTAGCGTCACCACCTGAGTTGATTTAGCTGTGTCCGTTTGTCTGTCTGTTGAAATCAGGTTTACGGGAAAAACAAGAAAGATAATTGAATGAAATTAGCACACTCAGGTCAGACCTTCTTGCAGGCATCTTGCTGTTGAAAATGGGCGAAATCGGTTCATGGACACGCCTACTGCCCATACTCTATGTATATTTGCCCAAACCCATTTTGAAAAATAAAACAGCGATTTTGGTGAGACTTGGTGATTTGGTGTACATTTGAACTAAATTAGGATTAGGCTAGGTTTCAA
The DNA here is from genome assembly GCA_949775025.1 of Tricholauxania praeusta. Classification (NCBI taxonomy): domain Eukaryota; kingdom Metazoa; phylum Arthropoda; class Insecta; order Diptera; family Lauxaniidae; genus Tricholauxania; species Tricholauxania praeusta. Next base: position 66,383,797 of record OX459029.1, on the reverse strand, counting down.
GTTTCCAAAGATTCGCGTGGCACAGCCCTAAATATTAACCTCTTTACCACCATATCTCGTAAACCATGCAAGATATTGTGATGAAATTTCATTATTCTTTATTTTTTCGACTTTTTCATCGATTTTGAATTGTTTCAACATTTTTCAACCTCTTTCAACAATTTCAGACTTTTTCAACCTCTCTCAACATTTTTTAGCACTTTGCATATATATACGACTTTTTCACCATTTTTCAAACTCTGTTAGCCTTTTAAACATTTCACACTTTTTTCGAATTATTCAACCTCTTCAACGTCTTTTTACATTTATTAAAATATACATATGTACTTTCAGTGCAGTTAAGGGTATGTGAGTTTCGGCCTGGCTGAAGATAAAACCTTAACTTGCTCATATTGTTATTTAACAAACAATTACACTTAATGTAATAAACATTTGCTTAAGTTTAAAATATGTTAAAATGGCGAAAAATGAGACGAACATATTTTATTAAAATGATAAAAGTTGATGGAATCTAGAACAGCTACAGCAATAAATGATAAAAATAGGAAATCTTTCCACGCTTATATCTCAGGTTTTGGTTAACCAATTTCGAAGATGATAGTTTTAAGACATTCCACTCGTTGAGTGCTAAAATTTTATATATCATTTATTGCTGTAGCTTATCTAAATCTCGTCAACTTTTATCATTTTAATAAAATGTTTTGGCTGTAGCTATTCAATAAACATACACATAAAGAAAGAGTTTCATTATACACACCTAATTTCAAATCACCACCAACTAAAGTAATTTCACTTCAAAAACAACGTTACGTAAAGCGTTGTTCGAACCTCCCCTCCCCTGTAATGCATCGTAACGTTTTGCAAGACCCACTCCCCCCTAAATTACGTTACGTAATACGCAATTAAGTATAAGACACGTGTTTTGTTACACTAATAGATCAAAAAATAATGCCTAAAAAAAATCGAGTTTTCGATTTTGATGTTGCTAATACGAAAAGTAGTTAGTGTTATGTAAAAAAATAAGGCATTTTAAATTTTATTAAAAAATATTCATATTTAGAGGTCGCTAATGTCCGATTTATGAATTAATTTCATTCAATTTATTTGCGTGTGATGATAACTCTTCCCAAAACATTATTCCGCATGAGATACGGCCCGTTGGTATCGATTCCTATAGTGGTTGGAAGTGGTTGTGGATCCTGGGCACTCAAATTGGTTTCCCTGAGTTTTCTTTTAACGTTTTCTACACTCGCTGCTATATTAAGCACTTTCTATATTTCCGCAGCAGGTAAAAACGGACTATGTATCGAAAGCCGTATCGAACAATTCACGTCCCGGAGGGACATGGAAGGCATTCGGCCTCATGTTTTTCGTTTATTTGTGTATTTTATCGTATTCGAAACCATTTTCGCAGAACATCCGATAGAATTTTAAATTTCCTTAAATATTTTACATTACAAAATGGAATTTTTAATAATTTTACTTTACTCTGTCGTAAAATGCTTTCCACGGTCCACTAAAATGCAAAAACTCAAAAAAAACATTGAAGTATTATACAAAAATAATAGAACTTACTTGTTACGATCAAATTTTTGTAAAAAAACTATCCATTTTTCATATAAATAAAATTTAATTTTTGATTATAAAACCACCACTTATGTATTTAATTGGAATAAGCTCCTAGAATTTATTATTTTTAAGTGGAGAGTTCTGAAAATGCTCAAAACTTGTCCTTGGGAAACGTATCTAACAACCTTAAAGCAGATAAACAAGATTAAATATTATTTTACTCAGCAAATTTTAAAGTTTCTTGCAAAATTCAAATCGGCGTTTTTTTTGACCGTAAGTGTACATTAAGTTTCATACCAACAACTACATACTTTACTAATATTAAATTGTCAAAACTATTTTCAATTTTTAAAGTGATTTAATCGCTCTTACATTAATTTACTGAATGATTATGGACATTTAAATTGCCGTTCCTAAATTGTCGTTTTGACGATTTTTTGTAAATTGATTAAAGTTTTTCCTCAAGTATTTAAATAGCCGCCAATTAAAAACGCTACATTTTTTCAAAAAAAAAAAAAAATCCCCAAAAACATCTAAAATCCATTTTAAAGCAAAACTAAAATACAAACCAGGCATTTGTTTGGTTGAAACCCGCAGTGAAAAGTGGCAAAAGCACATAAAAAGGATAAAACAGAAGGTTTTTGGACTTTTAGGTCAGGCCGTGTTGTTGGTAAGTAGGAGGTGTAGCAGTGCTCAGTTTTGAATTTGTAAAGTTGAAAAGGGATCTCACTCAGCTATGTACTTTACCGTTGGAAGCTGTGGCAAACATTTTTAGTTTCGGAATTGTTTTATACATTTTTGTTCTTGTTGCTTTCTGACTCACACGCTTACCCTCCCAAAAAAAATGTATATGTATTTGAATGTACATATGTATGCATTGGTACGCAAATGCAAAGTGAATGTTAAATTTTTTCTAGAGGTCATTTAAATTCGATTTGTGGTATTTGCTTTGTGTAAAAATTGTATTTATTTATACATACGAAAAACAGTTCTGGGCCGTTATTAACAATTTTTTTTTTTTTTAATTTGAAATTGTATTGTTGTCACAATCACAATCGCAATCTTCACTACTTGGAGAATAAAATATATAGAAAAAGAATCATAGTCACAATCACTTTCACAATTACTATGAATTCACAATCACTAATGATTTTTGACATCACCACAGTTCTCTTGTTCGTTAAGAAAATATAATGGGCCAGTTTTGCGAAAAAATTATTTCAAAAAATGTTTCGAATTATTATATAACCACGAAAGTCCTCTATCTCTGACTCACAATGACGGCCGATTTAAGGCAATAACATTTAAAAATAAATGACAAAAGTAAAAAACTGAGTAGCACCTTAAAAGCTCGGCTACTGGCGCTCATTAGAGAGAACATTTATGTTAAGGCTTATATTTAAAATATGCCTGCAATTGTTGAATTAATATGATACTGAGAAATTTATTAATTTTAGTAGAAATTTAAGAATATCATAAAGTTTCTGTTAACTTAAGAACTTTATGTCTTCTAGAAGCCACTCTGAATCTTCAAAAATAACTATCTGGATTGAAATTTTGATCACTTTCTGCCTCTATTTCAAAATCTTCCATTACCTGTCAATCTTCGTCGTTTGATTAGTAATTTTGATATTTTAATAATTCTTTTAATTTTCTAATGTTATTAAGTCTGCAGATAAGAACACAAAATTATATTATAAAAATATAGCAGCCCGAAATGACCACGTGAGCCCATTTTACTTGCCTTTGATAAATTTCACTTCCAATGCCTCAAGTGTGTGTGTAAAATACTCAAAAAATACTTCAGTCGATAGTTGCGCACAACATCAACGAAGCATTTTCGAGCTTTATCCAAGCTGATAAGATGGATGAGCATAATAAATATGCATCTAAAAAGTCTAAGCTCATTAACTCGTCATTTCGTGAACTCAAAGTTATAGTAAAATGAAAAGTATTTGTCTAATGATTTATTTAATATTCTCAATTCTGCAAATAAAAATAATTGTAAGAATAAGACTATACCTGTGGCTGCTCATATAAACGAATTAAGTCCATTTCATTGCCTTTCATCTTACCTTTCATCAATTCAGATCAAATTTTTAATTTTATAAACTTTAGCATGAGAAACCACTTGAGTCCATTTATAATTTAATAACAGTTTCCGCCCGACACATCACCAACATTTTTCAATAAATTTACCAGAGTGTATAAGAAATACATTTTCTTAATTAAACGTATAACAAAAAATTATAAAAGTTTTTCCCTTTATGTAAGCTTTCTAACATCTACTTAGAAAGTGATGATAATATGGATATTTTTTATCTTACCAGATAATGTAGAGGTACATGAGACTTCCAGTACGACGCTTAAAAAAAATATTTAATAATTAAAAATTACAAATTACGATTTACGAATCACAATTCGTTTCCTTAGTTTTCCCTGTATTTAATATTTGAAATTTATTCTAAGTGATCCATTCACCTATAGTAAAATTTTTTAAAAAACTTCAGCTTAAAAACTTATAAACTCTTGGAAATAAATATAAATAACATACAATTATATATTTTTAATCACAACTACAATTAGCAACAGTGTAGTATAAACAGTAGACATGTTCAAAAAAAAAGTTATGTTCCAGAATACTTCAAGATCAATCGATTTTTGAAAACTTATTCATATTTGAATATTTCCTCATTTAAAAAAATAAAATAAAAATAATCCTAGGGTTGCTACCAAAGCCGTAAAGTATTCATTTTTCGGAATTTGGCCAAAAAAAAAAAAAAAATAATTTTTCTATTTTCTTTATGTACACATAAGGAAGTATCGAAAAAAAATATACCGCTATTTTTTAGCCTATACATAAGAAAAAAACTGTGGTCTCTCCGCGAGTAGAGCGTTGGTGTTTCTTGTGCCACATCTCATATCCTTTGTTCTTTTCACTGCATTCACCTTAGTATGCTATGATTTGAAATTGTAAATGGCACTTCATGAATTTCCAATAAAAAAATAAATGAGAAAAAAAAAATTTAAATTTTTGGGCTAAAAATGAAAAAGATGACAGACTCGAATATGAATAAATTTTCGAAAATCGAGTGTTCTTGAAGTATTCTAAAACATGATATTTTTTTGAATATGTCTATTAAACATTGCTATGGCAAAAGAGCCATAATTGCGGTTGCATTAACCGCTGTGAATCTTTTCAAGAATTTCTTCGGGTTTTTTGTGGAATTTCTTATATCATATATATTTTTTGTAAGAGGCAAAAATCTTAATAATTTACTTAAAAATCTGTCTGGGTTAGTTTTGAAGAATATACATACATACACTGACTTACGAAATTGACCACGCTTTTGCTATGTATGCAAACTACTAATAATATCTCCGAAGAAGTTAAATATTTTTACTTAAACTTTATTTTGTTCAAGCTGGCTAAAGATAAAGGAAAAGAAACCAGGGCAAAATTTCATGAAAATGTTTTTCTTTAAAAATAACAACAACAAAACCAAAAACATTCAGCGTGATCAATTTTGTGACTTTGCAAAATAAGACTTTAAACCTAATATTGATATTTTGTATAGCCTCTTCGAGCACCAATTACAGTTTTTATTCTACTAGGCATACTATCTGCAAGATTTTAAAAAGTTTCGGGAAAAATAGCATCCCATTATCCATCAATTCATCTAAGATACCAGTTTCGCCTACTATCGATTTTTTTAGTATCACCCATAGATGCTCAATTCGATTAAGGTCTGGGGATTGTGGTGGCCAACTTAACCTTGGAATTCCAATATCCAGAAGCCATTTTTGTGTCTTTCTTGCTGTGTGCTTTGGATCATTGTCCTGTTGAAAGACAATATCCGAAGCACTCACTTCCGAATCATCTACAGTGCCAAGCAAATGAATTCGTAGAATTCCAATGTAGGACTCCGTTGTCATTCGACCTTCAATTTCGCTCAGTCTGCCAACACTTTTGGTGGTCATACACCCCCACACCATTATTGAGTCTCCTCCAAACTTAAGTGCGGGACGTGCAAAAGTTAAAAAGTCATTGCTCTCGGAGAGACACAGAAAGCTACGCTGGGAATTTGCAAAATATTACCAAGACTGAAGCGCAAATGTTTGGGAGAAGTTTATATGATCAGATGAGACTCAAAGCGTCTGGTAGAAATTACCGCCGACGGAAAGTGTCTGGCAGTGCTGATTATTAATTTTTAACATTATTCTACAATACATATACTAAACTCAGCACTCAGAATTTAAGAAAAATAAGTAATGATTTTACGTACCTTTAGCACCTGGTACCTGTAAATTGGCCGTCGGTCCAAGCTAACGGGCATGCATACGTTCACAGTACATACTAGTACTACACTATCCCACACATTTTGTTACTCAGAAAATAAGTAACGTCTGGCGGCTCTGGGCTCTTGGACTATTAAGCATATGCAAAAAATATTTATGAATTTTTATTTAAATAAATTCAAGTTTGCATATTCCTCTCACTTAAATAAGGGATTCAATACATTAAAACTTAGCTAATTCGTGAAATAAATTGTAAGTCACTGATGGAATAACACATATTGATTTTGTTTGATTGGTTGAAATTTGGAATAAGGACTTTTTTTTGTGATTTACAATATTACGTGGAATTCTAAAATACTAAAAAAGGAATGCACTCATGACAAATTACATTGCAGATCAATTGATGGCAATGGAGCATCAGCAGCAGCAGCGCACAACGACAGATGATGAAGGACTCACGTTAACTGAAATTGTGATAGTTTTTGATGTTCAGCAATAAAATGGAATTGGTAAAAAAGTAAATAAAATAAAACAATAAATTGTGAAATATTTTACTATTTCAAAATATACCAATTTGAATTCAAAAATGTAAAAGAAATTGATTTGCAAATATAAAATTGATGAAAAACTTTTTCTATGTGCAAATAAATTACCAGTGCTGGCAAGAGTTACAAGCGATTAAGCGTTTTTTTTTATCACCGTTTTATTTATTTTACGTAAATCGTTGTGACTGTATAAAATTGCTTTTTAATTGATGGTACAGCGCAACTTGGTCATGTACACATGTGTACATGACCAAAAACAAATTGGAAATATTCAAAATTATTAATATTACTAAAATTTTGTCAATTTATGTAAATTAAACAATTTGGGTTACTTTTGGTGATATGTTGTAAAGCGGTGTACAAACAAATTTTGAATCAAAGCTATTATATAAAGAGAGGCTGTGGAGTTAATTTATGTTTTAGTTTGTGTTTATGTTAGAAATGGACAAGATATGTAATGGGTCTGATAAATGGGCGTAGCGCCCCCAAAGGTATAGATTTTAGTGCGCATTGCGAAGAAAAATATTCCAGCATACATACATATTAAATGGTGACATTGACAAGCACTACACAAAACTTGGACGGCTAGCGGGACAGCAAAAACTTTGAAGCAGTATGCTTCAGAAACCACTTCCGAAAATTTTACCTAACTTAGCGTGGTAAGATTGTGTTTGACAACAGAGCGTTTCACCTCCCATATATGCACAATTTTAAAATGATGTGCGCAAAAACTATTGAAGCATGCTATGCCAAACTTGTATGGATGTGCCACAAGCAGGCATTGGTCAAAATGTCCATTCGAATGCTATGAGCGGAAAAGTTTTTATGTTTACTTAACCAAAATTTATACATGAACATTTGGTGGCAAAGCAAGTTCTGGACAAAACGCGGGCTGGGCTTAAAAGTGGATATTGCATCTGAAACACATACAAAAATTTTAAAGTGCTTTGTTAAGAAAATTATTCAAACAATATTACCAGACATGGAATGGTCGAAAAAATCATGGTAAATTCCATTTCCGTTGGCATTTTTGTCGCTTTTAACTTTTTTCCAGCTCGCCGTGCTCAGGATCGTTTCAGACTTTGTTTAATTTTGATATCAATGGACGGCTGTACCGATAAATTTCCGATCTGAACGACACAAAAAGCTTTTAATGGCAAATAATAGTCTCAAAAACACCAAAATAGTTTTAAGGGAGACGTTGCTGTAGAGAATTACTTTCTTTGCTTTGCAGTTAGGCGCGTTAATCATTAGAGTACCGAAACAAAAAAATTGGCTGTTATTAATTAAGTTCCATTTAGCCTTTATATTGTAGCAAAACTTTTCAAAATAAATGCTTTCAAAATAAGTTCTTTGCGTATTTAATTTCCTGAATTTAAAACCTTTCTCCGAATCAATGCTTAAACTAAGAGCCAAAATATACTCTTTGTACAATGTATGTACATGTAAAGAAATGAACCAGCAAAAAAATTCCTTTGCCACAAAATCAAGCACAAAGCATAAATCGTGTACTTAATAGGCATCAACATCAAAATCAGCAGCATCCTGGTGGTATTTTTGGCAATCATTGTTGTTGCTAACCTCCTTAGTTTAATTTTTCTGCCACACTCGCTTCTATTCCACTTATATTTTTACTACCTCCAATGATGCCACTTTCGTGGAAATTTATTTATGTTAAAGAAATTTAACGAAACCACATTTAGATATTTAAAAATATGATGATATGAACAATATTTTTGAAAAAAAATTTCTATGCGTATGGAGTATGATATGATTTCAAACCATTTGATTTCCGTAACATTTACATTGTTCGACCTATCGGGCTTAAATTTTTAAAAAGCTGACGATTTGACTTATTCGCGTTTATTATCACGAAATGATTCTTAAAGTGGTCCAAAAATAACTTTGGGCAACTAACGGTCCCGTAAACCTTTCAAATCGGCTCAGGATCAGAAAAAAATTGTCTTTATTTCAGATCAGGTTCGATCTGTGGGGCCTGTCTTACTGCATTACTCTTAATATACTCAAAAATACATTTCTAACGAATTAATTATCGATGGTAACAATATCATAATGTTTTTTACAACAACATCGGTCACTGCCAATGAATTTTCAATTAAATTAAATTATGTTGGTGGAAATTTAAGAAGTTCTCTTATTTTAAAGCTTTGAAAAAAAAAATCGCTACTTCATCAATTATTTCAAAGTTTTTTATTTTTTCAGAACATTCAACACAAAGGCTGTAATTAAAAAAAAAAGTACTGGCACCACTGGTTGTTGGCTCGTTGTTTGCATTGGACTTTTTTTGGCTCTAAATCTTCAAGCAAATTTCGGAACGATGCCAACAACTTTTGGAATGTCATTAGGTGCGGCCTATTATGGTATTATCTAACGTTGTTGTTTTTGCTCTTGGTATTTTTCTACTGCTGCTGCTGTCAAATAGAAAATTTCCAGACACCCCTATAGTGAAGGCACAAAAATTATTAAATGAAATGCATGAAATTCAATCAATACAAAAAAGATTCTTTGCCTAAATTTGCTGCTTGATTTTATTTATTCCAATTTTTTTTCTCTTTTTTTTTTGTGTTTCCTAAATTGTTGAACTTTTTTTATGTGTCTTTGTATGTAAAAAAAAAGAAAAGTTGTTGCCTTAGACAAGCAGGAATACGTCCCTCAGATGAAGTTGGTTGAATGGAAACGGAACAATCTTTTTTGTTGTTTTTTGCACCCTACCTAGTATCTAGTGGAGAGTTCAAACTTCATACTTTTAGTTGAATCTCAAACAATAATTTAAGAAAAAGCTTGACCTTATGCTATTTACTTCATTTCCAGCTACGTACTTCATTTCCAGCTATGTACTTCATTTCGGTCAGTTTGCTTTCAAATCAAATGCTGGCCAAATTTTCTGCTTAATTGAAGTGTAAATGAAGCGTGTGTAAGTCCTTGGTCTGAAACACGACTTAACAAAATTGAATATTTGTAGTAACAGAGTGCTCTTGAAGGACCATATATTTTACGGAGTTGTACCCCTTATTTATTGATTATTCCTGCTACAGTTGTAAGAAAGAGTACGGTTTAGCGAATCACCCAGCATGATCATAAATAAAAGTGAGGACATGTAGCAGCTTTGCTTGAGCCAAGTGTTTGGTTCGATTAGCTGGAAGAGATTGTTGTTTCGGACGATGTAGATTTCAATCTGTTAAAGTGCGCCTTCATAATACTATATAAATAAGTTCCATGAGAAGATTCCTTGCTTCCAGTGCGTTCCAAATCGACTTTCAAATACAGTTGAGAATTAAGTAAGCGAAGCATATGTACATGCAGGTTTTTGACTTTTTATATTTTTGGTCATCAGTGACATATGTAATTTTTGTTATTTTATGCATCATTAAGAAGGAGAAAGAGAATCCTTGGATCTAGTTCATTGAGTTTTTCGTTTGACTTTTATTGTGCTTCTTTTTGCTTCAAAATAGATGAAGACGTTGCCCACCCTACTGTGAAAGTCAAATTGTAGTATCCACAATTTTTAAATGCTGAGTTTTGACCCATGACCTGAGTACTACGAAAATTATTGGTTTTACGTAGAAAGTGCTGGCTTCCTTAAAGCTTTATTATATCTACGAAGCATCGAATAAATTAAAGAAGTTTTAGTTTTTGAGATAATAAAATTATGCCAATAATTGATATTTTAAAAGTCTATCTGGTTAAATATATAGAACGTGTACAATATTACCGTTATCTATATATTATTTACCAGGGCTTACTTGTATATTTTTCAATAGTGACATCTATGTTGCTCTGATTTCTTTTTGATATTTTGTTGTAAGAACGCCCCTACAAAGCTTGCTAAAAAAACACAATACATATAAGTTTTTTCTAATTTTTAAATAGGGGTTAGTTTCAAAACTCCGTATAAGTCATTTAGAGACCAGTTTTATTAATTTTTTTTTTTTCATTTCTAATTCAAAACATTCAGTTTTACCTTTAAATGAACCTTAACAGAAAGAGATGATATGCTCAAAAATAGTGCTTCAAAATTTATGAGTTCGTCCGAAACACGCTACTACATAACATGAAAATGATGCAAAGTTGCTATATCTAAAATTTGAATGGTCGTGAAAGGACGATGGAACTTATTGATTATTACGAACATTGATCATTCTACCACTTTTTAGAAAAACAATTTTCAGCTATAGTTAAAAAATCGAAAACTTTACCATACTGACAGAGTTTACGTCATAGAAATCAGATCAGTATATGCTAATATTTCAACTAGCGTTTCGGTGTGCTTTTTTGATATCTATTACAGGTTTATGTTACTATTCAGTAAACGAAGTAAGGCATTTCATAAGATTTAATTAGGTCTTCTATTTCGGTGTAGGGTATATCAAAAAAAATCTTGATTGACTATAATTTCCACATTTGACTTTTAGTTTGTTGTTGGTTTTCTTTGCTGAATATCTAGCCATTGTTGTTGTTGGTATTGCTGTTATTTTAGTGAATTGATTTATTTTATGGGAATATTAGACATTCCTTGATTTTTTCTTTGCTTGCTTCATTTTTGACTTAATTCTGTTTGCTAGCTGGATATTCTTTCATGTTGGTCTTTCTTTATGCAAGTTGTTCTTTTTTTTAAAACAATATGACAAGAAAAAATGAAGAGCAATTTTTATATAGAAAGCGGGTACAGAACTAAGTGGAACAAGGAGATAGCAGGATGAGCAAACAATTTTCTGATTTTTGGATCTATGCTTTTTTTTAAGGATTCATTCAATTCTTTTTTTTTTTTTGGCTGCTCATAGCTGAAAATCATCATATTCCTTCGTATTGCCTTATTTTGTTTTTACTTTTTTTGTTTGGCCAGTCATTTTTGTAGATTTATGAAAATGAACTATCGGTTGTGGGTTGCATTGTAATTTTGTTTTGTTTTTTCCATTTTCGATAACATAAAGAAAATAAGACCATGATTTTTTTTGTGATTTGTTGTATGATGATTTTATTAAATGAGATTTAAAAATACGTGGCATGGGAGGATATATGAACAACTACAAGTTTTGTTTTTGATTTATATATGTACATTTCAATATGTATGTAGCTTAGATTGAACTTAAAGTAAGTATAATTCTTGAAATCGGCAAAAAATAGATTGAAAATAACAACAATAATCAACGGAAAAGTTCTGTTTATAAAACACACGTACTCATTCATGCTTAATGAACAATTAAATTCTTAAAACTTTCACTGATTATTTGCTCACATTTGACTTTTACTTAACTTGAAAAATGCTGATGTTGCCGCTGATAATGTTGCTGCTTTGTTTGGCTTATCTAAATTGTAAACAATTTTCAGATGTTTTTTCTATGCACGAGTTCGTACATGACTTATAACATGTAAAAGAGTCCGTATATGCATATCGTCGTGTGGTGATGAATTTAATTAAATTGAAGAACATATTTAAAAGTTTAATTTTCCTGTTATATCCATTCTACACCAATGCTATTAAAAAAAGTATATCAGTGATTCTACAATTACTTTCTACTACCAATTATATTCAAAACTACAAATAAAATCCAGCAGCTAACTCGTTGCAACGCACAGTAATTCCAAATCCTGTTTTTGGTTGAAAAATCGCCAGAAAGCGCAAATCTTTTCGAAAATGAATAACTTTTTATTTAAATGAAAGTTATCTAAAATGCTAATAAATCTTCAGAGTCCAAATTTTGAAAAAAAGTTAACACTTTTTGTTATTTTAAGTTAAATTCCGATAACATATTTTTTCCTATTTTTTGGTTCAAAAATGGCTAGAAAGCGCAAATCCTCTCAAAAAATTAAGAGTTTTTTACTTTAAATAATGCTTATTAAAAGTCCTCGGAACCCCAATATGGGTAACAAAATAACGTTTTTTGGAAAAGGCCGAAAAAAAATGTTTTTAAATATTTTTTGGATCAGAAATTGCTAAGGAGTGAAAATTTTGTTGAATTTTCTTTTTTTTAAATCAGAGCTTAATTAATTGCAAACAAAACTATTGGACCCTGAATTTTGAAACAAAATGTTCGGCTTTTATTATTTTATGTTAAAGGCCCAAACAGCAATTTTTTTCAAAACTTTTGGGGTTCAAAAAATGCTGGTTACCAAATTATACGTTTAACAGTGGAACGCATCAATATTAAACTAGGGCCACCATACAACAGCGCTAAAGTGAATTTCATGAATATGCAAAATAGATCAGCTAAATAGATCATAAAAGGGCTTGGACACATGGTATTGTGATAAAAGCAGAGGAAACAGCTTGGAATCTCAGTTTGAGCCAGCTCTAGAGAATTATGAAACTTTCTTGTCTAATTAAAAGTAAACACAGTGCACCAGGAACATCTGAACTCGGTTAAATAGTCGAATAATATCAACACTTTATCTCGACAACAATAAAAAATTCCACAATACCATTAGCAAACACTTCGAGAAAAATCTCGCTTATTAAGTACTATCCTGCCTCCATTTCTTGAGGTGATTTCACTGGCCAACCAACAATTTAAGCTTTTTTACGGACCAGATTTTGACATACTATATACATATATTCGATATGAGAAATTAAGAAGAATTATATTTAATTTTTTTTTTATGGGCGTAGCACTTTCAATACACTCATACATTCATAATAATAAAAAATAAACTATTGTGCATACTTCAACTAAGCACTTATGCGTAGGATATATCGCCATTTTGTAGTGCTTAAAAAAAAACTTATTATATATTTGAGTTTGATTTTAATTCTGCTTTGCTCTGCTGACATGCGGCAGATATAAATTATATCAAAATATGACTTGAGAGCCTGTCCCAATATTATTATTGTTGTAGCTACATTGTTGATATTTTCTGATGGTTTCTTTTGCCAAAAATTAAATTAGACAGAATGATTTCCACTTGCAGAAGCAGAAGAAGCAGCAACATCATCATATAAATGTCCTAAGAGCATACTTTACAATATATCCTTGTATCATGGTGTTACGACGTACTTTCTTCATTTCAGTTATTTCCTTTTTTTTTCTATGTTATTATTTTCATTCTTCTTTTAATTTTTTTTTTATTTTGAGTGTTTTCGGGTTCCCAGTTGGAATGTTACGTCACAGAGACATGCTTGAGCTGCAAAATATGCTTGTTGACGACCAAGATGAGGCTGATGATTACATACAACAAAAACGAGGTCTGCAGATACGACTGTGTAACACAAATTGAAAACAGCTGCTTAAAGTACAGGGTGATTTATAAAATTTTTGAATGAAAGTTTGAAAAAATCATTCGAAGACAACGGATTAGCACATTTACGTATTTATAAAAGACTTTAAATAATATCATAAGGCGCTCCGATTTTGAAAAATTCTTGCACTTTGCTCAAAATCTTAATTTATTAAAATCCACTTTATATCAAGAATCAAATATCTATTTATGCATAAACAACATTTAATTTAACTTTTCATGTTATAGTTATTGTTGCTGCTACATGTTTGTATCTTAAATACTACTCGTACAAGTTTACTTTTTGCTGTAATGTTTGTTGGCTTTTTTTTTTTGCCGCCTCCAAGGACACTTGTCAGTCTAAGGACAAATTTTATACTTGCTCAGTACAACCTAGCACACGCACACATACATTTAGTCAAATATCAACATACATATATTTGTAAGTTATCCTTTACTGCCTAACATTTTGCCAATTCTGTCCTCTGTGTATGACTTTGATGGTGTAGCTTTGATAAACTCTGGCCTAGAAGTCAAATTAAATTTGATATCACTGTGTTATAAGTTTAGCGCTTATGATTTCATGTACAAATGCATGTATGTATGTGCGACAAGCAAAAATGATTTGATATTGGGTTTTGTGAAAAAAATTATGTTAAGGCGTTTTGTATGACAAAAGTTAAAATTTTGACAAAAATTAAATTATAAATGACAAAATATGCAAAATATAATAATATTACTTATATATTAAATTTTCGCTAAATCAACGTTGAAGTTATAATGGATGCCACTTTTCACATTGCTAGAATACTAAGAATATTATTTTTAAAGTTATAAGAGTTCTTAGCAAGCATTCAAAATTATATTTGTAATTAGCAGTTTATGTCTGGCAAATTGGTTGCAGCTAGATATTTTTTCTTTCTCTTCAAAAAACGTTTAATTCTGAGTTTAGAAAATTTATACAAGCAATTTCTGTTTTCGTCTTAGTTTAGTTTTTATCTACCTCGCGATATTATGATAGGTGCTGGTTTGTGAGCATTCAATAAGCGGAATACCATAAATTTCACATATGTATGTATGTAAATATCATTGGTTGCAAAAACTTCGTTATCGTTTATGATAAGATATGTATATGATAAGATATGTTCCAACCTTTTAGGTTTTGAGTTCAGCATTTTTGTCAATTTTTTTTTTTTATACTAAAAATGTAATATTGGCATAGTACGTTAAGACCATGATATCTTTAATATGTTAGAATAAATTCGAGATTATATTTTGAACTTAGGGTTCACATCTAATAAAATAAATCTCCTACTAAAAATTAGAGAGCTAAAAAAACTTAGTAACTACAGTCAGTAGAGGAGGGAAAAATTCGTTAGCCTTGCAAAGGTTCAGAGGGTTCTGAAACTGCTTTTATCGATTAAATTTTGTTCTTTGTGCTTCGAAAAGAAATACTGTACAAATTTGAAAGATTAACTAATTTTTTGTCAAGATGACTAACAAATTAAAATTTTATTAAAATTATATATATTGCTTATAAAATCATTTCATTTAGTTGGTGAAAATGCAATAAAAAATTCAGCTTCTCTAGTGGTTTGAACAAAAACGCATGCAAAATGCCCAAATATTCGATTTTTATGGCCTGATATTAATTGAAATAAGAAATAATTTCTTAATACTGGGAGTTTTTTTTAGAGGTTTGTTTTTCGAATAGAGATAAAACTGGCATTTTATGGTCAAATCTGGCAACTCTAATGTCAGTTATGTTCAGTTTGGTTTGCCATTTCATCATGAACAGGTTGACAAAAGAACAACGCTTGGAAATCGTGCATATTTATTTCGAAAATAATGGTTCAGTTCGCGAAGTTTACCGCAAGCTCCGTCCATTTTATGGTCGACATAATCGTCCATCAGAGCAATTCGAAAATAATGGTTCAGTTCGCGAAGTTTACCGCAAGCTCCGTCCATTTTATGGTCGACATAATCGTCCATCAGAGCAATTAATTCGGTTACCCATGGGTCGTTTTCGCACTACGTTTACTCTATGTGATAATACGCATCCGCAGAGACTTCGAACAGTGCGCACCGAAGAAACAATTGCCGCTGTAGAGCAAAATGTTGAAGAGGACCCGAATGAATCGATTCGCCACCGTGCACAGCAATTGGAGCTTTGTCCATCAACTTTATGGAAGATTTTGCGCAAAGATCTTGGCTTGCGACCTTACAAGATCCAGCTTGTGCAAGAATTAAAGCCGCGAGACCATGCAATGCGTCGTGATTTTGGTGTATGGGCCGAAAATGAGATTGATCTCGATGCTGATTTTCATCGCAAAATTTTGTTCAGTGATGAGGCTCATTTTTGGTTGAGTGGCTACGTCAACAATGCCGCATTTGGAGTGAAGAGAATCCATATGAGACCCTTGAGACGCCATTACATCCACAAAAACTGACTGTTTGGTGTGCTCTATGGGCTGGTGAAGTCATTGGGCCATACTTCTTCCGAAATAATGCTGGAGAGTCAGTTACCGTTAATGGAGACCGGTATAGAGCCATGATAACCGACTATTTTGTTCCCGAATTGGATGGCATGAATGTGGATGAGTTGTGGTTCCAACAAGACGGCGCTACATGCCACACAGCGCACGTCACAATCAATTTATTGAAGGAAACATTCGATGAGCGCATAATTTCGCGGAATGGACCTGTCAATTGGCCACCAAGATCGTGTGATTTGACACCATTGGATTATTTTCTTTGGGGATATGTGAAGTCGCTCGTCTACGCCAACAAACCAGAAACGTTAGGGGACTTGGAAGCCAACATTCGTGGCGTTATTGCCGACATACGGCAAAGTGGTTCAAAATTGGACCTGTAGAATTGGCTTTATTCGAGCCAGCCGCGGCGGCCACATGCCCGAAATCATATTTAAACATTAATGGCATAAAATTACCCTTCCAATAAAGCCAAATTGATGGACATTAAAACGATTTTCTTGTGTTTTATTTCAATTCGAAGCTCTATACCTCTAAAAAAAACACCTTGTATGTTTAGCCTAAATGTTTGTAAGAATTCAGCCGATGAAAAAAATAGTGTAGAAAAAAAGAGAGAAAATCAAATCGAAATCTTCGGTTTGAAAATTTAGAAATTTGAAGAAACTTTGTCAAAGGCTTTAAAGACAATGTAATAGATAACATCAACTTAATAACTTTCTTCAAATTAAGTGGCGGAATATTTCACACTAAGCTTTGTTAGAGGACACTCACTTCAAGAAACTATCTATCTGCATATATAGTTAGCTCTGAACCAAATTGGTTTGATGAACTTAATAATATTTATTTTAGAATTATATACATACATTGTCTTATGAAAATATTTTGAAGCCTTGAAAACATAATTCTCAACAAATGAGTCAGTCATTTTCCAAAGAAAATGAGCCAGAGTTTCACAGTCCTCTGTCGATTCAAATTTGAGATAACGATTCTTGGGCCCGCCCTAAGATTAGCTAAAAATATAATTTACGATGACAAGCACGGCTCAGTTAAGGGCTAAAATCCTCTGCCCCTATCGCATATACTCATAATTTTCTTACCTGCCTTCGAGAAGTTAATTTTTATTCGTGAATTGGATGAAATTTTAGTAGAGTTACTCACCTGTAAAGATATAGAAAGAAAAAAAATATGATTAAGTAATTTTCTGTAGGTATTAAAATGGTGATTGGAATATTTAAAAATAAAGTGCTTTTTATTCCTTCGGACATCAAAACTTTTTGCTGCTTCCACATATGATAATCTATGCTTATTATCAAAGTATGCAATTTTCAATTTACTGAAAAAATATTCGATAAATAAGTAACAAAACGACCGATATGCTTAAATGGTTATTTTATAAACTAGCACTGAAATATCTACAAATAATATCAATAACAAAATACTTCACTGTTATTTTTATTATTAATCAAAGAATTGAAAGCATTCGCCAATGACAATGAGAATAGAGAAGTTCTGTTTGGACCAGACGACATTTTTTGTAAAAACTGGTTCATGAAGCCATGGGACTGTCCTTAGTCTCATTTTTTTCTATTCAAAAGCTGAAAATACACTCGTAGTGAGGATCTAAGACTTGAAACCTCATTGTATCAGAGCTATATATTTATCAGTTGGTCGTCCCTTTCTGATAAACAACAACCATTTAATTTGCCGAATAAAATAAAACAAACAAATTTTGTCTTCGATATAAACGTGGCCGTAGATGCATTAAAAAAATTATTTGTGCTGCTACAATTGTTTGGGTTGTAAAAATAATTTATGCTTGGAAAAAGGTATGATTGCAAACTTTAAGCCTCACTCAAAGGAAAGGCTGTCTGGGGAAGGTTAGGAAAAAAAAATTTTTTGAGCAAGTTTGTAACATGTACAACATTAACCAAAAACTGGTCTGATGAGGCTATGTGGTAATAGCCGAAACATATGTCACCAATTACCAGGTTAAATTGTTCCATTTGTTATCTTTGTCATGTTTGTTGAATAAAAAATAGCATTGATCAATAAGTAAAATTTACAATATTGGTCTTTGCTAAAATGACTGTAAGTTCATTATGTTTAATTATAATAAAAATAATCAGTCGCAAAAATCAACTTTCTTAAACCATACGGAGAACACGCCAATTTCAAAAAATATGTGGCTGGCAACACCACAATTTTCGAAAAATAAAATCATAGCAAGTCTCTAAGCCAATGGCTTAGCAGCTGTGACAACAAGCGAGAAAGTGACAAGAGATAATAAATGGATATACGCAATTTGTACAGTTCAAGGTCAGTTCCTCAGTAGCTCAGTTGTTAGAGCGGCCGTCGACAGATATGCAATTGAAATGCATGTACGGTCAGGGGATCGACTCCATGTACAACATTAACCAAAAACTGGTCTGATGAGGCTATGTGGTAATAGCCGAAACATATGTCACCAATTACCAGGTTAAATTGTTCCATTTGTTATCTTTGTCATGTTTGTTGAATAAAAATAGCATTGATCAATAAGTAAAATTTACAATATTGGTCTTTGCTAAAATGACTGTAAGTTCATAATGTTTAATTATAGGTACACATTATTTATTTCGAAAACTTTTTTACCGCTCCCAAGTGGTTGCACCCGGGCTATTAAAGGGAAACTATCCGAATCATCATGTTAACGAACAAATTTTCTTTTAACATTTGCAACAACTTATCATTGTGAAAATTAATTTCTAAATCTTGTTTCAGTATAAACTAATTACAGGAAAAGGCTTGATACAGCACCAGACATGCATTTAAGCCTATCAAAATTTATTCGGATGTAAACAAAGTTATCACACGTAAGCAGATCAAACTTAAAAAATTAGTTCTGTAATCATTAAAATAGACATAGTTATATGTGGAATGATTATTCACAGATATTTTAATTTTCAGTCAAACCACAACTGAAACTTAAGCTTAAGATAATTTAACACAATTTTTATTTTATTTCGAAATTGAAATCTAACCGAACATTACAGATTTGACCCTACATTGGTTAAATCTTCTTTTTCAACAAAACCTTTGAGAATCTCTCTAATTAAATATTTTAGTTATAAAAAATAATGGTAGCATATAGATATAAGGTATTGTAAGTTTAAATTTTAGGAGTTGTTTTGAAATAATTTAGAAAACATACTTATTGGTGCATTGAGGTCGAAATATATACAAGAATCCACAAAAACTATTGGTGTGAAAATAAATTTTATAGTCACTTATTTTCTTGAAACCACACCAATCATATATCTACCATATTAGCTTGTCTTATTCGCCACGTAAATGGGGAGATGTGTTGAGGGAGCAACATTTCACAGCAAATTATTTTTTGAGTGATTTCTTTCTCCTTATTGACCACAACAACATAAATAAAACACAAACAATTGAACTAAAATTTTGTAATTTTATTTAAAACAAACGTATGCATTTCGGTCTCATAATAGTGAGACTATTATCAGCATGATAACGCGAAAACACTAAAATTTGAGTAACACAAAACCTAAGTACAATGACCTAAACGAAGAGACAAAGATAAAATCTAAATTATTACAACAATTGTTAAAAGGAAAAAAGAAAAATTCTCATTTTTCCAATTGAAAAAGAGGTGACTCAATATTCGGCTTGTCGGTGACTCAATATTCGGCTTGTCAATATTAATAATAAGTATGTTTGTTTTAAATAAAATAACAAAATTTTAGTTAAATTTTTTGTGTTTTATTTATGTTGTTGTGGTCAATAAGGAGGAAGAAATCACTCAAAAAACAATTTATAAACTGACCACAAAGTGTTCAAATTTGTCTTCAATTAAATTAAAAATACTGAAAAAGTTTAGATATAATTTGACAGCAAAGTTATGGAATAATAAATTTTCATGTATTTTTAGCATAACGACTGTTACGTTTTATGTACCTATCGCACCGTCAGAACAAGAGGGCCACATCTCAAAAGTTTAAGTTTCGAGAAAATTGCGATTAAAGAAATATAACTATAACACTATAATATTTATACCGTAAAAACTAATTGAGGTTCCACGATTTTTTTGACGAATTCTAGTTTGGAAGGGTTCAATGCATCTCTGAAATTTTTTTTCAGATTTTTTCGAGGCGGAGCAAGTCATTAAAATTCTATTGTTGATAGAAAAATTGCTAATTAACAACAAAAATGCAAAATTTTTGCAACTTTTTTTTTTTAATACATAAGTTCAACTTATTATCTACAGAAATTAAGAAACTTCGTCACAATCAGTCAAGCAGTTCAAAACTTATAGCATTTTAAAAAAAAGGTTAATGAAAACTTTGACTGGCAATAATTATTGCAACAACAATTTTTTTTAAAAAATTTTTCCATACACTAATTTCTACCACTTGCAGCTACTGATTTATATAAAAAACTTTGAAAAACATTTCAGACATGTCGGTTTCGCGTATTCTGACCCTACTGTAAAAACTTATGAGGAAAATATCTTTTTCGACTTAAGGCTTTATTGTTTTAATTGTTTTTTCTTTATTTTAACAGGAAAATATTAATATTTTGAAATGAGGCGGAGTTGTTTTGTTAAGAAAAAATACAGAGCAAAATATCCCTTATCTAAAAATGTATTTTAGAAGTTATTAATTGAGCTAGAAATATGGTGGCAAGACTAAAATTAAGGACACTTAATGAGCTATGTAGTGGTACACATAACTCGAAAACTCGTTATTTTGATTTGCGGCCCTTTTGTTTTGACAGTGCGATATGTATATAAATTGATTTAAGTTTTTCCCTACTGAAAGAACAAATTCAGAGCTTTTCGCTTAATTTCTTAGAAATTTTGTCGATATTGAATGAATATGAACTACTGAGATTGAAACTCGTACAAATGCAGCGACCTTAGCCATTAAATTACCTTTAAGTTTAATATATAAATCTGTATTTTCATTTTAAATTTATAAATAAGTAACCAATAAAAAAAAAGTTAGTTGATTTGATGCCTTTAGGTCAACAGCAAAAACTTTCGAAACATTATATAAAACACGCAAAAACGTGCACATAAAAGAGATAGCACGACTATATGCACTATGCTTTATGAAATGAGAAATAAAAAACCAAAAAAAAATATATATGCACTCCTTTTGCAACAAAGTGAAATTGTACAACTACAACAATTATAATAATGCAACAGCAACAATAACAACAAGAGTGCACCAAATAACGAATCCTTTCTAAAGGAAAATAAAAAGAAGCTGAAGAAGCATTGCTCCCATTGGGAGCAACAACAACAACTATTAACTAAATACAACTACAAAAATATTGCCCCAACCACGATTTGCCGGCAAGAACCAACAACGACAGTAACAACATTTGTGATGAACTACTTTCTTGTTGCATTGAGCATTTGCAGTCATAGCTGCTTCAACAGCTACACTATAGAGGGCGTTAGCATCAACTACAACAAGGAAGTGAAAATGGAAAAAAAGAAAAAAAAATAAAACCTAGAAAATCCACAAAATATAGAAATAAAAGCCGAATGAAGGCGAAAGCAAACCCCTTAACCGGAAACTGATGAAACGAGCGCACTTTCGCAACGCTTCGTTTTGGTCACGGTGATGACGACAACAATGACGAAGTGCAGTAGGAGTTACATTGTTGTATTTGTATCAGGGCTGGCAAGTGTTATTTTACTAAAAAACTATGCCAGTTAAAAATTAAATATATTATTACTTGGTCCAACATATGTGATTTTGGTACTAAAGGAATTTCAGGATCGAGACGTCCATCACTTCAGTACAGAATTCGTATAGCAAGTTGAGTAACTTTTGTAGCTCTGTTGATAATTCGGACAAAATTTGAATTCAAGGAACGTAAACTGATTGCTATTATTTTATATTCATAAATTGCAGAGCAGCGTTTGCTGAACAAGAAGGTCAAGTCATCATTGTCCTTTAATAGATGCAAAAAATATGGTCGTCACTTACATGTCTTCCGCTAATAAATTTTAAGAGATTCATTCTTGATTTTTCCTTCCACGAAAAGCTTACAGGTAGTGGAAATTGATAAAAGTTCCTCTCCACTTCACTTATATCACCAACGTTTAGTGGTAGTAGTGTGAAAACTTAATGCATTAGTTTTTTTATTTGTGTTTTTGGTACAAAATTTCATTATAATATTTTTGTACAGAGCTTCTTGTTCAGTACTTTTAGTGCAAAAAAACAACAAAAAAATTACAAGCGCAAAATGCATTAAAATGGGCAACGAGCTGCTTATACTAGTTTCAATGGCCGCTACGTCATATCATCAGTAAGCTATGTTAGCCGAAGTTTAGTAGTCTGCAAGCCTACTATGTTCTATTTCTTGCGTTGATCAGTTAAGAATCACAGCAATAAACAAAACAAAACTTCTACATTTTAATGCAATTGCTCTTGTAATCTCTTTCATACCACACATTTCTTGACGAGCGCTTCGTTGTCCGCTTTTCTGGCGATCCGAACGAAGTTGCAAGTGCTACATGTAAATATCGGCGAGCTCACCGAGGGTAATTTTTCTATTTGTATTTTTGGAACAAAATTTCCTAATAATATTTTTGCACAGAGCTTCTTGTTTTGGACTAAAAGTACTGGTCTTAGATTTTTCATTAAGACATGTTCCGAATACAAATTTCAAAGACAGCTGAATGAATTGACTGCACTGATTTATTAATTTGATATAACGCAATTATTATTATTAATTTATTCACAAATCATGTCAATAATGGTAATGTCAAATGATATTCCAGAGAATATTTATTAGTTTAAGGCCGACATAGTTGACAAAAAGTGTGTTTTTTGGATATGTCTTCATCTTAAATGGCTTATTGCACATGAAAACAGTGAATAATTATCTCACGGGGAACCAAATAACTTACTTATTTATAATTTTAATGAACTCATGGCTCATTACAGTGTGTAAGTGGGAACCTTATTTGTCTCTGCAATTGCAAAAGTAACCTTAGAAATTTTTCCAGCATCAGATTAACGTAACGTGTCCATGTGATCCGCGTTTCAAGTTTTTGATTTTCCATCCCGCGCATTCCGCGTTTTCATTTCATGTGATATATGTATCTCATTTTGCTTTCGAACTTTTGAAATGTGAAAGTGAGGACCTTTTTTTTAGTAAATATTTTTATATACTGAAATATGCACTTTTTAAATAAATATCTCATTTTGAAATATATTGAAAGTGAGAACCCAAAAAGAAAAAGAAAAACGAAGGTCATCAACTATTTCCGAAAAGTTTCGGAAATGCACATTTTGAGAAAACTGAATAAATAAAAAAAAACTTGACTGGCAACTCTGCCCTCAGAAGCAAAAATGGCGTATCTCAAGAAAATGCATATTCATGATTCGGACGGTATCTTAAAAAGTTACACGTCTAATGCTCTACTTAAAATGCCGGTATCATAGTTCCAACATATAAAAAAATTTTTTCTATCTCAATTTTGCAGGTATTTCGACAAAACATCAATTATCTCGAAACGCATTTTTTTCAGATAAGCCCTTTTCGCTTCTGAGGGCAGTATTGTGGGGATCAAACATCGATCACAAGCATTCGTAAATTTCTGCTTTCGCATTATATTACTTTTTTCTTTCTCAGCCAATCAGCATTGTAGAGCAAGCAAAAGCGATTTATCCAAAAAAACAGATCAGAACCCTTAGAGATATATTAGGAATACCTTATGCCCAGTATCGGAATTTAAAGGCAATAAGTAAAATAATTAGGAACATCAGACAGTCAGCAAAAGACTTACACATACTACATATTACACAATTACACATATGGGGAATAAGGAAAACAGTACAATCCCAATGTGCACAAAAACGGAAGCGAACTCGTTTCGAATTCGAAACGAATTCGTTTGTGAGCATTCCGTTTTTTGTAAGAAAAACGAATTCGTTTCGAATTCGTAACGAACTGCAAATACGAATTCGTTTCGAATTTTTTTTTAGTAAGTAAAACGAATTCGTTTCGAATTCGTAACGGACTTCAAATACGAATTCGAAACGAATTCGTTTTTTGTTCGCAAAACGAATTCGTTTCGAACTCGTTTTTTGTTCAAAAATTTTATGTTTCGAGCGACTTCAAATTGCTTAGAAGGTTAAAAAAAACTTATAAAATTTTTTACTCAAATTTTGTAAAATTTTTGAAAAAAAAAAACGAATTCGAAACGAATTTCGAAACGAGTTCGTAACGAAATCCGTTCCGGATGAATAGTACGAAGAAACGAGTTCGTTTCGAATTCGAAACGAATTCGTTTAGCACACTGGGATTAAATAATAATTTATGATGCGAGCACCTTATCATCCCTGATATATCATCGGTCTGTGTAGGTGTTTTTGTGTCGGTGGGTGTGTATTACGTAGTCTACTACAGCCATAAATGCTCAGCATATGAATTCTTGCAGTAATGTGAGCGACAGCCATATTCAACACGCTGAAGCGAGTTTAAACTTAGAATTCACTGTTTTATTTCAGAAATTTGCCGTTGGCATTAAACTTACTATAACTAGTTTTTTGTGATATTTATATACTATTTAAATATATATATGTGTGTAAGACCATACATAATAAACACTCATACTTGGGTATATTCAAATATTGCGATATTGTTGCTTCCATGTACATAAAGTTCATTTTTGATGTATCAGTGACTAGACTTGAATATATTGCAGCTTCTTGTTGAATTTGGGTTTGCTTTTATTTTACAATTTTTTTCGAGATGCCAGTTATCTTTTTCTTTTCTTTTTTTTTCTGACACATATTAAAAACTTAAAAATAATATTTTCTGGTTATGTTATATTTCCGTGTCAAACTGACATCTAAAGTGTTGTGGGTATTGCACTAAGGCATGCATATTCACGCACACATACATGCATACGCCCACAGACTCCAACATATGGGGGATGAAAAGACAGTTGGATGGACGGATGACGCTGCTTTTGCGGTTTTGTTTTAATTTGTCAAAAGTTTTTGGGGTGAATTCTTTTTAACTTTTCGTTAGAAATTTATTACTTTTGAAAATTTAAATTGAAATGGAAAATGAAATGTGTGTGCATGTTGAAAGCATGGATATGCTCGCGTCTTATTTTTTTTAATTGCAAAATAAATCAAACTTATGCAACTGCTTACTTTCCACATAGTAAGTAGTTACATAACTTGAATATTTAAAATGAATAATTGAAATTTTTTTGTTGACATCTGATTTGATTTTGCATAACTTCAGTGTTTGAGAACTCCAAGAACAAATTTAAATAATAAGAGCTTCGCTCATTAAAGCTGGTTAAAAAAACTGAAGGAATAGAAAATTTCTTATTAAAAATTGATCTAGTGTTGCTAAATACACCTAATATTGCAAAAAATATGGCTACTTTTATGTCTATGACTTGAAGTACTAAATATTTTCAAAATACTCATAATTTGCAAAATTGAGCAACTTCTACAATTTTACAAGGCTGATATTTGCAGGGCCACAATTACCGAGCGTCCGGTGGACACTGGTTGAACAGCCAGGGAGCTAACTTTTCTCTTATTTACAAATAATAAATTTATTTTTGTTTGTTTATCAAAATGAACGCCGTAGGCAAACATTAAATGGGCCAAAATTTTTTTAATGTCCAATACTTGGTTTCTTTAGATTGATTTCACTTTTCATGAAAAAAGCCGGGAAATTTATGAAAACAATACACTCATTCGCAAGCCCATCACACCACACGGAGGGAAGTAAGAGCCGAATTACTTGCCCAAATTTCATCGCTAGAGGTGAGTGGTTAATTGTAAGACCACTGAGTTACCATCGTAGAAATGTAAGTAATGACGATATTTTATTATTATTCACAAACACAGTTATCTAGGTATATATTTAGAATTGTGATAAAAATTTGCTTAATTCTTTCTTATTTTGTACACTTTGTTGGAAAAGTTATATTTTTACAACTGCGTTACTGTGACACTGCGTTACTATACAAAGTATTTTTGTTGTTTTGTTGGTAACGCAGTTACTTTGAGTGTACTTTTCTAAGTAAATTACATAATTGTAACGAAGTTACCAGCACAGGGGTTGGTTTATTTGACGGAAAAATTTTTATTTGCCGGAACTTTTTACTAATTTTTAAGATTTTGATTTTCTTACTATCCATATTTAAAAAAAATGCTTTAATGTTTGTCAGAACTGTTACGAATTTTGCTGAAGAAGAATCAGAATTAGTATCTGGATTGGATGTAGAATATAGAAGAGGAGGTTTTGCATTAATTTTTTTAGCTGAATATTCTAGAATTTTATTTACAAGAATATTATTTTGTGTAATTTTTTTAGGATGTGATGTATTTAATTTTATATTTTATTTGAAATTTATGATAATTGCATTCCTCTTCGTTTAAGTACGAGGGACTTTACCTCGATTTCGATATGATAAATTAATATATTTAGCTTGAAAATGTTTCTTACCTTTTTTATTAAATTATTTATTATTTTTTGTTGGCTTAAAAATCATACTATTATTTATTATTTTATTGATTTTTATTGGTAAAGTTAATAGAAATGTTAATTTCTGTCTTATGTTTTCAAGACAAAAGCTTATTCAAGCTCATTAACTAATTTAATAAATTATCTCAATTTAATGGATGAATAAATTACTTTCTATGATGTTAGATTAGAAACCAAAAGTCATAAATAATAATCATGAATTTTTTTTTTTGATAGAAACGCAAACCGATTGGTATCTAAAAAACGAAAACAAAAAGACTAAGAATATTTTTTTTTGACTTTCAACGCAATTTATAGAATCTTGGTGAATATAATATCATTATATTGATGGTGCAGAGTTCTGGGGGAATTATCATGTTCCTGGAATACTATTTAGCTGAACATTAATTAACGGAACTTCTCTGGATATTTATACCATTTTTCTAAATGTTTCTCACATTTCTGAGTTGGAATCATTTCCGACTCCTAATATGTGCAACAATGAGTTATTTCAGTGTAAAATGAAACACATTAATTTTTTCTAATATAATGCCTAATTCCCTGTTAGAATACATTAACATTCTTTGGATAAATTGAAGATATATAAAAAAACCAAAGGAAAAACAGATGTTATATTGAATACATTTTCATAAATAAATAATAAATAATTAATGTTTAAATTAATTTATTAAGACTTTCTTATTTATTTATAAAATTAAAGCCTTTTTAAACTTATATTATTACATGATATTTTATGCTATTCGCCATAGCTTTTGAAATATTTCATTTCAAAAATGTTCAGAAATGCCAGCAGCTTATGTTGAATATAATACATGAATTCGGGCTTAAAAAATTAACTTACAAACTGTAGTGAATTGGTGAAAGACATGGAAGTTATAAGGCACATTATAAAAAGTAAAACATAATATTCATTTCATTGGAATAAAAAATTAGGAGAAAACTATAAATGGTGGTTTTGCCGCTATATTTCAACACTAAGAGTTTAAATAAATTTCTTTTCCCAGAAAGCTTTCACATTTCTTTATAAACAAAATTGCAACTTATTTTTGAAACATGTGCACCTTTAAACAACATAATCACGCAAAAACTGTCATAAAATGTCTGCTATTAAAATCAGTTCAGTTTATCTGCTGTGAATTTCTGTACGCTTCATATTTAAATTTGCACTCCTTTCTGATAAATTCGAAACAAATTATTTTTACACTTTTCCCAAAACATACGACTACGTTGCTTCTTCCACATTTACTAAATAGCCTTTGAGTTTGTTAATGAAATAAATCATGTAAAAATTTCCAGACCAAAGTCGATGGGTAAGAGGGAGGGCTTTTAAAAGTTTTAAGCCAGTATAAACGAGATAGTAACTTTTTTTAATTTTTGTTGTTCAGACTAGATATTTTACAAAAATAATGCAATTTTACTAATACAATTTTTTTTTTTGAAATTCGCCCTTATTATTTGTAAAGCTTATTAAAGCAAAATTACTTTTAATTTGATATATTTTTCAGTGTACACTCTGACATATTCTTATATGCTTCGTCAACTTAAGTAACAAGCCTATTATATATAAGGCCTTGCTTGTTCATGTAATTTTTCGACGGTATTATCTTATCAACATCATTATCATCGTATCATGGAAGTAAAATCTTGTTAGTCAACATTATTTTGTTTTTAATATGCAACTTTTTGCTGTTTTTGTTTTTTTTTTTAAAAAAACTGAAAATATTTGCTTAGTTTATTAATTTATGATTTAGCGCCATTGCTGGTGCGCATTTTTGTGTTTCCTCAGATTTACTTTAGGCCCACATGACATTTATCCCTGCTGTGTTTCATATTTTCAGTTTTTAGCGTTATCACAATCAAACCCCATCCTCTTCGTAAAAATATGGCATACAAGTGTAGCGCTATACGCTGATTTCCCTTACAATATTGCCTTTATATTGTACTTCCTACGCACATTTATTTTTACTGTCTTTGCGTCTACATGTGGCTTTAAAAGTCATGGTTGCTAACGTGTTGCTTCTGTTGCCGTTATTATTCATTAGGCCACCTTCATGCTGTGTAGTACATTTTCGTTTCGCTTCGTTACACGCTTGCTGTTGTCAGCACGGTTAAAAGTTGTTGTTTAATATTAAATATTTAGTAGCTTAATATATCTCATATCTCTAAGATATTTTATTTATTTATAATGGCAAAAATAAAAAAGGGATTAAAAGTTGTTTTGCTTCGTAATAAACTATGAAAAACACAAGATTTGAATTTTTATAGATTATATTTATTTCTCACATGAATACTGAAGAAAAGTGGAAAGAATTGGAAAACTAGGCATGACAATTTTCCACATTCAAAAAATGTGATCCAATATGAGTCGAAAACGGCACCTACGATGTTAATGTTGTAAGAGAACTAAATGAGTAATCGTTATGTTTTTTATTGAACTTTTATGTTCAGTATTTTTAGAGCAAAAACCACAAAAACAATTCAAGTGCAAAATGCATCATGAATGAGTAATCGTAATCAAATTGAACATAGCAGATCTATGTGCTATCAGAAAAATCCAAAATAGTTCAGATAATCAAAAATCGACAAACCATTATACTGGCTTTAGAATGTGTAAATGTCAGTTACTATAAGTGATGGCATTTTCGGTACTTGTACTTTTTTCAGTACATTTGCGTCGTGCAAAATCGTCATCAGTATACTCAAGAAGTTTTCAGCGTACTTGGCGCATTTTCAGTACATTTTCGGTACATTAGGACTATTTCGTATATGCAGAGAAGCCTCGAGTAATGGTTTCCTGACCTTTTTTCTTTTATTTTTTTGTAGTAAAAAAGTTAAAAATTTGTTTGAATTTTTGGAATTTTATGTAACTTTTTAATGTTTATTACAAAATGGTAAATTCAGTATCTAAAAAGTACATTTCAAGTCTCGATAAAGTACATTTTCACAAAACCCAATTTCCATTATTGATTGGCAATAACGTCCAATATCCAAATGTTGTGCAATTTTATGTAATTATAAAGGATCTGAATGCCTTTAAAGTTAGTAAATTTGAAAATGATTGAAAATGATCTAAAATTTTTTTTTATAACACCTTTAAATATGAACAGTTATCTTATGCCTTAGAAAATTTTAGATTTCACTCGAACTGATCAAAACAAACCTTAACTTCCAACTGAAACGATTTTTTTTTTTCTTAGTTTTCTGAAATTAATCAATGGAAAGCAAAAGAAACCACACAGACGAAAAACCATTACACACGTCTTCCGCACAGACAGATACATAAGTTCGCTCAGTTTTTTTCTTTTTATTCGTTCCAATATGGCATAAGTCTGCCAAAATATTGGTTTTCCAACAGAGCAGTGAGTTGCAGTGCAACCACCAACAACAAAATAAAAATTGCAAGTACATACAATACATAAAAATATTAAAACGATGGTCCAAGGACTCAAAGCCACAAGCTGGTCTTTGGGTCTTAACTGCTCTGTTCTGCTTTGCAATTCCTGCTGTTTGGCTTTATACGCTGCCAAAATTTTACTGAAAATATTGCTGATACTATCTATGTCGCCGCAATTGCTCCTTCTGCATTCTCTTCCCTTCCCTGAGATATGTGTGATAAGAGTAAACCATCGCGAGCTTTTTTGCTAAAAGGAACACACACCATGATGTCCTAGCGAATTTGTTTAGAGCAACTGCAACAACAAAAACTTCTCCAAGCAGGCCACTATATCCACTTTGCGTGCTAGCACCATCACAACTCTCGGCTGGGTTGAAGTTGAGTGCAAGGACAAAATAAGCGTAGATTTAGTAGAAAGGATGGAGCCTCGGGTTGACACTTTCAACACTGCTGCCACTGGCGGAAAAAATATCGCACATTCAATCATTATAAATATTTTATTTATTTAAAATGCTGCTCATTTTTATATTAATATGTATGTATGTGCAGCGAAGTATTTATATAGTATAGTAACAATAATAGTTCGGACAGTAACAAACAGGCGCCGTTGGAAAGACCCTTCCGTAGCTAGCGAGGTCAGGTTGGGGTCATGTGAGAGTGTTGAACGACAATGCATGCAGCAGCTACAATAACGTCACATTCAAAACTTTTTTCCCCCATTTTTGTTTTACTTGCCAGAATTGTTAGAATCGTTGTCACTCGTTTGGTTCAACTTGAAACTGTGGGCTGCGATTTACTTAGCTGTAGAAAATTTATTGAATGCAAAATATTTGTTTTTAAACTTTAAGGGCGTCGGGGAGTTTTTCGAAAAATAAAAAGACATTTTTTTAAATTTTTTTTTTTTTTTAGCTGCATTTTATCTAAGACCAATATTTTTTTTATATTATTAAAGTATAGCTATTCAAGATTTATCTCTGAAATTTTGGTTCAAAAATATTCATCAATAAGTTAGAAAAGTGCAATGCCGTGAACGACCTCAAAATTTGCGGTGAGCAAGATATCTGGAAACTGGCTCATCCGAAAAAAGAAAATTAAATTTTTTTTCGGTTAAGCAAAAAGTTAAGGGGCGAGGCTGTAGCGAGACTCTTTTCAGGAAATACATACAGCAAAAGCTGTTCCTATACTAAGAAATATAAATAACACTGAAGAAATGAATGTTGTACAACATCTTCATGAATGCTTAGTTTTTTTAAACAACTAAGTTTTTCAATTTGTATATCAGCTGATATGAAAAATATTTTTTCACAAAATAATGGTTGTTATCTACCTTTAGCTCCTTACTACAATGCAGTTAAATAGCAGGAGGTGAAAAAATTTGATACGTTAAGATATTTCTCTATATGCAACTTACAGTATTTATCACCCAGACTAAAATTTATTACGAACTTTATATTAAGTTTTAATAGTTTGTGCAACATATATTAAAGTATTGGAAAATCAAAAAATTTACTTTTTATGCTATTCACCACATTTTGCCTGAGATTAAACCTGATATGAAAGATACTGGCTTAAAGTACTTCTTAACATGATGTTTATGCAGTTATTTCTATAAATAATACTTCATCCCAATTAAACTAAAGAGTTAACTGGAAAGCCTGAGTATTCTCAGTGGCTTACTGATGAAAATTTTTTACCACAGTTTAATGTAGAAATAAAAAGTCCATTAAAAAACCTAAATGTGTAAGCAATATGTAAAAGTTTTACGTATCTCTCTATTTGACGAAAGAAAAAAATTCTGTAAAACGTTTTTGGAGTGTCCAATACAAAATGTTGCCTTGTCATACGCAAAAGTCTTATTGCCTTTTTGCTGATGCTATATACTATATAAAATGAAGTCACACTTTTTCAACCGTCAAATTAAAGTCTCAAAATGAAATAAAAATGATAAAAACAAGAACTATTGCTTGCATAATTTCCTGATTTGCTATAAATTTTATAAAAATGGGTTATTTTCTAAGTTTCTGTCTCCTGATTCCTTAGAGCAAAATTGACTTACTGTATTTGTCTCAATAAGAGATTGGAACAAATCAGATCCACTCGCGGTAGCCTAATTGCTCGAAAATTTTGAAATTAGCCATTACTTTTATATAGGGTGTTTTTTTTAGAGGTTAGAGCTTCGAATTGAAATAAAACACAAGAAAATCGTTTTAATGTCCATCAATTTGGCTTTATTGGAAGGATAATTTTATGCCATTAATGTTTAAATATGATATCGGGCATGTGGCCGCCGCGACTGGCTCGAATAAAGCCAATTCTACAGGTCCAATTTTGAACCACTTTTTCGAGCATATAGGGCCGTATGTCGGCAATAACGCCACGAATGTTGGCTTCCAAGTCCCCTAACGTTTCTGGTTTGTTGGCGTAGACGAGCGACTTCACATATCCCCAAAGAAAATAATCCAATGGTGTCAAATCACACGATCTTGGTGGCCAATTGACAGGTCCATTCCGCGAAATTATGCGCTCATCGAATGTTTCCTTCAATAAATTGATTGTGACGTGCGCTGTGTGGCATGTAACGCCGTCTTGTTGGAACCACAAGTCATCCACATTCATGCCATCCAATTCGGGAACAAAATAGTCGGTTATCATGGCTCTGTACCGGTCTCCATTAACGGTAACTGACTCTCCAGCATTATTTCGGAAGAAGTATGGCCCAATGACTCCACCAGCACATAGAACACACCAAACAGTCAGTTTTTGTGGATGTAATGGCGTCTCAAGGGTCTCATGTGGATTCTCTTCACTCCAAATGCGGCAATTTTGCTTGTTGACGTAGCCATTCAACCAAAAATGAGCCTCATCACTGAACAAAATTTTGCGATGAAAATCAGCATCGAGATCAATCTCATTTTTGGCCCATACACCAAAATCAAGACGCATTGCATGGTCTCGCGGCTTTAATTCTTGCACAAGCTGGATCTTGTAAGGTCGCAAACCAAGATCTTTGCGCAAAATCTTCCATAAAGTTGATGGACAAAGCTCCAATTGCTGTGCACGGTGGCGAATCGATTCATTCGGGTCCTCTTCAACATTTTGCTCTACAGCGGCAATTGTTTCTTCGGTGCGCACTGTTCGACGTCTCTGCGGATGCGTATTATCACATAGAGTAAACGTAGTGCGAAAACGACCCATGGTTAACCGAATTAATTGCTCTGATGGACGATTATGTCGACCATAAAATGGACGGAGCTTGCGGTAAACTTCGCGAACTGAACCATTATTTTCGAAATAAATTTGCACGATTTGCAAGCGTTGTTCTTTTGTCAACCTGTTCATGATGAAATGGCAAACCAAACTGAACATAAATAACATTAGAGTTGCCAGATTTGACCATAAAATGCCAGTTTTATCTCTATTCGAAAAACAAACCTCTAAAAAAAACACCCTTTACTTTGCAGTATTGTTAGAAGATTTTTTATTGTTAAATACAAAGACAGTTGAGTATGAATGGTAGACCTATGCAAAAGTTGCGTGTTATTTTTTAGTTTATCCTACTGAAATTTTAGTATAAAATCAATGCACTGTGCATTATCTAGATCCTGCAGCATACACTTAAAGTCAGCTTGTGATATGGCGAAGCAAAAGCAGCAACTCGCTCTCTCAACCATCTACTGACAGCTTTTGTTTTGCATTTGTGTCTGTGCGTCTGACTGTCACTTAGAAAATTTATTGATTGAGTGTATGCTTTCGTTTGTATGAGAATATGTGAATATCTTTAAATATGAAAAAGATAAAGGACAATAAAATAAAAACGAAAGGATCGAGTTCGAAGCGTGATGCCAAGGAATTGAGCTAAAAATTTAAAGTATTACAACTAAAAGTAGCAGCAGCCAAGAAAATTTGCAGCAACAAATTATTTTTTCACTTTGTGCTCTTTCGTTGTTGGTTTTTTATTTTAACCTTTTGCCGGAAACGGATGTGGGCAAGTAATGTTTGTATAAAAACAAAAGAGAAAAATAAAACAACAAGCAAACAATGGACGAACCTGAAAAAAATTGGAAAAACTTAAATTGGTTTGTTTTGTTGCTGGTTTGAGACTTTGAGTAAAGTGTGATTTTATACATTTTGTGTTTCTGTTGTATTTACAGAGTTTGTCTTTAGCTGAAAACAAATTGAAGAATGGACTAATTTTATGTTAAAAGTGGAAAATAGATTTCTCAAAGAGTGAATTTGGGAAAACGGCATACAGTTTTGAAAATTAGCAAAAAGACTAAGGTTATCAAAAGTGGCACGTGAAGTAGCAAAATGTCAATACACATATCGCTCACTTACTTCAAGACTGGCATAACTCAAAAAACGTGATTTTTGAGTTAATGATGCAGAACTATTTGCCATTTTATGTTTTATTTTGTGTGAAAAAAATCAGAAAATTATCTCATAAACTTGAGTTTTGAGAAGAGTTTATGTAGACATACTTTTCATCATTTTCATATAAAAAGCAACTTTTTGAAAACTTTAAATGCGTTTTTCTTCCACTTTATGTTTTTTGAGATATGCCAGTCTTGAAGTAAGTGAGCGATATGTTATAATCTTGAATGATCAAAAAAAGCTTGCGGCATATTTAAAATATGCGACTGTCTTACTTGATATGTATCTTGTATGAAATCTGTTTTTCGCGAAAATATTCGGAGTAGCTGCTTAGGCAATCGCGTACAACTTATTAGCGATTTCAAGTGGAGAGCCTCAGAGAGTTTCCAAATGGCATCAGTCTCCTATTAAACTTTCTGTGTCAACAACCCTCGAAACGATATGGTAAATAATTTGCGCCAACAAAATACGTAAGTTGCTGGAACTCACCCACAAGGGCGTTCCTTTTAATAAAATTACCGGGACTAATATCCCCGCGAACCATAGTGAATGCAGAAGGCGTCTGATTGAGATTATGAAGCTTTTTGGTTAGCGTCTGTCTCTTGCTGATTATCGTTGTTATAATCTCCACACCTGCTAGCGTCCGTACACAAAGCGATAAAAGTCTTCTGCATTCCAAGTTAGGGGGCCTGCATTAGGTATTGGAACAACTGACATCGAATAATGATTTTTTGAACAATTTTTTCTTTAGGAATGAAATTCATTACTCGCTCTGTGGATGGATGGATATGCAAGTGCCATACACGAGGCTTCGAAAATATACAGGTCGTAACCCTAAGGATGAATCTGGTAGGTGACGTAATCTTTGATGATGAGATCCACTTGCATATGGATGAGGATATACATAAGTCTAAATGTAAAGTACGCCATAATGTGACATAAGGCAAGCACAAATGCTGAACGCGCCGTCAAACCTATAAGTTAGGGTTTTCGGCCTTTCCGGTTCTTAGCCACCATGAGTGATCCAGTTTTTTGTGTACAAGCAAATACATTCCAAACGGTGTATAAGAAAATTTTGTAAGTCATGTGTAGTAGGCGCCAAAATAATGACAAACTAAAAAAGTATTTATTTACCAATGAAATATACATATATCGCTGGAAATGTTTTTTTCGAGCTCTAGATTTATTAGACTTTTTATATAATGTTTGAAAGGTCTTTGCTTATACTTAAATTTGAACTTAGAAGCTTATGCTGCTAATCGCATGTGGGAGGTTCTGTGTTTGCTAAAATCACAAATAAACCTTTTAACCCTTTCACGTCCATAAGCTTTTGAAATGTGATCCAATAGATTCAAAGCATGAGAATGTTCTATTGAGCTGTTTTTAAGTCAAAAATATTCGAAAATTACATAATGTAATTTTAGATTTCGAGAAATTTTATGGCACATATGTGTCCCTAAGAGCCTTAAGGGAGTCCAATTTATCTGTACGGCATTTTCTTATGTTATATGAATAATTAGTATATTATGTCAAAAACTGAGTTTTTAACTAATAATTTACATGAAATGCTAGTCTTTAAGGCTTTTTGTATCCATAGACTATAATTAATAAAATGAAAATGAAATTGTAATATTCACCAAAAAAATTTCAATTATTTACAAAACATAAATATACGAGTACATACATATGTATATTGATTGCAATAGGTAATTGATCAATTTACGCATCTCTTTCCAATATAGCTTTTGGCCATAAGATGAGATGGAGTTGAACATTTGCTACTATTTTCGATTTTTGATTTGATAGAACGGTCTTCTGCCGTGAAGTGAAATCAAAGATCAAATTTGTAGCAACCAATCGTATGTAATCTAGAGATTGGCCCTTCAAGGAGATTTTCCACTTTACATTTGCTGTAAGCAACATAAAAATTACACAAGTTGACAAAATTTGGTCAAGACTCTGGTTCTGAAACATGAATACCTTACGAATGGTTTTTGACACGCTGAATTCGAATCTAAGGTCAGAGTTTGTTTAATGGTTTCGGTGGTCGAAGTGTTCTAACCCAAAAGTTTGAAAATCGCGATGTTACGAGATATTTGAGGTTATACAAAAATAAAAAAATTTTGTAATGTCGATTCGGTTCCTATAAAAGCAAACTTCAACTAGTAACTGATAACTGACGAAAAATTTTATAGAAAAATCACTGCTCTGTTTTCCATCCATTTCACGACTAACATTCCGTCGAAAATTGACGTGTAAATATCTCTCCATTTCATGATGTTAGTTTTAATAGATTTTTTCGATTAGTTCAAACAGTTCCACACCCCTTTATTTGGCGTTACTTCAACTCATATTGCAACAATGGTGAATTGAGAAAGCTAACGAAGTTTATCGCATCCCAAGCCTTTAATTTGTTCGGTCAGTTGATGAACGACCGAATCACCCAGACCATACTAAGTTTCTAACGTTTTTCTTATAGTATACAGATCAAATTCACACAGATAGGCAGTGGCTGAGTCACAATTGAAAAAAGGCAGTTGACGTCTGTAGGGACACCTGTGTCCCTTTGTATTTTATTTAGAACTTTATTAAAATGTTACAAAAAATATTTTTTAAAATAATGAAACAGCGTAGAGAAAAGCTAAAAAAATTTGCTTCCTTAACTCAAACCTGAAAACAGTTTATTTGAACTATTATTAAAAACCGATTGAAGATAGCAAATTCGACATAGGTAAAAAGTGTATTTCAAACTAAACATTTACCATTATAATCTACTTTTATGCTTACTTTTGTAACAAAATAAAAATGATTTTGTATTAAGTCATTTATTTAAGAATATTTTTGTTCACATATTCTAATTTTGGAGCCTTTTAAGAGTAACAAACAAAAAAAAAATCAATTTGAACTCATGAACTTTTGCCGTTAAAAATTACATTGTTTGATTGTTCCCTCTTACTTAAGTTGTATTTATTTGTGACAAAAAAAGAAAAAAAAACCTCAGTTTTGAGTTCCAGTGATTCATTCTCACTAATTTTTTAGTTAATAATTGATAAATAAATAGTTGAAAACATGATAATTAATAAATATGTATAAATAGGGTGTTATTAACTTTCGCGTTGAAGCCACCATTAATCAAAAGCATTTAGTTTTGAATGAAATGAAATGAAGTTTTTTGGAGCACTCAGTGAAAAAATTACTTCCAAATATAAAATTTTACTTGCATCGGAGCTACAGTCCGGGTATTTAAAAGTTGGCAACAAAATTTAAAAAATAAATTACTTCAATTTGCACATGCCATTAAAATTATCGATTTTTGAAATATAAAATATTAAACATCTCTAGTTGTTCCATTGCCATGAAATTGCAAATTGCAATTTGGTAGGGTTGTTAACATTTCCCTTCGTTCTCATCGTTTCGAGGTTTTGGATTTTTATTTCCCATCGTTGACAAAGTTACGACCACGCTGCTTATATTTTATTTGAATTTGCCATTTCGTAGTTGTTGTCGCTTCGTTGTAGCCTCCTTCCTCCTAGTTTATTTCTCTAGTTCCTTGTGGCATTGCAAGCGTTGATGAATGAAATGTAGTTACAGGATTAGAAATTGCATTTTAGTGCAGCGACATCTAAGGACTTTTCATTGAGTTAGCGTTTGCGCCTGGTCGGCGCTGGTTGCAACCAGTATTTGTTGTTTTGTTTGATGTTATAGTTGTCGTAGCTGCATAATTAATCATATTGCTGCAAGCAGTAATACAATTTTTCTCTTATTTTTGTCTTCCTTTGAAATTTTGGTCTTGTTTTTAGTGTCGGTTAGGAGTTGAGTTGATTTGTTATTG
Organism: Tricholauxania praeusta; assembly: GCA_949775025.1. Lineage (NCBI taxonomy): Eukaryota > Metazoa > Arthropoda > Insecta > Diptera > Lauxaniidae > Tricholauxania > Tricholauxania praeusta. The sequence continues at coordinate 66,345,520 of OX459029.1, read as the reverse complement.
ACATGATGTATTATTTGTTCGTTTGAATTTCTTCCTTTTTTATCTCTGTTTTTCTGAATGATTTTGATTGCTTACTGATTATTGGTTTTATTGCGGTTATTCCGATGAATATTTGTTGGGAATTTTCATATCGTTTTTGTATACCTCTTTCGTTTTTTTTTGGTATGACTGAAATTTGGTTTTTATTGACGATTTTAATTCATTTTATTCGCAGGGCTTGCTTCATGCTAACATTTCTTACAAATACATACATATCTTGGATAGGGTAGTTTAGTAAAATTGCTGTGTACAAATCACAATGCATAGTGGTTCAAAAACATGAAGAGCTAGTCAAAATTAGTTTGTTCGAGAGGCTTTTTGAGGCTAATAATTAAAATTGAATTTCGAAAAACCAAAATACAATGTGACATTCAAGTTTCATGAAATTCGATAGAAACGTATTTAGAACTCGTTTTGGCAAGATTAAGATAAGAAAATGACTGTTTCAAAATGGTTGGCCAACTTCTGAAGAGAGGTGGGAAATTAATGATCTTCGGTATTTACGTATTTTTGAGGGCACTGATAGCGAATTTAAAGTCTCGTATTGAAAAAACGAAGTGTCAGCTACCAAATGGCTCAAAGATTTCTGCCATAATGATAATAATAACTGATAACGAAATTGCAGCCAAGATAACAAACAAAAAGGGCACTCTGATTTCTCAAAAATTGTCCAATTGGTCCATTAAATCCTATAAATACGACTTGCTGGTCAAAATAAAAATTTTGAAATTGAAAAAAGAAACAAACTGCAAGCTGAAATTTTGAGAGAGTTTTTTTCAAAGCCTATTATAATATAGGCCTATGGGACCGCAAAAAGTAAAATAAGTTGAATTTTGTCTGCATTTTAAAAAAAAAAGTAAAAACACCTCCTTCGGGTGTATTTTTTCCGCATTTTTAGTCACACGAAAAATGTGGGGGGTGGTTTTACAACAGTGAGTGGCGTCCCCCATTCAACTTGAAATCCCAAAACACTATATAGTAAGTCGGTTTTTTCGTTTAATTTCAACGAAATTGTACATTAACTCTGCCCGCGCCGTTTGCAAGTATGAGCTAGGAAGCTCAAATTTTGGGGCAATTATTTTTATTCCTCAAGCTATAATATAGGAAAAATTAATAAAGTCCCTATCCAAAGATTTGGAAAAAAAACACCCTAGTATATACATTGCATAATGTATACATAATGAATGCTGTGTAGTTAGCTGCGTCTTCAAAAAGTATTTTTTTATCATATTTTTTGCAACCACTGGTTTGATTAATTTACATCATATACTATACAAAGAGTAAACACAATCAAGCGTAAATACAATTTAATGTTGTTTCTGACTAGTGTTTCACCGAGGCTACGAGGCAGCCTCGTTTTTGACTACGAGAACGAGGCGAGACCGAGGCGAGAACGAGGCGAGATGGAAAAATAAATTTTCCTCGCTTGACCGAGGCGAGGCGAGATCACACGGCACCTCGCCTCGGCCTCGCCTCGGGCTCGCCTCGTCCTAGCCTCGTTTTGGAAACCAAGAGCGAGGCGCGTTTTGACCAAATCTGAACTCGTAAGACCCATATGCAGATTCAAAATATGAATGTAATTTTTATATTAAAATCTATATTTAACTAATATTTTAGTATTTAATTTTGAGCAAACTACTTTGTTTTATTTTTAACCCGCATGTGCTTCTTACGAGTTCAGATTTGGTCCAAGCGCTAATGCACAGAAATCCTTGGATTGCATCAGATTTTATGCGACTTCGCCTCGATTGATCGATTAGGGAAGCATGTAAGGCTATGTATGGCTATAAGCAAAACTGCATGATTGACAGCACTGCATTGAAATTGATTTATTCTAACAGATTTTCTAAGAACCGGTAAGGTGAAGCAAAACGCACAGGGTAATGCTAGTATATAAATAAAGTTCAGTATATGAATGTTCGTTGCTAATGGACTCCTAAACCGTTCAACCGACCGACGAAAGATTTGACATACATAAATGTTTATTAAGATTTGCGATGCTCCGTAACATAGCTTACGATAAATGGGTGATGCCACCCCCACATAACAGAAAAACAGAATTCATCATATATTATCAACTACTTGATGCAGATTAATAAAACTTGGTATATTTATAAAAGGTAGAGGCATAACTAAGATTCAATTAATAAAATGAGCGGTTCCATACCTTCAATATAAGAAACAAATTAACTTTATCGTATCTCAATATCTATTTGACGTAAATAAATAAGATTTGGTACATATCTTTCTTATAGTTTGTAAAACGTTCATAGCTTAGTTTGGTTTGGAAAAATAGGCAATGCCTCTCCTTCCCATATAAGAAAAGAATTAAATTCATCACATCTCATCCAATTCACCAAAAATAAAAACAGATATTTTATTTTATTTCTTGAGGCTTGATGAGCCTGTCAGCCTGGATACATGTATAATTTTTTATTTATTTTAATAAAAACCTCGCTTTTTTACCGAGGTGCCTCGGCCGAGAGCGAGGCGAGGCGAGGCGAGGCGATGCATGTGATGGCAAGACCTCGTCCGAGGCCGAGGCGAGGCGAGACTTAAATTTATAAAACGAGGCGAGACCGAGATCAACTAGAACCTCGCCTCGCCTCGGCCTCGGTGAAACACTATTTCTGACCCCTTTCCTTAATCACTTTTCGAAGTTTTTGATGATTTTTTTGGAAATTCATTTACAAAAAAAAAAAATTATTATTCAGTTCAAAATTATAGAAAAGACTAACAATATAGATTTTTGCGGTGTGTCGGAACACAAAACAGTTTATTATTGTTATGTCTTTGAGCTTACATTTTAACACTAAAATTAACCCTTAAGATAAATAAATTAATAATTGGATATAAGTAAAAGAATCTACAAAATAAAACAATAACTGAACGGTTTCAACTACTGTTGCTGCTCACCTGTTTACTGCATTTATCGCACTTAACATACACTAGAATAGATAACAAATCAAATAAAAAATATAAAAAAGCTTAAGACATTAACTATGGCAAGGCAACATCAGCAAACTGGGGTACTAAAATTAGTGGACTGGTGGTGCTTCTACTGCTGTTGTCTTTTGTCTCCGCACGCTGAACATGAAAATTGACAGACAGTTGGACAGATAGATAGACAAATGGAAAGAGTAGAAGACGAAGTGAGTGTAAGATGTGGACATATGAATTTGTATGCTCTGTGCTGTCGTCGACATCAACATTATTGCTTTAACTGGACGCGCTGCACTCAGCAGCATGTTGAACAACAACAAACAGCAGCAATGGCAAATTTCAGTTATTAAAGTCACTTAATGTTTTGAGCAGCAGTTGCGAAAACAGCAACAGCAGCAGCAATGAAAACAAAAATTGCTATGATTGCCACAATGTGACAACATTGAGTGAAAAATCTGCGACAGCAGCATTCAAAGGACATTAAGTATAAAATATAATTTAACTAACTTTATTTCATTGTATGACATGAATGCGTGTTAAACATGACGTATGAGTGACATGTAAGTCGAGCAAAATTTTGTGTGTAAATTAATTATTGCGTTTACATTTCGGAAAGGGATTTTTTATTCGCGTTATGGCTACTAAAACGCTTTTGTTCTGCAATGCTATTTATGTGTAATATGTACCAGTAACTTTTCTTCTGCTTTTGACTTAGCTCAAACTATGGTTAGAATCTTAAGCAAAATATATTTGCCTGTTTCAGCGTGGAGCAGCTACAGCTACAGATACCCCTCCCCTTCTAAATAGCTCACATTTTAAGGAACGAACGGAAGGACTATAAATTTCCAGCAATTTATTTTCGCTTGCTATTGTGTATTGTGTTGCGCGTTTCAGTAATTTTCGATTTCATTTTCGACCTTTTTCACATCATAATGCAGCAGCAACAACTAACAGCAGCAATAACAAAAAAAAAAAAATGGGTTGCTCTTCTACCCTCATAATAATAAAAATAATAAATCTTCTTTCAGTCGATATGCTGCACAAAAGTGATAATAACAATTTATTGCCAAAGTGTGCACCAACACAGGCAGCTTTACGCACATACACAAGTATACTTATGTATATACCAACACAAAGTGCAACACAGCAATGCAGAGTAAATGCGCTACAAAAAAAAAAAACAGAAAAATGAGACGAAAATAAATTTAAATACAAAAGAAAGAAGAAAGAAATTACCCTAAAAGGCCGAGCTCTGAAATAAATTTGTTTATATGTACATTGGAATAGCTTTTAAAAATCCGACTTGTTCTTGCATTTTTTTTTTAAGTTGATTTCGGAGTCACCTATCTGCTATTTTAGAATCGTTAATGTTTCAGAGATGAAATTAATACCTTTCAGTATATTGCCAAAAATTTTACGAATACCTTTTCTTATATTGAGTCTTATATCTTGTTGTTAATCTTAAGCTGATTTGGGGTAAGATAACCCAATTCTGTTTTTACACGGTAGATACGTTCCAGACAAAACCGTGTAAAAAAGACATGAAGTATGTATGTACTTAAAATGTGAAATTGTGCTAAATTGAAAGAAATCGCGTTAAAACATATCGTGTAATAAAAAGTTTGAGGATTCAAAGTTCTTAACTTTCAAATAAAATGTATGTACATATGTATGTAAAATGTAAACATAGTATAAGATTTATTGTGGAATAGAATGACCTATTTGTATATCTAAATTCTAAAACTTCTATCTTATTCTCAAAATAAGACAATTGCTAAAAAAATTATTTCAGCTGAGAAACAACGTGCTTTAGAAAAGAAGCAGATTCAAATAATTGTTTTTTTTGAAAAACTCTTGGAATAAATGAGGAACTCTTTACAAAAAAGAAAGGACATTAAACACTTCGGCATGAGTATTACAAATGTTTGTTGCGCTAAAAATTTTCAAAATTTTTAAGATAAACGAATTAATTTTTCGTATCACGTCTACTAAAAAAAATATTGAACAATCAGGCTTACATTTTTTTAAATCTGCAGCTAAAAGAATTGTCAAAATATAAGAAATATAATTTATCAATAATTCAGAATAATCATACATTTTTTTTTTTTTTTTTCAATTAAGTTTATAAAAAATTATGTATAGTTTAGTATTGGCTCCGAAATTGGAGTTTTGGACAATTCTGGCATAAAACTCAAAATATCATTTGCCCTATAGAAGATAAGAACTGAAAATCGTTTTTGTTTCGAAAGACCAATAAATTTCTATCATTTGACAGCTACAGTGTAACACTGGATCGACTTAAGCCTAGTAAGTCATTAATTTGTCAGACATCACCCAAAAACAAGAGGTCATCAAACCTCCTTAATTTTAGCAAGGAACGTTTTATACATATCATTTTTAGATGACATTTATTTTACGCAACAATTCCAATACACATTACAATTTTTTTATAAAACAAATTTAAGTTACTCTTCGTCTTTTCTATTGGGTCACTATTACAAGCGATAACAAAAGTAATCACCATACAGTTGAACAAGAATGAACAATGACAGGTTAATAGCAAATAAATGAAAACTTATAAGAACAACATACATACGACACAAGACGACAGAACTAAAGGACGGAAGCCTGGCATAGTCCTTCTTGCTGCTATAGCGTGAAGCTTGAAGAAAGAACAGTTCTCTCTATGGACAACACATACAATAGCTACACCAATGGGGAGATCCTTTTAGCCAAGACAATTGATATATGGTTTTCAATTTTTAAAAACACACACAAACTGGTAGCGAAATGGCTAGAAAGAAAAAATAAAAGCGAAATATTGTGAAAAAAAGAGGCTCTAAAAGGCAGGCAAAAATCAACAAAACAAAGGAAAAGAACCAAGTTGGCGTCACAAATATACGCAAGGATGTAAAAAGTATACAAATGAATTTTACTGCAGCAGCAGCGATTCCACCAGTAACCGTTGTGCAGCGCAAAAAATGCAGTAAAATCGAAAGCGACAACGTAGCAGCAAAATGAACTTAATGGCGACAATGATGATAATGACATGAAAGCAATAAGTGGAAAAAAGGTAAAAAGATGATAGCAGTAACCGTTGAAAAATGAATACATAAAGTATAGCGGAAGTTGGTAGCGAGAAAATAAAAGAAAGGCGAAAATTGCATAGTTCATTATGGAATTGTATTGTACGATTCCCAATTAATGATGAGTTTAAGATGATTTCAAATTGATATTATTCTGAATTGGTGTGCCATGTTTAATAAAATTTCTTAGAGATGTTGATTAGTGCAAGCACATTTTTATAATACAAAACCTTTTGGTCAGGATTTATTCTATAGTAAGGTAAAATTGTTAGTAAACAATTATATAAACGTAAAGTTTAAGATATTTCAAATAGTGTTAGTTATAACGACTTCCAATATAAGTTACGAGTATTTAAAAATTATATTTGAATAACTTTAAGTAAACAATATTAAAGTGCTGTACAAAGAAGTTTTTTCAATTTGAAAATACTAAAAATAAACTTTTTTTCGAAGATCAATTCGAACTAGAATGGTAATATTTCAATAACTCTTAATTAATTATTTTGAACTAATCTTTCAAAAATTTATTATCACTCTTGTTGAAATAATTCTTTTTGTACGGTTTTTTTAATATACATAATAAAGTAGATGAAATTGGAATATGTTTTGAAAATTCAATTGCAATCAAAATGGCAAAACTCATCCTATTTCAACTTATACAGCTGCCGTCTTGCCACTGCTGAAAAAATCGTTAAGCCAAATATTGAAAACACACGCATTTAAGAAGCTTGTTATCTTAGCCATTTTGAAAGCTTTAGCTGATTACTTATAATTCATGATATTATAGATTTTTTCGCAATTTCTTTATCTGTGACCTATTTCAAGCATCGAAAAACTTTTTTCTCCTACGATAATAAAGGAAATCAGTAAGTTCTTAATTCTTAAATCGTTCTTTGCATAGGTGATTCATATCCAAGCATCTGTGTAACTTTTTTTAGTTCTCTTGATATTTTTCATTGCAAAACAGATGTTTTATAGAATGACAAAACAATGACAACTTCCCTTCCTCCAACCCTGTCACTTATATAATATTTGTCACATATATTTGCCCTTATAATTAATATGTTTTTATTTTTGTTTTCTTTGTAACGTGAGGATATTTGCACATGTTAGTTTTGTTGCAACTAACCCCCGTATTATATAAGGCAAAACAAGTAAGTGTCTGATAGTGACGTATGCAATTTTAAACGTTAAATTGAGGAATTGCTCCGATTTTCATATTTATTTGAACTTAACCTTCATCTGCTCCTCAAGAAAAATTATGTTGGTGGCCCTTGTGTGTAGATTTCTGCACACATGTATAGACATCTTCAAATAAATGGTATGTTCTAAAATACTTCAAGAACACTCGATTTTCGAAAATTTATTCATATTCATAGGGTTGCTACCAGAGCTGCAAAATTTTAATTTTCCGGAATTTGGCCAAAAAAATGAAGAAAATTTGATTTTTTTCTTATTTATAATATTTTTTCTTAAATTAAATTCATAAGTTATGGTAAATTTTAAACTGATGGACTCAGAAAAAATCAAAAATAGATTCTCATACGTGTAGTTTTCTACACAAGGAACAGATGAAGGTTAAATAACATAATTGAAAAAATAAAGTTTCGATTCAGCTTCAGGCTTTCAAGATATAGGCAGATGAAAATCACTCACTCACTTGTGTTACCTTACATAATATGGGGGTTAGTTTTTTACTATGATTGATTATTTAATAAGATATGTAAGATGGTTGAATGGAATCGCCACTTATTTCCAGAATTAAGAATATATAGTTTTTATTGTTGTGGTTTTGTTACTATATGAATTTTGTAAATTGCATTCTGTTATAGTCGATAAATCAAACACAAAGATTCTGAAAGTAAGATAGATGCCTCGTATGTTATTTTTTACTAGAATTCTCCTACTGGTTGAAATTCAACCATTATAGTGACAATATAAAACAGTTCAGTTCCATTTTCACCAATTAAATATATCGCTTCTAAAAATAAAAACCATGTTTTTATGTTGCCCAATCTATATCTACATCTCTTTCTTTGTGTTCAACCAATTTACACACCAAATTTCATAAGAATCAGTTCATTAATTTAGCTCATTGATGGCATTTTCGGTTCATTTGTACTTGTTTTGGTACATTTGCGTCGTGAAAAATGTCCATCAGTACATTAGACAAGTTTTCAGTACATTCGGTACATTTGGCCTATTTTCAGTACATTTGGCTCATTTTCAGTACATTTGGGCAATTTCTAAAAAATTATTATTGTTTTAGTAAATCTATCGAAAATAATGCCTGAAGAAAACTTTAGTTTTCAACCCCATAGAATCTTTTTTTTTGCAATTTTATTCGATCGAACGGGGGGATTTTTTCACAATCCCCATATCCAATCTTTTTTTCGCAAAAATGTACGGTTTGGTGTGTATTATGGTCAAGTGGTATTATTGGGTAGTAATCCTTTGAGAACGGCGAAGAGACCACCTGGTCGGGGGTCAGATATTTTGAAAATTGCTTCATAAGGATTGATTCAAGCAGGAGATCTCGTGGCAAATATTCGAACGATATTGTGTTTCGTACATAACGGCAAATATCAAATAATATAGTAAAACACAAATTTTATCGGTGCAGAAAGCACAAGTTATATGGGGCAATATGGGACATTCCACACCAAATCGCACATCAACTTGCTTTTACATCTTGATTTCTCCGAAATATTTTTTTTCTTTTATTATTGGTTGAGAGTATTATATAATTTTTTCTATATTTTTATTATACAATACATGTTTTTTCTAAAAGCACGTTTTAAATTTAAAAGCAGGGTAATGTCGTCCTAAATATTTAAAAGCAGGTTTTAAAGTAACATTAACTTATTGATGTTAATAAATAAAGCATTTGCATTTACGAGTATCGAACCCAAGCACTTTGAGCTATGACTTCACAGTCCTACCACTTCGCCTTCTGTTTCCCAGTTTTTTATTATTCCTTTTGTTGACTGTGTTTACAATGTCTTGTGTCAATAACGCAGGTTAACCTTTTTTTTAATTTTCTCATATTTTAATGCAAGTTTTTCTTTTTTATGGAATCACTCTGTATTTTCGATTTTAGGTAAAAACCAGGTTTTAATTTAGAACGCTCTTAATTTGGCGACTATAAGTATGGGGTTTTGTGTTTATGTGTACTTTTCATTAAAAATTACATTTTTAAATTAAAAAAAAATTTCGTTATTTATCGATTTCCATCAAATTTTTTTTTGTATAAGAAACTGTTACTTATTTACTATATTTTAAGTCTAGTCTGATATGAGTGCTCATATTTTAATTTATCCATATTGAAAAATATCTAGATGCTGCATTTTGAATAACAAATGCATAACTTTCCTATATATTATTTATTATTATTTTATCATATGGAAAATTATGCCTTTGTCATTAATTTAGTCTTCGCAGACTTATAGCATCGCATGAACTGCTATCAAAAGAATGAATAAAAAAGTCAACACCTCTTTGAGTCTTTTAACTCTTTGACGACCATAGGGCACATGTGTCCCAAATACAAAAATATTCTTCAAAAAAAAGCTTAACACGAAATTTTAATTATGTTACAAAACCAAGTAGCAATGTCTACTTTTGAATATTTTTAACTTAAATTTGACACAAAAGGTAATGGTTTATTTTTAGTTTGAAATGAGATATTAATTATTCATGTAACAATAGAAAATAATTTTCAAATATGTTCAAATAAATTGGATTCCCTATATATTAATTCGAAATAAAAGTGGATTATAATAACTTGTTTTAGTTTGATATAAGATACTTATTATTCAGATAACATTAGAAAATAATTTTCAAATAAATTGGACTCCCTAAAGGCACGTAGGGCCAAATATGTCCCATAAGATTTCTCCAAATCTAATATCATATTTTATAATTTTTGCATATTTTGGCTTAGTAACAGCCCAATAGAACATATTCATGCTTTGATTTCATTGGATCACATTTCAAAAGCTTATGGCCCTCAAAGAGTTAAGGTACCTTACATCGAAACCATGACGTGGTGAACTATATATTTTCATGGTTGTTCCTTAAGATTGCTTATTATATTCTTTTTACAAGAAACTTTTCATTTGTCACAAGAAAAAGTTACTTAATAGTCCCTCTGTATTGTTATATATCACATTTTTTCATATGTTGATATGATTACTATTGGCGAACGTTTTATCTGACAGCAGCTAACTTGTGCGTATTTAAAGAATTACATTTTTTTAATTATTATTGTTATTTATTTGTCTTCATATTCATAGTTTTCGTTTAATAAAAGTTCATGGTATGAGATTTTACACTTAGGTATTACAGCAATTGAAATCAGTTAAAATAAATTGTACAAAAATCTAATAAAAATTATCTAATTAATTAAGGAAAAATAGAGTATGAAAAAACCATATATTACCGTAGAAATTTTATAAGAAACAATGTTAAGAAACACATTGAATAACTTTTAAATTTTTTTAAAGCAAGTAATAAGGTGTACAAACAAATTTGTTAAATTCGAATCGATTTTTACGTAGTTTTATTTTAACAGCATTTTTGAAAAATGTAAAAACCGTAGAAAGGTGGTTTCTTATAGGTGAAAAATTTAAAATTGAAATAAAATATGTCTTCGTATACCGAATGATAATTTTTATCATAACTAAACATTGTTACTTTGAACTTTTTCAGTCATTTAGTAATAATATTGAGACCAATATTGATCAATTTTTAGGAACGTACAGGAGCATTGGTCTTTGCTTAGTGACTGAAAAAGGTCACTGTAACCATGTTTAATTACAATTAATAATTATTAGTTTCCAAAAAAGAAATTTCTTTAAATAATGTTTATCGGTGCAAACATCCTAGACGACGAGACTATGTATTCCTCTACTACAGGAGAGATGGCAACGGCTTGTCCTATTGGAGGTTTTTGCCAATTTGAATGTAATTTGCTGGATCATAGAAAAAATATGACATAGTAAGTTATTATATGTCAGGCTGCGCTTAAGGCTCTTACTAATCAGGTCAGCTATTGGAAAATCTGAGTGTAAGGCAAAACTTAATTGTAGCAAGGCACAATGAGTTAAGTTTTATTTAAATTCCCGGACACTGTGGTATTACAGAGATGGTACTAGCAGATGAATTGGCTAATCAGAGCTTAACGGCTATTTCAATGGGTCCGAAGCTATTCATCGCTATCAGCAGTGATCATTCATAGAGGTGGTCTAACCGTGATTCCTCCAAAAGTGCAAAACGTATCGTGACAGAAACATCTGCGAAATTTCCTCTTCACCTGGGAAGAAAGGACCCACAACTACTGGTAGGATTAATCACAGGACATATTATCAATAGGCTAACATGAGTGTCATCACCGATCCAACATGCCAATCCTCCGATTCTTCTGTAAGTTCTTAAAGAAACGGAGAAGCTTAGAGAGTAAGCTTTACTCCATTTCTTTACGTTTCCTTTCTATCTTCTTTTCAATATCTATTCACTTCTGCTTCCTCCATCGGGCCTAGGTGCTATGGAAAGGTCTCTTTTCAGCCCACCCATAACTTTAATTTTAATTTATTTAATTTTATTCTTGGCACGGATTAGAGATTTATGACAATGACAGTTAGAGATTTTATAACAAAATATAAATTTTAGTTTAAGCTACAATTTAATTGAATATGGGTTTTACTATATAACTGAGTTTTGTTCAACCAAATGTGGTATTTTTTGGAGCGCAAAAATAAAATAAAAACAAATGTTGAATACAAAATGATAAACATATCTAATAGTTACAATTTTAACATGAAACGGATCATTTCGAGACATTCCCACAGTAGATGATTTTTGTAAAAAAGAAAGTAAGCTTACACACAATCAAATCCAAGCATACATAGACAAATTCCCTTACACAAATGACGTATTTATGACAGCCACTGAACAGTACACACATACACTTAATGGTATATATGTCTGCCTCACACATACATGAGAACAGTCATTGTCCTGCATGAAATGCTGCTTAACATTTTGCAAAAATATTTTGGAAATTCCTTAGCATCGGTACCACAACCCCCCCCCCCCCCCCATCCTTCCCCCCTCATCACATATATGTAAGTAGTTTCATGTTCATTTATTCAATGGAAGGACTTTGCTGCTGTTGCAATTTTCAATTCTTCTTCGATTTTGCTTATGATGTTGTCGTTATTGAGCTTGTTTTCTTTAAATTTAAAAGCAAAATTTGTTTGTATTTGTGTTGTATTGTACAATTTTGTTGTTGGCTTTTTATCTTCAATTTTTATTCGTACTTTATTTAGTTTTTCTTTTTATCAGCAGATCGATTTCCTAACGATGTTTTCTTGACACCCTTCACACTTGTCGAAGGACTACATCCTACACGTAAGTCCTTTTTGGTCAGCATTCTATCTGTTGTTGCCTTAGGTAATATGTATTTAATGTTACGTGTACGTCTCAGTACATTGAAAAGTAAATTTGTGTTTTTTTCTCATTTAAGTGCCATTGGCAGCGTCTTCCTATCATCGACATCCTCATACATTGATGTCTCGTCAAGGATAACATAATGTATGTGTTAGCTTAACTTATTTTCTCTTTCTATTTTATTTTCCTATTTATTTCGATTTCTATTCTTGTTTCACTTTGTGCCCTGTTAGCTCGAATTTTTTATTTTTTTTTTTTTGTTTTCAAAGTTGCCGACAATTCCTTCTTTAACTTGAAACTTTGGTAAAAGTGAGGGAGTACGCGTGTTACGGTGGTTTTCCGTTCTAAGTTATGTTGTTGTTGTTCTTTGCACTATTTAATCCAGGCGTTTCATGTTGTTTCTGTTGTGTTGATATATAAAATCAAACATAAAATCAAAATCAATGTCAGGCGGAAATTGTCAATAAGTTTGAATTGATTTTTGTTTGATTTGAAACACGTCGCACAATTGCAAACAAAACAAAAGCAAAAATAAAAAAAAAGTTATAGTCGTTTAGGTTGATAGTGCAAATAAATCACGCGATATGCATATTAAGTCTGTTCCCGTACTCAGAATTGTTAAGAGTTTTTAACAAAAACTGTTTTTGTACACAAAAAATTATTAAATGATAGAGCGAAAATGACAAATACAAATTTCTTCAACAGAAAAGGTTAATAATTCATAATAACATTTTTTGAGGTAAAAAATGTTCAAGTATCAGAAAGCTGACAAATTAGTAGTAATAAGTTAAGGGAAAAATTTGCTTAAACAAAAAAAATATGAAAAGATTTAGATGATTCAAGTACATAGAAAATAACTTAAGATGAAAGATGAACGAAAACTGTTACAATTGTTTTGTTTGTTTTGACTCCTTTAAAGTCAATTTTGTTAAATTTTAAATATTCCGAGTCAATCGTTCTTGAGATAAATGTTACTATCCATAAATACTCACAACTCACCGAAAAGTCTTAACCAGCAATTATGAGTCAGGCTCAGAATACTTTGATATTTCATGAACTCATAATGAGTGTAAAAGTTGAATCATATCCAGTGGTACCCACTACTACAAGGAAAAAATATCTCGACAAGCATGTGTTGATGACTTGTTTATCAATTCTGTATAAGTGCTCGCTATTTTTCGCTCTTAAAAACTCTAAAAGCGACTGATCGTTCTCATATTTACACTCTTTGAGTGTCTGCTCGTTCTCTGGGCAGCACCGATAATATCTGACTCTAAAAAGAGTCGGATAATAACTTTACCTCAGAAATTTATAAACAAACATTGACATATTTTGGAATGTGACGGGATTGCAATTACATACTTGGAATGAAAATATAATTGGAATTGTATTTTGTGTAATTTTGTTTAATTTTTCTAAAAAATGTTTGCCCAAGGCACAGTTTTTACGAAAATTATTTAATTTTTTACTTAAGGGGACATTTCAAATTTTCAAGAATTAACAAAATTTTTTTTGACTGTTTCTTGTTTAAAAAATATTCAAAAAAAAAAACGTTTTAAATAATATAAGCCTCAAATTCGGCTTATAAAATATATAGCGAGCATTTTAGGAACATCGTGTTAAGGCTATAGTACTTGAAAAGCTATAGTTAAAAAACTTTAAACGCGTTTTTCTCGAAACCACGTTTTTCTCGAAACCACGTTTTTCTCGAAACCACGTTTTTCGAGTTGGCGGGCATGATACAAAAGAAAACTACTCGAATGATCTTTCTGAAATCTTAATCCGTTGCTGTGCACATATTAATGCAGGGAATGAACTACGGTATTATAATTTTTGATTTTTGGCACGATTTTGGCCCGAAAAATTGGTAATTTTCGAAAAAGTTACGCCATTTTGTTATTTTTGGACCAAAATTTCTGCCTGTAGTTCATTCCCTGGCGGCGTTGATGCTGATTTAAACGTCTTATTTCTATTTTCAGATGTTCCAGTTAGCTGCAATCATGCCCGCCGTGATTTTTTTGGTGTTTTTTTCAAAAAATTCTAGGTGGTCATAAATTTCATAAAACTTTAAAATTAAATTTTTTAAAATATTGTTTTGTGTCAAAATATATGTGTAAAGTTTCAAAATAATATCTTGTTTTTTATAAAAACTATACGCATTTTAAGAACAAAATTTTTGAAGGTGTCATGTCCCTTAAGAATATCACCGCAGACACAAATGTTGATGCTGTTATATTTTTGGATGTTACCTATACTGCCGTCTAAGCGAAAAGGGCGTATCTCAAAAAAAAAAACAAATAAAAAATCCCAGATTACTTTGGCATCGGATAGCTTAAGAAATTACGCGTCTGATGAAATACTCAAAATGCTGATATTGTAGCTCAATCATATAAAAAATCTTCTAAGAGAATTTTCTCTATCTCAATTTTACAGGCATTTCAGCAAATTTTTTTCATTTTCTGAAATAATATAATTTGTCATACTTTTGTCTCCAGCTTAAATTTAAATTCATATACAGTGTCCCAGCAACGCTTTACAATTCTGAAACTAAATGGAATATGAAAAAATGTTGATGTCATTTGAAAGAGAAAAATTGTACATAGCTTAAAAAATAAATTTTATTATTGTTAAAAAATATTATCTGAAATTTTAGGCATAGAAAATCAAAAAATACTACGAAATTTCAAGTATTTCAAGCTTATTGTATGCAGATATGTATAAACTGTAAGAACATTGTCAAAAATAATGATTTTGTAATATTTTATATTTAATGTGGTAGCCTATTTCGTCAACTGCGGCTTAAAAGTGGTTTGGCATCGTAGCAGCAAGTTTTTTAGTGGTATCTGGCTCTATTCAATTCAAAGTGCCTCTTTTAGACCTTTTTTTTAGAAATGTTGTATTTGCGGACATTTTTTTTAAAAATCGTCCATAAATTTCCAATCACACTTAGGTCTGGCGACTATGCTGTGGTGCCATCAAATGGTGATACTTACGGTCAAAATAATAGAAACGGGGTGTCACTTATGAATTGAAAGAAGATATTTCGAACAACTGACGTTTTTTTTCTTCTAATATTTTAAAGAATAGTTACATATTCAGTACACAAGATAAGCACATGACATTTCGTTCCAAAAAAATAACGGTACTTTCTATGTTTGCTATTATATTGAGTAATTTCTAATTTCGAGCGGTCAAAATAATAGCAGTGCTCAACTCCTTTTCAAGGCTAGGTATTTACTTTTATTAAAAAAATTTGATCGTAACAAGTAAGTTCCATTGTTTTTGTATAATACTCCAATGATCTTTTGGTTTTTGCATTTAAATGGGCCGTGGAATTCCATTTCGCAATGTGAGACTTTTACGGAAACCTAAAATTTTATCGGATGTTCATTGAAAATGGTTAAGAATACGATGAATTACACAATTAAACGAAAAGTACGAGACCTAATGCCTTCCTTGTCTCCCCGGGACGTGAATTGTTCGAAACGGCTTTCGATACATAATCTGTAATGATGTAATGCTATTTTTTATTATCTAAAAATTAAATAATGTATTCAGATATAGCAGATACAAATTTAAATGGAAAATGCTGTATATGTTGTGTGACCTCAAATATCATTAAATTTTGCTTTAACTTAGCACAGTTGACGGCAACAACAAAAAACTCATGCTGACGCTAAGTCAGCCTCAGGTCCAAACTAACATATTAACTAAGCGCTTAGGCGATACTACTCTCTGGCTCACCTGGAAAAAATGCAAAAGTTACTGGTCGAAAATTCGACCGCTGGGACTTAATGAGTTATTTCAACTATATTTATTCATTATTTGCTTATTTACATACATACATATATGTAACATAAATATGTTCTGATTCAATCGAACAATACTTCTTCAGTACCACAATGAAACTTCACTCTTATAATGAGTCTTCACCCGTAATATATACTACATTATCAAATTTTAATCGGAATTGTTCTAATATTTATTTCAAATTATTCCAATATAAGTATTGCCAGCTACTGCAATGTTGAGGTAACATTTGATTGACTAAAAAAAAATGATCGCACGACTTTTGTTCACATATTTCAGCAAAACTCAATAAAAAAAGGTAATTATTATAAATTGTCCAAATGTACCGAAAATGTACTGAAAATGTGTTGAAAATTCTCCAAATGTACTGAAAATGACCCAAATGTAACGAATAAACAGAAAACTTGTCGAATGTACTGAAGACGATTTTTTACGACACAAATATACCGAAAAAAGTACAAGTGTACCGAAAATGTCATCGCTTCGCAGCATTACATTTCAAAAACAATACGCAGAATGACAATGTTTTCGCGGGTTTTTTGTTTATATATTGAAATTCAATGGTTATTCATTGTATTTTGCCGCACATGAAAAAATTATTCACATTCAACTCACCTTGTTTTGGTGAAACGCTCATCACCTGCTGTGGCGATTGCTGCTGCGAGTGTATCTGATATTGTTGCACTTGCTGTTGTGCAACAACAACAGCTTGTTGTTGTGCAGCACAAGCAGCAGCAGCTGCAGCTGCGGCAGCGGCTTGTTGCTGATGATGTTGTTGTACTTGTTGTTGTTGTTGTGCTTGTTGCTGTTGATGTGATTGTTGTTGCTGCTGTTGTTGCTGCTGCTGCTGACTAACCGACATTTGCTGCTGCTGCTGCTGTTGCTTGCTGACTTGCTGTTGATGATGTGATTGCTGTATATGCGATTGATGTATGGCCAGTAACTTGGTCTCATATGGTTTACCATGGGCGGTACCAACGGACAACTGTTGGCTGCTAAGCGTCATTTGTGCTGTGGCAGGCATCATGAGAGTCGGCATGGCCAACATTTTTGCTAGTAGTTTTTTTTTGTAACGAAGTTGTAATAATATTCGTTATTGAATATGCTGTGGTTTTGGTTGATGCAAAGTTCTCAATTCGCAAAGTTCTTATTTCTTTGGAGCTTCACTTTTCTGTTTCCACTAAATGGTTTTTGCACTTAATTTTTTGTGTTCTTTATATTACGATATGTGGAAATCGTAATTTTATTTTTTAAATATTTTGTAAGGTTTATTATTGATTTCAAATTATTTGAAATAAATTTTTATTTATACTAAAATTTTATTTGATCTTTACGTATCACAGACAACTACACGGGCGGCTGCTGCTAAAAATATGCCAATACTTAACTTTAATTGAAAAATAAATAAACTGAATCTAAAGAAATATAAAGAAATATAAATAAAAAAATCATGTAAACATTTGAAAAAAAAAAATTAATATAAAATCTGATGAATTATTTTCCTGATTTTTTTAAAACAGATTCCGCATAAAGTAATGAAATATCACTTTGCAACAATAATTCCTACTAGGGCTATTATTATTTAAAAAAAAAAACTAGTAACACTACTATGCCTAAAAAAGATCACGACCCAAAAACATTTTTTTTATTTCCGACCTTGAACCGCAACTATAGCAAGTTTTTACTGAATGGAAATTTTGATAGCAACTTACTAAAATGTTTGAGCTTTCAGTGCGCACTTTCCAAAATAAATTAAATTTTGTAATCAAATTGCAAGCATTTTGTCTTTTATCGTTAAGTTATAAAAAGTGTAAAAATATTTTCTTGTTACAATTTATTTAAAAATTCTGTATTACTTTGAAAACAGTTTTTTAGAAAATGTATTAGTATTAACACTGCTTCTATCTTTTTTCAGGCTGAAAACAGAATCGATGTCCAAACAGTTGACATTTCGCGGGATACAATTATTCGAAAAAAAGAAAATAGAAACAAGATAGTTTTTCAATTTAACTTTTTTATGAAATGAATAATATTTTAATACAAAAATATATGTAACATTTAGCTAACATCAATTTTGTTTTCATCATTGCCGTCGGATGGATATATTTAAATCAGTTTTATAATGATTTCACGACATGCAGTTTTCTAATTATATATGTATGTCTAGTTTAGTTTCAAAAATGTTGCTGACTTCGAGGTATGAGTAGAAGAAATCGCCATGAGGTACGCTTCAATGTTTTCGTTTGCAGTTGAGTTTTGTCGTCAGTCTAATATTTTGTGTCTGGTAAATTCTAATTAAAGTATATAAGTACATCAAATATTTTTTTCGGAAAGAAAGCTTTGCTGGATTAAGCGAAGATTGGAAAACTTTTGCGGGATAGCTATTTTGACTTAAGGATAAGTATTATCCCGCGAAACATATTTAACAATTATTTGTTGTAAAATTTTTTTTAACGACTTTTTGCTTTAATTATGCCCATGATAATTTAAAAATATCAATATGAAAATGTAAGTTTTCAAATTATTTAAGTGTCGCGCTGGTCAAAAGTGCGGAATTTTTTGTCGTACTGAAATTAAAGAAAAGTGATTAGAAAAAATAATTTTTCTTTTCTTTTTTTATTTGTACATAGTCTGAACAACGTCCATGGGCCAGAGAAAAGAATTGAATCTGTTGAAACATGTTATAAGTTTAAGTGAAATAACATTGTTGATTTTTGAAAGAAATCAATCACGCGTCTACAATTTTTAATTTTCTGTGTGTAGGAGACTTTTTGCTTTGAAAAAAAAAAAAAAATAAAAATTTAATGTTTCTAATTAATTTATCTTTATTATAATTTGTTTTTGGTCGATGATAATTCATTCAAAAAGCAATGACTGCTAGCTCTCGAAAATTTTAAAATGAATGATAACTTTTGCAGATAGACCGAAGTATTTTATTTGAAATAAATAGCAAGAACTAGTCAATCTTTATTTTCGTACGTTGTTTTAGTATTCAAGCACAGAAAACTAAGCCTTATGTCAATGGGCTGGGAACTCACAAGATATAGAATTAATGTAACTTTTTAATGGCATTGTGTAATCTATGAATTTCATGAAAACCAAAAAAAAAATAAAGGAACATTATTTTACTCTAACTTATAAAAAAACTTGAATTCTTTTATGCTTGAAAGCTGATTTAACAAGACTTAGGCATTTCCTAAATGAAATAACTTTTTTGTTACTTTTAACTTATGATTTCTTTGGATTGGAGATATTACGAGTCAAATGTGATTTAAGAGGCATTTCCAAGGAAATATTTATGAACATTTCTATTAAGTATGAAAGCAATATTTCATACAATAAAAAGAAAATACTAAGGTGGACAAAAATTTTCACATTATGATATAGAAAACCTAATTTTAGCAATTTTTATTTTAAGATGGATCTTAGAGAACTTTTTAATAATTTTTATGGAAGCATGTGGTGCTTTTGAATATTTATTAAATAATTTGCTTCGACTTTGGATACTCAGAATTGCTAAAGGAAGCGCTATAATTTGGGCAAAAGCGAAAACATGAATCGAGATAAGAGCTTTCGATAATTATCGGTCGATGTCTACAAGTGTTGGCATGTCACAAAGAGTTTTAGGTTTACGATGGTCACACGTCGTAAATGTCGCAATCTCCAGATAAACCTCGTTTTCACATCTACTAAAATTATTTGTCAAACAATTTGACGAAGATAAAGAACAAGTAAAACTAACTGTTTTCACACATATAAATTAAAAATTTAATGAATTATGCGTAAATATATGCATATATAATATGTATAAGGTAGTATATTTATATGAATCTATATAATAACATAGAATACAAATGTAAAATTTGCCTTTGTACTGTTTTAGTGCAACAGAAAAAGTTTTGAATAAATAATTTTCCCCAGCATGAACTTAAGAATTCGTCCTTGTCACAAACTTATTTTTTGTCACAGAGGCTCGAAGGAAGGTCGTAAAAGTCGCAAATGTCACAAATGTCGTGCGGCACTTGTGATATGCTAACACTGGTGTGTACACATATCAGCCAACTATCGAAATAATCTTCGCATCTTAGCACTTAGCAGAACTATCAAAGATCGCAAGCATTGATAGCACTAAAATAAAATTGTACCCGAATCCGTTCGAGCAATGTGAACAGCAGTCCACAGAAGATTTTAGCTCAATGATTTCCTTAATTTCAGTGTCTTTTTGTTATGAAAACTGATCACAATTAAAACTAAGGCATTTAAAGTTCCTATCGCATGTCCTTTCTGCAAATTTTGAAATTAAAAGCAAGCAGAAATAATTAAAAAACTCAAGGCACAACTTTCTGCTTGAGTATTTAGTATTTTTCATATTTATTTTATTTTTTTAACTTCATGAAACTTTTCAACCGCCCCTGAGACAGGCAGTTAGTCTGAGCTGATGGCGGCTGTCTATCTAAGAATTTGTCACATTCTCTACTTTAAGACTTTTACATTTCGTCTTGTTTCTTTTTTCTCATTCTTTATATACATATGCCTTACCGACATTCGGTCTTCATTTTAGTTGTTTGCTTGATAATATTTATTTTTTTCTGTATAAACAAAGGATGGTGTTGTTGGTGGTGTCATTATTTTATAACGTAAAAGAAGCACATTTTCACAACATTTACAAAATTAAAATTTGAATTTTTAAATTTTACTACGTTCACCCACAATAGAAATAAAATGCCACCGGTGTGCACAAGTGTAAAACACAGGAGCTCAAGTGTTAAAATTTTTATTTTTATATATCGTTTTTTGTTTTTTATCTTATGCTGTACATTTCTCTTTGCTTTCGTATGCGTTTTATATTCAAGTGTATTCGCATTATTTTCTATAAATTTTGCGCAAACATAAGTTTTTATTACCATAAGCATGGCACGTACACACATGTGTTTGCAATTGTGTGTGTATTTCAGTGTTCTCACTTCCGGTTTTTCAGTAACAACAAAAAACAAATACCATTCAAGAACTTTATTTCTCCAAAATATGAGAAAAAAATCAGAACGTATGTTTTGCTTCATGGAAAACAAAGAAATCTATACTACACGCATTTTCAACATTTTTTATGCCATCTAACCAAAATCAGCAGCCTTAGAAGCAGCAGTGACTTCAATTTCAGCTTTAACATTTAATGCTTTTTCTGGTGGTGCTGTGTTTTATTTTTTGTTATTCCATATAGACGCACATGAGCGCATATGTGCTATGTACACTTTATATACATACATACATACATACATACATACGTGTATTTTATAATGTACATAGTACTTTAACTCATGCAATTAAGTATGTGTACAAAAATCAATACTATCTAAAATATGCAATTATTTTCTGAATTCTAATAAGTCCTTGAAATACCATATATGTATGTTGAAATTTTTGATAAAAAAAATTTCAAACGACTCCTATTAACTGAAGAGTTTTCACGCTTTTAAAGTGTATTTTGATTTGTAACTCATAAGGTATGTAGCAAGGGGGACGCATATTTAATAATCTTTTACCGCCATAACGATAAAATTATATTATTAAATTATTAAATATAATTATTAAACGTTTGAACCCGGAAAAGATGCACACAATTATTAAAAATTCAATAAGTGCATTGACTTGGGATATGTGATTTTTGATTAATGTCATGTTTCGGATATTTTATGGAAAATAATTTTGAACTTAAATTACTTGCCAGCAGTTGTTCTAGATAGCAAAGAAGGGTCCTATTTCAGAAATTTGAAAAAAATGTTTATCATGTTTTTAAGAAATTTCTTAAAAAAATCAGAATGAGCTTGTGCATATTGAAAAAAAAAGTTCAACTTCGGTTTCCAAAGGCTAATTATACAGTATAAATTAGCATTTTTTTCATTTATTAGTTTTTTAATTAAAAATCACATTAAATACCTCATTAACAATAGGTGACGATTTTCTTCATATGCTACCTATGCCTGAGCTATGATAACCAGTGAAATATTAAGTTTTGATTTATATTACAATATTGAACACGATTTGGGCCTATTGTACAAATTTTTCATAATTATAACACGGTTAAAAGTAATCGTTTACAGTTTCTAATAATGTTGTTGATCTTTGAAAGATCTGTTATCTCTGACCTCTGTATTGAAAAAATTCTCTAGAGGTTAAAGGTTATCTCGTAAGTCCTCAACTATTGATTTTAAAATTTGCTGCTTAGACCAAAACCACTGTAGCAAAAGCCATCGAAAGCTGATGTTCTCTTATTGTTGTTCCAAATTTTTAAAAACAAAAAAAATCCTATATAATAAGCAATCAATTAAAAAATCACGGAGCTTTGAAATTTGAGAGTTAGTTATTTAGTGCAAGTTTGGAAATGATTAGCCTCAATGTAGTAAATAACTGCAATCTACAAGAAAACTAAGGCTTAAGAAAACTTTTGAATAAAATATAGAAAATAAGTTTTAAAAAGTTTCCAAAATATTTTTGTAAGTGAAGAAGCTTTGTCCTTTAAGCTCTTATGACCACCAAAGATGATGGAACTATGCCAATTATAACGATCATCTAATATGTCTGCTTGTTTTTTGTTGGTATGTAAAGATAAGCATTAAAATAAATTATAACAATACACCTATGACTATTGACATGATAAAAATTTCTTTGTCAATTTTTAAATGTTCTATGTTCGGTTCAAAAAACTTGAGATATTTTTTCTGAATCTTTGTTTGGACAAAATCGTGTTTTTCAAGAATTTTGAATTGATGAATCTAAGCGTGGTGTGTTCTTTTTTGGCAACAAATTTTTTTATCGTTTTTTTTGACGAATTTATTAGAACTACAAGGAAGATAGTCCAATGTTTTTTAATAATAATCGTGAAACAACATTCTGTGATTTGGTTCAAATTTTGCACATTACCTTAGGATAAGACTTAGAAAACAATACTACAGTTTTGTCTAATGAGCCTGAGTACACGAGATATCGAAGCTCGAAAATAGAAACTTTGCCAAATGAACTATTTTTCAAAGGTTTGCTAAAGTTCACGCAAACACCAAAGAACTATATTAACGCCATTATAAAAAAAACTTAAAATTTATATAGTTAAGAGCAAAAACATTTAGATATGCAAGGACATTAGGGGCCATTTTACTGTCTATATGATTGATGCATAAGAATTTGAATTAATTTCCACGTGTTTTGTGATATCAAGGTTTTTTAAAAATTGTCACCATTTTTTTTTTTTAATTAACTGATATTTTCTCGAAAAATTGTATTATTAACTTATTGTGATAGGCCAATTAATTGACTTTAATTCTATATGACATCAATATATATTCAGGAGTTTCCAACTTAAAATGATTTTCAGAAAAACCATTTCTGCAATTTCCTATGACTATATGTATCTCGAAAACGATACTTTTTTTTTTTAATATATTCTTTCTTAAAATTAAAAGCTACTTAAGAAAAAATAGTTTAAGCAAATGGTGGCTTAGGTCAGATTTCATTTTGAAATAGGGTCCATAGGGGTTAAAGGTATAAATTTTAAATTATTTTTTTAAATTTTTTTACCCTATTTCGAACCAATTGAGGGGGCGTCCCATTTGATTTCGCAAAAAAGTACACTTAAGAACCACCCTTATGTTTTTACTGGAGAAATTTGGATGATAGGGAATCAAACTCTTGTTTTAACGTAAAAAAACTGATAACTGCATTATATTATATTTTCGAGCAAAGGGCTAGCATCTGAAAAACTCAGAATAAATTTTTAAGGGTTGTTGCTTTTCTCGTAGTAAAAATATTATTCATATTAATAAAATATACATCTTTTTGCAAAACATCTCAGCTGCTCAAATACCGATTACCCAAATTTGTAGCCTGAGTATCCTTTCCAAAAAATATTTTTTTATATTCGATTTTCAAAATCTGTTTTGGTCTTAAGAATTTGCAATAATGAACCTATTAAAAAATGTTCAATGTACGAAAAACATAGATTGGTTTAATGTTTCAACTGAAAAAAAAAGAACCCAATGCTTATTGTATCTTTGCGAAAACACTTGCTATCGTAATCTATATTTTTTTCATATAAAATAAGTTTATATAAACCCAGCTTATTTACTTTGACTGATGTGAAGGAAAACATTCATATCCGAAGTTTTTGCTTTTGTTTGGGTCTTAAGTAAACAAAATTGAATTTGTTTATATCATAACATGCGAAATATAGATAGTTAGATCTTATCAGTAAATTGTTTTTTTTTGTAATAAGCAGATTGAAAAAAATAAATAAATAATGTTAATTTCTGTGTAATTTATTTGTAAAATTTTTTCCTCATATATTAAAAATGTTGAATAAATTTAACGCAACTTAACATTTCTCATTATTAGCACTTTAATAACAGCAACAAACTCAGACCCAATGATGAAAACTATATTCTGAAATTTTTGTATGTAAAGTTAAAAACATGTAACTAAAATTTTATTTATTTTACTTTGAAATTTTATGTTTGAATCTGGATTTTCCGTATTTAAAAAAATTTATGCAGATACATACATAAAAGCTTTTAATAAGATTTTTGAAATAAAGTGTAAGTGAAAGTTTAAAAAAAATATAAATTTGTGTAAGTTTCAAGTTTTTAACCGGTACATTTTAAATTAATTTTCACTAACGTTTAGTCCAAAGTTCATAATTTCTAGTTAGGGGATGAATTTATAAGTATCTTTTAGGTTTTCGAGTCCAATTAGACATAGCTCTTTCCTTAACCCAGATATGCCGACGGGCGCGTTAATGCAAAAACCTTCGTAATTTTTCATAATTTCTTTTGTTCTGACAGAATAACTTACAAAACCGAAAAAAAATTTAAAAAAAATTATTTTAACTTGGATTTTGAGTCCGTACTAAATGTAGTACGCTCGGCACATATGAGTATTAAAAACTGTTTTTTTTTTTATAAATTCAAAATGTTTATTATTCAGCCATGTTCATGTACTTAAGTAAAAAAAAAAATTATGAGAACAATTATTTTGTGGTGTGATAAACCTCATTAAATGAAGCGACACGTCACATTCATCTTCACACTTTTGCTAATTTCACAAAACTGAAACTTCGATCCAAAAAAAAAACATTTAAGTAATTACTCTAGACAAAACTTATCAACGCACGGTTTGTTGACCGCTATGTTCTGTAGCACAACAATAAGTTGGTTAGGTGTACTACATGTAGTACGCTCGGCATATCCGGGTTAAGAGTCCTATAAGGAAGCATAAATTAAACCTAAAGAAAATTTTATGTAACGTTTTTTTCAATAAAAAATGGTTTAAGAGATTCTCTAAAGGGAACAGCAGAATTGAACTATTGCAATTGAGCATCAATTATAAAAATTTCCTCAATATTAAAGTCGTCTCTATTAAATTAGCTTCAATTTTTATATTTTTATCATCAGAGAAAAATAGTTTTCATATGTAAAATTTTTGTTATAAATTGAGCTGCATTTTTTAGAAAGTTCAAACTCATGCTTCTCGTTTAAAAAGTCAGCGAACCCGAAGTTATGCTTGGCGTGTCTGGATATATGTAAATACAAGTATAATTGGAACGGGTACACAGAGCCGTATGAAACTCATATATCAACATAAATATAAATATATACATACTGTATGTATATTTATATATTCAGCAATTATGCGGCAACAGAGACAACGATTCATTAAAGTAATAATTACAAAAATTAATTTTTAATGAACAAAAAAATTAAATAACTAATTCAGAAAATGTTCTATGTACGGGCTTACAATTGAAAAATTTTGTTTTTCACTTTATTTTCTTCTGCAACATTGTATTAAACAACAACTCAGTTAAAATTTTAATTCTATAAACTTTTTAAGTTAAAATTCACTTTTAGTCACTGGCTTTCAAAGCTGAAGTTATTCACTTGTACGTATTTATAAAAGTACATATATAATAGTTGCATATGTGTCGGTTTTCAAATATGCAAGTACATATATTATATGTTTCTATACTTTTGTATAAATGTGCTTACATGTCATATATTTGTCACTTGCTTTAAGAAATAACGAAGAAACTCACTTTGAGTTTGATTTTACTTTTACTAAAATTTTACCTTTATTTTATTTTAGGAGTAATATATTTTATTTTATTTTAAATTTGGCTTTGATTTGATTTTGATTAAATTTTTCTACACGCTTATTTCTTTACTTTCTCTTTTATTCTTTATATTTTTATTTTCTTCTTGTGATTTGATTTTTTTTTCTTTTTGTTGGAACTCTGAACTTATAATAACAACTCAATAACAATGTAACGAATATCCTTTCATTACGAGGACACAATTCAAACTAAACGCGAACTTCGTTGGAAGCTTTCACAAATAGTCGACGAGATGGGATAACGTTAGTTAGTTATCCTGCCGAAAGAACACACACGTGCACACACATAACGTTTACGAAAATACAATAACAAGTACAATATTGAATATTAAGACGACGAGAAGAACGACAACGCTAAAACGATTTAGCATTCGGTCAGACTAGCGCTCGTTTTATGCAGAGAATCAAATTGTTTCGAACGATTTCCGGAGCAACTCTCACGTTTGCGCATTTTTGTTTTGAGAAAATTAAATTTTTGGCTCAACACTTTCTTCGAAAATTCTTTTTCCGATTCATTGAGAAAATAGTTACTTGTTTCCTTTTTTTGAATTTACTCTTGTGCTCCGAAATAGAGAGAACTTTCTTCGAATCATACATCGCTCAGCTGCTTCGCATTTGTTTTAATCGAAAATGTTACATTCTTTCGTCACAGTTCGAAATTTGAATTTTTTTTCGTTACAGGTTTGTACGCTGGATAATAATGGGATTTTCTCGTTACTATTATATAAGCTGAAACATTGTCAGTTGAAATTGGTATAAAAATTTCATCCATTCCCTCAAAATTGATATGTTACATTATTGTTTTGGAAATCCATACTCCGAATTTGTCAAGAGTGTTGTTGTTAATTAAAAGAACGGCAACGCTCGAACGAGCTGGTGTAAACTCTT
The DNA here is from genome assembly GCA_949775025.1 of Tricholauxania praeusta. Classification (NCBI taxonomy): domain Eukaryota; kingdom Metazoa; phylum Arthropoda; class Insecta; order Diptera; family Lauxaniidae; genus Tricholauxania; species Tricholauxania praeusta. Next base: position 66,318,149 of record OX459029.1, on the reverse strand, counting down.
CAACCATGTTACGGACCATAAGGAGTGTCGATATGTGAACTTATAAGCTTAATTTGAACACGTTTACTCAATCGAAAACTTAAGAACTTGAAAAAAATTAAACTATCGAAAGATTTGAAAAGTCGGTCAAGTCGTTGAGATGTTACACTATTACTACACTGCAAATAATTTAAAAAATAATTTGAAACGGAAAGCAGTGTCAAACGTTTATATATTAATATCGAATATCGATCGTTATTGACAACGGATTTCATTGTTAACATTTAATTTGTTGTTTCCAATATACTGCCGTACTAAGCGAAAAGTGCGTATCTCAAAAAATTTCGTTTCGAGATGTTTTGTAAATGTCGTTTTATTCTTACTTTCTCTACGGACTTTTTAACTTATTTATGGCAACTTAAATATCACTTTAAGGTTATTTACTTATAATTTAGGCAAAATATCGAAATTCCCTGCGTGTATACGCTTTTCATGAGATACATACGTCTTTTTCGTTTGGTATTTATAGCTTTAGAAATGTAGATACGCCATTTAACTTTAATCTTGCCATATAAGCTTTCATATAAAAGATATAATATTTTCTATCGTATAAAATACAGATAATATTAAATAAAAACTAGAATCAGATTATATTTTTAGAAGCTATACTATATTCACTAAACGAAAGATTTAAAAAATTAAGCATAAATGATTGCTACTTATGAAATCTCAAGCCTTAAAAGTAGGGAGTTTTCTCCAAACGAATATTGATATTTCAAGTTCTTAATGCTCTGAAAGCTAATAAATTAAGCTTTCATATAAGCCTAATTAAAAAAATGTGTTTAGGAAAATTGAAAAAAAAAAAATTAATCTAAAAAAAAATTTTTAAGCATCAAAGTATTTTTTTGGTAAAGATCATGAAAATATCTAATGGAATCACTCATTACAATTCCTAGTTTACAATAAAAATAAGATTAAGAAATATCTCTGTTTCGATAATTTAAAAATCGTATCACTTCATATCTGAAAAATGTTCTTAAATACTGTGATGAAATTTAGAAGAAGGGTTCCTCATATTATTTTCTGACATCAAATACTTGATTAAACCTTGCTCAAAAATTGTTCTACAGTAATTGGTGAAAATTTTGGAGATGATACTTCCAAAACAAATATTAATATGAGGTGCAACATTTCATCGTTAATACTGGCTGGTACCTTAATACGATACAATAAGAGAAATAATAATTATGAAATTTGGACTACTTATTGTAGGGGGTATTTTTTAATAAAATAGTGCAATATATCATTAATTTTATTAAAATTTGATGTGAAAATGTTGGCCAGTATCAGTTTTTGAAATATCTGAAATTTATACAAACATAAATTGCAAGCATTATTTAGAGTAAACTATTGTAGCAAATATTCGAGAATTATAAATGCATGGCGTACTTGCTATAAGATTCCTTTGAGTGGGCGAAAATATACCAACGGGTGAGGTGTTTCTAATACAAGGAAAAAAATTTAAAGAATGTATTTTGTGAATTGTACGAGCACTTGCAACGAAATTCAATATGATGGTGGTAATTACCACAAACTTTGACTGAATAATGTTTGCACTAGATTTCATCAGTAGGCGTACAACCTTCCATATGGGACGTTCTTTTACAAACCGAACGAATTTTGACGAAAATTTACCGACACATTTTTGATTTGGCAGAAATTTTTTTTATGGGTTCTGTATCGAAAAATAAGAGATACGTGTTCAAGAATTTTTTGAAACTGTTTTTTTTTACAAAAAAGAGCGAATTTAAATTTTGAGAATTTCGTGATTTTTGGTATGGAGCCTCACTTTCAAAGACTTATAACTCCGGTTCTGTTAAAGCTAGAAAATTGATTTTATTTTTATTTTAAAGCTAAGAAAACGAAATTAAAAAAAAAATAATTTACTGAAAAAATATTAACAGATTAATATTGTAATAAACAATTTAAATGTTTAAATAAATTTTTAATAATTTACCCCACCCTGTATCAACTTTTTAATATGACCATCATGTTTTATGTCAAATTTCCTATCAAAAACGTATTTTTTTTAATGGGAAAACTATTATTGCTATTAGAAATAAATTAATTTATGTAGTGCGACACGTCTTATTTGCACGCGTATTCTACACTAATTTACAAATGTGTCGTCCGAAAAGTGTTCGGTTTGTAAAAGACCGTCCCATATGCAGAAAAAGCTTTAAGTGACATATTAAGTTGATGTAATTGCTTTATAATTTAATATTAAAGGTTTACTCGCTTTTAAGCACCTCAGAACCAGAATTAAGTGAAGTTGGCGTAGCAAGTCCGATCCAAATAAAAAACTTAAAATTTGGTAAAGTACATATGTGAGCAAACGCAGGTAAGCTTGGTGTGATTATTTTGGATACCATGGCTTATGCATAAGCTTTTACAAGTTCGAAAGTAGGGTATCGCCCCAGTAGTCGTGGTACTTTCCATTACAAGCAAAAGACCTTAAAAACTTATTAAGTGAACAACATAAGCAGTTTTAATAAAATTTGGTTTGATTATACATATTTAATATTTAGTTGATAAAAGTTTTTCGCGGACAAGAAATGGAAGGGATTGCATAAGATGGCGTGGCATCTTTCATGCACGCATAAAATTGTAATCGTTTGCATAAGTGAACTATTGCAGAAATTTTCGGTGCGGAAACGATATTTCGCGATCTCAAAAATTCATCTGCACCGTACCTTTTTAGAATCTGATGTTCTCGCGAGATAAACATTCCTATTTTGATTGCAAAGTCTCCTTAATTTACGGTTCTTCAATTGTAATAAAATTTAACTTGTTGTATAAGCTTTGTTGCCATAAACTTTGGCTTAAGCAACGACGATATCTATTATAATCTTTCTTTCGAGTTGAGTTAGAATATTTTACACCAGTACTGCCGTACAGATGAAGAAAAGCACTATCTACATTTTCATGAAAATTCAGTTTTTTATACCGTTGGATTCTTCTTTTCAAGCTCTATCAATCTGTTGAATAAAAAATCGGATAATCGTTATATTTTCTAAAATGGAAATGCCTATGTACATTTTCTGTTTATTACTAATAGAATAAAATGGAAAATTACATGAGAATTAAGCTTATCTACGTTTTCTTGTAGATAGTGCTTTTTTTCATCTGGCTGAGTAATAAATATTCATTTATTATACATGTAAAATATGCCTTAGTACATAGTGCGTTTTTTCATCTGTAATTTCCGATAAATTGGCATAGAAAAACTGCCTGCAATTTCACCTATAAAATGAAATAATTTTCCAAATTTTTTTACACCATTGAAAAAAGCACCCCCAAAAATACCAAAAACCATAAAAAAAATTGTAAAATGTTAAAATACCAATTTTATAAGAGAAAATAACTTTTTAAATGTTTTTCTTATTTATTCGACTTTGATTCTAATGCAGATAGTGCTTTTTTTCATCTGTACGGCAGAGTAGGTGTGGCATCTTCTACCCCAACTAAAATCTGTTCACATCATAGGGCAATGAAATCATTAATTGTGTTGGTTGTGAATTAACCAAGCTTAAAGTAAGAATTTACTGGACGAAAAGCTTGTGGGAATGTACAAACAGGCGGCGGCATCTACAAAAAAAATCTACTTTTAATTTTTTTTTTAATTTCCATCTTAATTAGGGGGCTAATACGAAAAAGTGAACCACACTCAATTTCCTCATACTTTTTTTAAAAAAGATTTGGGTTCTGCGTCGAAATTGAGGTCGCACATAATAATTTTTTTTTTTTTAATTTAATGTTAGTATGAGAAATTTTTCGAGTCTCAATTATTTTTCACAACTAATTGGTAGCACCCATTAAAAAGCTACCTTAAATAAACAATATACATACATTCCATTACTATATTCTTTTACTGCTTATACAACATTGCTGTATTCATACGCTTTCCAACAACAGGCCGTTTAGCACAATCAAAACACTTGCTTTGTTTTTGGATCTTTTGCACATGCCATAGTACCCTTCATTTACCTTGCAGACAGGGCCCAAGCGATAAGCCACAAAAATTTGCTCTCATTTTAGCTCTCATAGTACTGGATAATTATGACATCTTGCATCTGATACAGAATGTAAAGTATTCAAACATATCGGCATTCGAATGTATCGATATTTTAAAATGAAAGGCTTTTTTAAGGTCTATTTTTCCTTACACAGTTGTATAAGCCGTTCATATAAAAAATTGAAAATCGAACTTGAAAAGCGTTGTTCCTTAAAATTATGGCCCTCTAATAGAGCTTCTCACTCCTATTTATTCTGGCTTCTGTTTTTTTTTTTTTTTTTTGTATGTATGAACACCGTTGTCACAGCACTGAGAAAACGAATCACTTAAATATAGAAAATTATGTTTGATATATAAATGAATATTCATTTAAGTCAATCCTATAATATTTTAACCAAAACTTATAACTATTTGTTCCAAATAAAATATGTTTGGCTCAAATAAATATTTTATTGACCTATATCAAATATTCATACATTTGATATAATTTTACACACAATCAAATCGTTTTCTCAGCGTAATAAAATATTGCATAAAATTTCATGTTTCACATATCAAATTTATAATATTAGAACTTATTTTGGTAAAAACAGTGGGTATAGTACATGTGCTTGTGTCGTACGATGCTAAAAATAGGTACAAAATTTAGCCATGCAGAGTTACTTTAAGTACACAATTTCACGAATTTACATTTTAGAAGATTTATTATGATTCTCATGTGTTGTTTCTGCAACATTTTCTCTTATCAGCTGGTTTGCATTTTACGCACTCCAAGCTCTGCTCACACCTCCACCCTTTAATCTTTCATTTTTGACTTCACTGTGTTGGCCACGCATCCTTTGACTGTTTGTTCACTCAGAAATTTTTGATTTATTTACGAGTATTTCGGTTGTACACTGAAATAGCACGGTGGGTTCTCTCTAGACTTTGAGTGCTTTGCTTGATGTCAAATTGAAAAAAAAAAACATCACATCGCGATGTTGCATGTTGTTGCACTTAACACGATACCGCGCACACTTTTTACTTAATGCGAAACTGAATGGGAATCTGAAAGCGAATCTGAAAATGAACCAACCACCACCACAACTCTACTCAATTCAACACGGCAGGCGATGCATAATAATATGGACACTTCTGTGGCACCCTCTATGGTGATGACGCTGGCAGTGTTGGTATTGGTGATGGTGTTGCCATTGCTGCAGATTTAATCGTTCACGTAAGTTTGCTTAAAACTTGTGTGCAAGGTGTGAGTATGTATGTGTACAGGCATGCGTTTTGTAAGGATATTTGCATAAAAGCGTGTAAGCAGCAGCAAGGTCTAAAGTATATTTACATATATTACATGTCAGTGCTATTGATACGTTGGAACGCTTCTCTGTTGCACTGTTGTTTTCTTTATTTTCTGTACTTTTTCTGCACTCATCATAAGTGGGCCAAGCGTAAATGGATTCCTGAGATGTGACTCCTTTTTAACTGCCATCAAAGGAAACAGTGTTCGTTTGTAAATATGTTCACATGTAAATTATTGTATTCGAAAAAAAAAAATTTCATTTTTAATTACGATATGTGATGAATTCGAAATTTTGTGGTCATTTTCGATACTCCTTAAGAAGCTTAACTCTCGTTCTGTGAAGACACATAAAAAATGTATATCTTATAAGGATACGGGACCGTATCCAATTTGGATAGCGAAACACAAAAGGTCAGCTTTCATCAAGCTATAGCTATAACGAATATCTTTAGAAACAAAAATATAGAAGTTTCAAAATAACATAGAAAGTTCACTTATTGTTAGTTTAATGAAATGAATATGATATCCTTAACATATGGAAGTAATTAAAATACTTTAATATGAAAGTTGTTAATGCTGCCACAACTTTAAAAAACTCATGTCAATATTAGTATATGAATCTATTTGAAAAGAACTGATTGAAAAGCTAGAATTTTGTGACAAAATTGAGTAAAGCTATGAACATTAGGAGCGCACTATAACTATTTATAAAATTAAATTTGCAATCTTTTCTTTTCATAACAGCACAAACATTTATTGCTCTGCTTTTTAAGCCAGCAAACTTTAAATTTACAACTCTTTCATGATTGGCTACTATATCGCCGTTTTAGTCACTGTGTTGGCTTTATGGTTGGCGACATTTTTGAAGTATATCCGCAGCATAGTAGTCTTTCACACTTTTCATCCTTACATGGTAAGTCTCCTATAGTTATATCCTGAAATGTCAAAATTTGTAGACAGCCCTTTTGATATCGCCCAAATGAAAAAGTGCACGTAAATAAAAAAATGTTTACAATTTAAATAAAAAAAAACTGTATTTGAAAATGTTCTTTCAGCACAAAAATCAAAAACAACAGGCAATTTGAACGAAAAATTAAATTTTTGGAAAAATATCCAGAATTTTAAAATGGTGGCTTATTTCGTTAATAACGAACATAAATCGTATTTATTGAGGCGAAATTAGAAATGAATACGCAAAAGTCTAATGACAAAATTTATGTTAATAAATGTTGAACAGAAATGTCACATTTCGCCACAAATGTCAAGTAAATCCAGAAACGTCAGTATTTTTGTCATCAACAAAGTGTGAAACTTGATACTATCGAGACAATAAACTGTAGCCAACCATTAAACTGAAAAATGAAACTGTCACATTCTCTATCGCCTCGGAGACCAAAATCAGTAGCCAAGAATAAAGGGGCTGTTAATTCCGATTTCATCAATTCCATAGCTAAAAATTCCATTTTTAATGAAGTTGCATTCAATCACTCACTCACTCTGCTCAAAATTTCGTAATTTTACAAAAAGATATTAATCGCAACAAAGAGTTGATTGACTTGGTGTAAAAATTTTTATCAGAAAAGCTATTTAATGTCATCTCATTTTTTTACCAACTCTGAAATTTATAGCTCTGTGTTTAAGACTATCTTACCACAGTCGGATTTATATTATGCCAACATTTGATTGAAACATTTGACCTTAAATATCGTGAAAGCTATTGAACCTAATTGATGCATTTGACTTTGTTGTATCTTTAAATTTTCTCCAAACTGACTTTTTATTGGGTAGTGGGAAACAAAAAATGCGATAAATTCGTTTTAGCACCTTTGGGCAGTATGTTGTTTTTGTTTATTCTATCATAAACACAATATTTATATAAGTATAAATTTACAATTTTCGGGATTCAATCCCTTGGATTTTACAACAAATAAATTCTTATTTAACAATAAACATAATCACTTCAAATAAAATAATACTTTATTTGAAAATTACCTATATTAATATCACAATAAGTCTAGATGAATGGGAACTTTGTGGTAGGCATCTTTCCACTATAGAAATAGAGGACGTAAGACGAAAACCTGTATCTATTGATGAATGACAGGGTCAAATCGTTAATAACATTTAATATCATTTTTTCTTGAGCCAGCGTGTGTAATTCTGAAGTTGAAAATCTTTTTGGCAACCCAAAAATTGTTTTCAAATTCTAATTTTGGATAATTTGAAGTATTTTTAAGTGCGTATTTGAACAGTTTCTCCAAACGGGACAGGCATAAGTCAGAATTGGCCTAATACATTATTTGTAAAGCATCATTTTATTTTTCACAGGTATGTGTATGGCAACCTCTTATAGTCAATTGTGCAAGAGCGTGAAGTTACATTCCATATTAAACTAGTAAAGATACAAACCATTTAACTTAACAAACCTTAACAGACGAATGTTAAGGGGGTGGGTAGCTTCTGAAACAATTTTTTTTCTATTTTTTATTATTTGATAGTACCTACAACTCTTCAAGAGTATTCTGTTAAAATTTGAGGTCGATTGGTGCAAAACTGACGGAGATACAGTGCCTTGAGTCTCCCTACTAGTTCTGTGTAAGTACTATGTAAAAAAGAAAAAACAGTGTTAAAACTTTAAATGCGTTTTTCTCGAATATAAATGTTCAAAGTTGGTGGACACTGTAACTCAAAAACTATTTCACCGATTCTCTTGAAATTTGAAATTTTGCTGGCATAATTATTCAGCATTTCTTAATTAATTAGGGTGCGAAAACCGGTCTGCGTGGACTACATAGAAAATAAAACACCTTTTTCAACAATATAAGATGTTGATGCAGTTTATGTTTTTAGTAATAGAATTTGTCATGTTAAACCACTGATTTTTATTGTAAATACCCAACATGGGCATTTGACCACTGACTAATCGTTTCTGACTATGCTTCAACCACACTAAGTGGATTTTATAGAACACGTAAATACGTTAAAAATGATTTGTCTCTTTAGTGCCGTTTCTGATTTTTTTGTTGAAAACCTAATCTGCCCACTGACCAGTCGTTTTTGATTGACCACACTAGGTGGGTTCTGTAGAACATATCACTTTAGTGCAGCTTGTTTCTTAGAACCTTAAAGTTTTTAATATAAAATTCAGATTTTTATATACAAACCTTTTATTATAATTAAACATTATGAACTTACAGTCATTTTAGCAAAGACCAATATTGTAAATTTTACTTATTGATCAATGCTATTTTTTATTCAACAAACATGACAAAGATAACAAATGGAACAATTTAAAACGGTAATTGGTGACATATGTTTCGGCTATTACCACATAGCCTCATCAGACCAGTTTTTGGTTAATGTTGTACATGGAGTCGATCCCCTGACCGTACATGCATTTCAATTGCATATCTGTCGACGGCCGCTCTAACAACTGAGCTACTGAGGAACTGACCTTGAACTGTACAAATTGCGTATATCCATTTATTATCTCTTGTCACTTTCTCGCTTGTTGTCATAGCTGCTAAGCCATTGGCTTAGAGACTTGCTATGATTTTATTTTTCGAAAATTGTGGTGTTGCCAGCCACATATTTTTTGAAATTGGCGTGTTCTCCGTATGGTTTAAGATAACCTTTTATAGATGTAAGAAAAATTGAATTTCATACTCAACTAGCAAGGGCATAAACCAACCTAGTAGAGTTGAGACGCAAAGGAGATTTGGAACGTGGTCATCTGGCCACTGACCAGCGTTTTTGACTGTGCTCCAACCGCACTAGGTGAGTTCTATAGGTAGCATAAAAATCAGAAAAGCGTTACACTGTTTTGGTTTTGCGTTTTAGAAAAAAAGTTGCTTCCATATGAATTGTAATTGGAAACAAACTGATAGTGTCGTTCCCAGGTGTGAATTTTGGGAGAGCTTTCTTCAAACCCGATTCTATAATATAGGTATATAGGACCGCAAATTAAAAAAAAGTCCTTCGGGTGTATTTTGTACGCATTTTCACCCACCCGAAAAATATAAGCTTGGATTGACAACAGTGAGTGGCATTTCCCATATAACTATATTTTGGAACCTAAGGCAGATTTTTTCTACGCTTTAGTTAGACGTTTTTTCTGTCCGCGCCGCCTACACGTTTGAGCTTCCTAGCAATTGTTTTTAAGCCACAATCTAAAATATAGGCAAATAAAATTCATCTGAAAATAAACACTCTAATACATACATATGTATATTTTGTACTGGTACTGTTGTACTTTTATTGACTATCCCAACAATTTCAATGCCCCTTGCAATAGAACTTCTTAACATTTAATTGTTTTCATTTTGTTGGCAATCTGTATAAATTCACTTCATTAATTTCTTTAAGTAGCCAATCAAGTAACAAACAAATTGTAAGAAAGAGTTTGATAACACAAACGAAGTTAATAATTGACCTGTTGAAAGCCTATTTAACAATAACAAAAGACACCATCTTTTTGTTCTGTTTCGATGAAAGAATCCTAAACTTAAAAGAAAATCAATTCAATTTTAATATACGTGGCTTATAATAATAGTAGCAAGTTTTTTTTTTGAGATGCCTTTAAAGCAGGGGTGCCCAATGATCATAGAATGGATGGCCAAAACTTGACGAAAAATAAAAATACTGGCCGCAAAATAAAAACACAATTTTTATTCGATTTTTTTTTATCAAGTTATTCATTTTATTTAAATGAATTCCTTAAAGTCATATTCAATTTGAGTATTGGATATTCTTAGCTCATTTTTTAAATTGTCTTTAGTTAATCTGCTTCTATAAATATTTTAGTTTACATATTTTAATCCTGAAAAAAAAACCTTCACAATTATATGTTGTACCAAATAACGATACTATTTTAAAAAAAATGTTTCTTATGTTTGAATAATCAGTTTTTGTTAAGTAAATTTTGAGGAAATGAATTTATTTATCTGAAATGCCTGCTCAGCTAACAAGTCATTTTGCAGTTTCAGTAATTCCAGCAGAATTTTCATATCAACTGAATTTATTTCAATTGAAAAAGGGTTAGAAAACAGTTCAACATCGTGCTTTAAGCTAAACAATTCATGAAAAACCGTTCATGAAATTCCACAATCAATTTCTCTATATCAGTACTAAATCTTTTAGTATTTTTGCCATTTCTATGAACTGATTTTTAATTGCTTCGAAATGATCCCATTGGTTTTTATTGTTTCTTAAATGAAATTTATTTGTAGGGGATAGCGAGATAACATTGATTTTCGGAAATCGAAAATTGATTTCTTTTTCTTAAAATAAAGGGTAATATGTATGTACATATAAACATAATTTAATCAATGGCCGCACAAAAAAGTAAAACTAACCGCATGCGGCCAGATGACCGCAATTTGGGTACCCCTGCTTTAGAGCCTCCAATTTAAGAATTTCTGGCAATTACCAAGATGAAATGTGTTAAATATTCAATGATTATTTTGTTTAATTTAATACTTAAGTACTCAAGAATACCATTTAATTGATTATAACATAATATTGATGAACTTAAAAAATTTTTTTATAATTAATAAATGTAATAACAGTTTAATGGAAAAGTTAGTCCAAACACATCTTTCTACCGTTCGTAAACGCTATGAAGAGGGGAAAAGAGCAAACGGGAATTTTATCTGAGACCATTACTTATATAGAAAGGAGCATGAATGTCAAAAGATTGTAAGTGAAGAAGTGCAGTGAATGCTTTAATTTAAAATACCTCCGCAACACTCAAATAATAAACTCACTGATATTAACCCGAATCAACCTGAGTAAATTTTTACTTTTCACACTTTGTGACACTCCAGCTTCAACAAACAATTACTCACTGACCCCGTAACGATTTTTTTCTAAGAGACGAACAATTGCGAGTTCGAAATTAACTGGAAAATATCAGTTCTTGAATTTGTTTCCATTTTGTAATCGTTTGAAAGTGACGACTTTGCGTTGCCATATGGCAACGCCAGATTGATTCGGGTTAAGTCAGTCTATGAAAGTTTGGAAATACCAAAATTCTGTATGTCAAATCTTATCGTTTGATTTAAGTTCAAAACAAAGATTTCACTTTATTATTTTCAGAAAGTCAAGCATTTTATATTTTTCTGATTATTAAAAGAAACCTCCGTTAATCGCAAACTATAGAGGAAGAAGGCCTCAAAGTAAAACAATAGAAAATGAGGGAGAGGGGGTCTGCGACGTCTCCAGCGTTGCTACTTAATAAAGTTAAATTTATTTTCAAGATTTTGTAGGATTTACATGAAAGTAAATTTCGACTCCAAGTTCAAGATATTCGGGCTTTCATTAAGTCTTCTATTTGAAGCCATTCTGCATATATTAAAGAGTATACTTTAAAGCAGTTCCCTGTCAACCCAACTTTTTACTGAAAGTGTATAGTATTAAGATGATTGGCAGTATCCATTGTAGTAGGGACAAGCCCCTACTACATATGAATATGTTGAATACCTTACAGGAATTTATTCTGACCCATTCTGTTTTCATTACACCAAGGCTACTTTAAATGTCTAGATTTCTATACTCGTAAATACTCAGAATCTGTCGGATAGTTCTTGATTCTTTAAACTATTTTAAAAGCATGAACAATTTAAATTAAATCAAGAATGTCTTAAGTATTTCTTTTACTTACTCATAAAAAAGGTCTATTCCTTTTTAATGTCCGCTTTTCATTCGCTAAAGTATCCATTACCTTGACTAATAAATCGTTGAAAGCTGTCAAAAATGACAGTTTGACAATACAAAAATTATTAATTGAAGCCTTGGCAATAAATTAAAATAAATTCAACTACAACGGCAAAAACATCAAAAGTAGGCTAAAGTTTTGCAACTTAATAAATTTAGCAACTTTGTTTCTTCACGAGATTCACTTCAACAGCCTCGATAAACTTTGTTACTGCTGTAGATTTTTTTCCTGGAATGCTAGAAAACTCTTAAAATAGTTTTCACTTTATCTCTGCGCTATGTGCTCTGTGTGTACCAAAGCATAGCTATGGTGATGGCATTGGTGGTCATCATGTAAAAGGCGGACTTTTGAAAAATTGCTCAGATTTCATATTTGACATTTGCATGGCCGAATAGCAGCAGCAGCAGAAACAACAAGTTGGCAGAAAAAAAAAGAAGAAAAATTATACACAAAATAAAAAGCACTAAAGTTTTATAAGGCACAACCTAGTGAATGAATTAATGCATGTAGTATATGGTACGTGAAAATTGTGTTGGGACGTTTGAGGCAAACGCACTAGGAAGCTATGCAAATAAATCACAAATTATGTCATAACCGCAGGCATTAATGCATAATTTTTCCATACTTTGCGGTACTTTCCACGCTAGAGCTTAAAAGTTTTGTTTGTAATAGTTTCAAGAATATGTGTTTGGTTTTCCTTCTTTTAATACCTTGCGATCTAATTAAGACGATGAATATTATCAATCCCAATTAACTGAAAAACCATTCAGCTAAAAATCGATAAATTAAATTACAAATTTGTATGAACATTATTATCACTGACATTTAATATAAAATGAAGCACATGAAGTCTGATCCTTTCATGGCATAAGCACTTCCCATGGGATAGCAAAGCAACAATAATAAGTATTCATTGATATTCTGAAAACTTACCTCTGATTTGAGTTAAAAGCCCGTTAAAAGTCTGAAGTTATAAGCTAATTCCATTAATAAAAAAAGAATATGTGCAGTTCACACGTGATAGAAGTGAAAACTTTAGAAAACCAAACTGCGATTGAATTAGACGGAAATGTAAATGATAAAAGTTGACGATACAAATTAAATATCGAGCAGAATGCCGGAAAACTATCAACTTCGATAAAAGTTGACGGTAAAAAGTACTCATCGAGTCAAAGTGCCCGAAAACTATCAACTTCCAGATCGGTTAACCAAAAGCTGAGATATGAGCAAACTACAATGAGAGAGAGAGAGTATCAAATTTTGTTCTCGTCACTATGACAAGGCTTTGGTAGTTAATCTGTGCAATGCTTGGAAAAATAGAAAATCGTTGATGAGTACTTTCATTTGATACATTATTTATTGCTATAACTTTTCTATATCCCGTCAACTAAGCCTTACCTTCGAGGAAAAAGCTATACCAAATGAAAGTACTTGAAAAAATAGTTTCGCTTTTTGCGTTTCAGTATACACACCTTATTTCAAATAACACCTGTGCTACTAGTTGTACAAATATGAAACCGGTAATGACATCTACAACAACGCATTTTTTCCGCTCGTAAAGATGTCGAATTTTGTGCCTGAAAACTCTCATTTGCGGGAAGCATTGATTTTCTGTTTCCATTTGAAGAAAAACGCTTCTGAATCGCATCGAATGCTTGTTGAAGCTTACGGCGAGCATGCTCTTGGTCGTACACAGTGCAATGAGTGGTTCAATAAATTTTAAAGTGGTGATTTTGATGTGATAAATGAGGAGCGCGGCCGGCCACCGAAAAAGTTTGAAGACACCGAATTGCAAACATTATTGGACGAAGTTGATGGTCAAACGCAACAACAGCTCGCTGAACAACTTAATGTGACACAACAAACCGTTTCCTTGCGTTTGAAGGCCATGGGAAAGATTTTAAAGGTCGGTAGATGGGTGCCACATGAACTGACCGACAGGCAGCAAGAAAACCGAAAAACCACTTGTGAATTGCTGCTCGCCAGGCAAAACAGAAAAGGTTTTCTCCATCGAATCATCATTGGCGATGAAAAGTGGATTTATTTCAACAATCCCAAACGAAAAAAATCATATTTGAGCCGCGGCCAACGACCCAAATCAACGCCAAGACCAAATCGCTTCGGCCGAAAGACAATGCTGTGTATTTTCTGGGATCAGCGTGGTGTTATTTGGTATGAACTACTAAAACCAGGTGAAACAGTTACTGGTGCACGTTACCATCAACAATGGATCGCTTTGAACCGTGCTATACGTCAGAAGAGGCCCGAATTTCAACTTCGCCATGACAAAATTGTATTCCAAGATGACAACGCATCGCCACATCGAGCAGCGGTCAATAAAAACTTGGTAAAATCGTACAACTGGGAGCCCCTGCCCCACCCGCCGTACTCACCGGACCTCGCGCCATCCGATTACTATTTGTTTTCATCGATGGGACACGCACTTAACGATTCGCACTTCAATTCTTACGAGGAAGTGCAAAAATGGCTCGATGAATGGATAGCCTCAAAACACGAAAATTTTTTTTGGCGAGGAATCCATAAATTGTCTGAAAGATGGAAAAGATGTGTAGCTAGCGAGGGGAATTACTTTGAAGATTAAATTTGGAACTATTTTCGCAATTTTTTGAATAAAAAATTACCGGTTTCATATTTGTACACCTAGTACAGAAGTTTCACTTGAATAAGCCAAAACTAAAAGTACAGAAGCTATGGCAACCCAAGAACTTCATTTTACTTTTGTGTACGCGAGGTTGTTAGGGAAAAAAGAGAAGGAGTGGAAATAATTTCGAAATATATCTAACAGGTACTGAAAATATTTTCGAAAAATAGAATGAAAAAGACAGAAAATATAAACATTAACTCAAAATATACCGCACTAAGTAAAACTGTATTTAAGTGCACTTAAAAAACTAAGTAAGGGCGAGTTTTTCATTAAAAAATGCCATTTATACATATTTTACCGTCCAAACTAGTTCATCCGAAGCGTGTTAGGAAGAACCAGTTTAGCCTAGGATAAACTATCTACAGTTATTTTTTACTTTAACGGGTGCAAATAAAATTTTAGTGCGTTAGGCAAAAATTTTGTGGAACAGTACGTTTTTTCGACGTGCAATTAAGTGCCCGTTTTTACAATTTTCATGCTCCTAAAATGTCATTCGTGAACGACCCCATGGGTTTTGATTATATTTTTTTTTTGAGGGACTTTCTATTTGACGTATTTTAAAGTGTGATTTTGAGGTTATGTCAAAATCTGAGGGTGATGGACAAATTCTGACCCCAGATTCGTTTTTAGCACAACAAAATACATACCGTATAGCACCACAACTTTCAACTACATGACTTTTTTTTTTTGTGGTCCGATCTTACACTTCATCCTGTAAATTTACCAAGAACTCTATAATGTCAGTTTTGTTAGAGCTACAGTCAAATTTTCATAATTTTTTAAGAGAAGTGTGAGTACGTGGAAGTTGTGAATAGTTTCTGGTATTGTTACTTGAAGGAAAAAAAAATGCTAAGGCTAATTATGAACCGTTGCGATTGACTGCCTTCTCATTCAATTATTGTATATCTTAGCTTAAAAATAAGCTAATTCTTTTAAAAAATGTTTACAATCTTCATAATTATTACTAACTGTACTCGTAACTTAAGTTAAGTTCACCTCTGTGGAACGTACCAACTATTATTTTCAAGACAATTTACGAACTGCCTTTAGTAATAACTAAATAATTGACTGAGTGTCAATGTGGCCTCACCTTGAGAACTCTTATAAATACTTTTAATAATTTACATTGAAAGTTATCAAATGGCATTCAGTTGGTCAACTATTTAGTCATAACAATGCGGACACCCTTAATAGATTTTCTTTTTCAATAGAATCTCATTTTCTAGGGACAACTTGTGTTGTAAAGATGTTCTTTCAAACTTTGCTACCATCTTAGTCCATATTCCATTCTTTACCTGATAAAAAATAAGAAAAAATTAACTGCGGCATAGTACGGAAAAACGCTTGAAATGATAAAGTTTTTCCATCTCCACAGTAACGTGTAGCGAACACGTTAATGTTTTGGTGTTATAATACAATCTTTTTTTTATTCTCTAACATTGCATTCATATTTCTTCCTATTTACTTAAGCTTTTTATAAAACTCAAAATGCAAAAGTAAGTAAAATTTAGACACAGACGATTTGTTTTATTACAAGAATCTTGAATAATTCTCTCAAATATCTTAAGCAATTGACTTGCTATAATCCATAAAACAAAACAAAAAAGTACTTACTGTTATATTCGTTTGCATTAGCACCGGAATTGGTGGATAGATCTTGGAGCTCGGGAATATTTGCGGGTAGACGTCCTTCCTAAAAGAAACAAATACAAAAAATACCTTTATATAACGCAAATTATGAACATATGGTTATGTGAATTCCACAGAGAAAAATTTTTCATTAAAAATTACTGTGTACATTTTAGCCGGCCTCGTTTTTTTTTTTTTTTTTTTTGAAGCACGCTCTTTAATTATAGTTTTTCTTTAAGTTAAGAATATCTTGAGTTAATATTCAACGTGGAACAATTAAAATTTCATTTTTCTCTCCTTATTTATTAGAACATTGATTTTTAACGCATTTAATACTGACAGCAAATATGGCATCAGAAGCTATAATACACATACAGTTTCGGAGACATAGACATCGGAAATTGGGGATATGGCTATTAATAAAATCATTATAAACTGGGAACTCTTGGATCTATTTCAAAATGGATGTCATATATATGCTCACAAGAGCATAATTTTACTTTGTAAAAGCCTGTATAAGAATTCAGGTTAACTATATGCAGATTATAAATGATTATTTTTTTTTTGAAGCAGGATTATACTTATTCTTAGCTTTTAATCGAAACATTGTTTTTTTTTTGTTTTGAAAAGATGACTTTTGTCACGATGCCGCCTGACAAAAAAATAATTTGGAAAGGTTTATGTATTAATCCTTTTCATAAAGAGAAGGACTAGAAAACTATTCTTCGTCGTGTTTCCATTGGTCCGCACTTAAAGTTTTCGTCGATAGCAGAAGGATCGAAAACTTGTAGCTGATGCGGAATCAAACTTATTGAAAGGTAATTTTTATTTATAAAACCCTCTTCTTCAAAACCGACTTTAAATTATGTATATCGATATCTTATTTTCCCTTCAAATTGTCGTAAATTGAAATTGAATACACAGTTTCCAATTATTTTGCATACTGAAACTAAAATTGATTTGTATGGAGACCTGTATAATAAATTTCAATTTACAATATTTTGGAGAAAAATACGGACATCCATGGACCCAAATGGTATCATATGTAAAAATTACCTTTCGTTGTTATATAACCTCAAATGCTTACCTTGAAAAACTGTGATATTCGCACTTTCAGATTTGAAAATCTCAAAAACCTAAACCACCAGAGAAATTCTGACCTCTGATTCAAATTCAGGGCATCAAATACCTTCAGAAAACTATATTTGGGTTTCAGATAATGGGGTTTGTCGACTTATGTAATTCAGTGGATCATGGTTTCAAATTGATGTCACATCAAAATTGCTATAATTTTGCAACGTAACATCATAGATGACCAATTGAAAGCTGATTTTAAAAAAGAAGGATACTAAATGATGTTTTTATCATGATGTTTTTATTTGTGATGGCCAGTTCTGATTCCGGATTTGGTTTCAGCGCTAAAAGTTTCTTTGGAAAAAAATTACATCTGCCCAACAACATTGTTGGCTTCCATATTCGCAGACCTGTGTTATTATTACTTACCAGTACACATTTTCAATGTCGGTTATAATTAGCAAAACATTGAAAAAATTAATTGAAGTAAATATTTTCCATTAATTTTTCTGGGTGTGTTTTAGTCATATTGTAAATTTAATAAGAAAATAGGAAAAAACAATGCTGTCCAACGAAAGTAATAAATGTTTATGGCTGCAACGCGTTTTCTGTTGAATTTCAACTGTCACTGACCCACTGTCTTTTTGGGTTGCGTTGCGTTACCAACGCAATAAACTACAAAAAAGGACCTTCACAATTTCTAATTGAAACATTAAACTTCATTACAGCCATCATGAGAATTGTTGTCTTACACGGTTGCACTAAAGAAGCAACGACGCCACTGGGTGGTAGTGATGAAGCAAAGTTGGAATGATGATGATGTTGATGACACTAGAAGACGCGATACGTAAAACAGTAGTTATAAGGGTTGGCAAGTGTAGTTACATGGGTTGTAACACGAAATGGCCACAAAAGTATAATAAGAAAAGTATGGGAAATTTGTGTCAAAAACATGTTTAAATTTTTATTTTAAGAAATATGCCAAGAGGGTAAACGTACATATGATGAAACATAGGTACTAGATAGAACATTCGAAAATTTCAAAATTTTTTACAGCACATACTACAGTAAATTTCAAATAACATACCATATTTAATCGAAAGTTCATTTTGCAGAATGAATGTTTTGACTCAGTCCTTTTAGAAAATCGCGAAAATTTCTTAATGACAAATTGTCACGTTTTCAAAATATATTTTTAGTTAGCAAAAATTTTGTCTGAACATAAAAAAATTTTTATAAAACCTTATTCGAAATAAGAATTTAGTATATAATGCGATTTACTCAAGAGACCTTATCTGGCCAGAGCTGAATATTTAGACTAAGTTAATCTCTTTTAGAGGACAGTAAGGACTACAATCTTTCTTAAGCCAAAACAATCGGAAACTTAAGAAAGTTTGAGCTTTCAAAGACCGGAGTCATAACAACAATTTTGAGAAAATAGAGTTAATTTCTGTGAAACTTAATTTATCTTGTCATTTTAAGTCATTTCTAGTGCACCTTTGAGTGTCAGTTTTGAACTTAAGCCGAATAAATACTGTGTGGCAGGGTCAAAACCTAAGAAAATGTCATTGCCATCAGTTTTAAGATTGAAAGATACTTCTCGCTCTACTTTTAAGGTCCCTTTAAGCATATTGCATCAAATATGCTAACGAAACATTCAAACCTTGGAAATAAATTAAGTTCAGTATCAAGTAAAGTATCTACTTAACTTGATAATTTATCGGAAATCATAAAAATTCAGTGGTGTTGAAACACCAATTTAAGTAACCTTCATCAAAACGACGATACTATTCTACATTTTTTGTCATAACATTTCAACCCAACCATAGTTTCTCTTCTGCCCTCAATCTTAAAAGAATCTGTGCTTTCACGATAGACAAACGTATTTTCGGCATAGGTTTAACGCAAGTTTTTACAGCTTGCGCCGTCAATTCGACGTAAGTTCGCAGATGAAACCGTTCGTTAATGAATTAAGAACTGAATGTTAATTTTTCTAAAAAATTGCTCCATCTCAAAATAAAAGAATTTCTAAATTAATTTTTTAAGTTAGAAATTTTCATACGAACATTGAAATAACTAGGCTCATTTCTGAAAAACGTATATTTCAAGACAATGACAAAGCTTAGCATTGAGTGTTGTGAAAATAAGATCAGTAATGACATGTTAATAAATATATAACTACTGCATTGCCGTAGCTAATTATGAGTATTGAGAGACAGCGATCAAAGCCAATCTGAATGTGTGACGAAATAAAATTCAACAATTGAAACATTCCGTCGAAAAAGTGACCTTAACTTACATAAAAAATTTCTCAATAGATACATAAATCGATAAAAAAAAGTTAATCATATGTATTTATTTTCGATACACTTCTGATAAATAATCGAAAAATTCTAAAAATTCAAAATGACATGCATTAACAAAGGATTGAGATAAAAAAATGATTAACACTATCTATAAGATTACACCAATAACACAGTTTCGTGAAAATGGAAAATAAGTTTTTTTTTTGCATGGTCGGTCTCTTAAGCCAAGAAATCGCTATCAAAACGGCTGTTTACTTTTATATGTAAGTATTTTAAGAGTGCTATTTGATAAGACCGACTTTCCAACGAAGTTATATCTTGAAAGTTAAAACGTTTTTGGAATGTTAACATTGGAAAGTCTAACCTAGCTCTTAAAGATATTTCAATTTAAGTTACTTAAAAGCCTGTAATGTAGGGAGCTTAAGGTCCTAAATTTGTTTAAAAACTGAAGAATATTTTTGTAAAAAGAATTCTGTTTGCTATGCGAGTTTTGGAATCATTAAGTGATTTATGTAAAGTAAAAATGTCTTTGATCTTATGATTTCTTCAGCTCGGACAACTGACATTGAATTTGCATCGTCTAAACACTAAGCCTTGGCCACCTGGGCATTTACTCTATAAAAAATTAATTTTTCTTTTCCACTGTACATATTGCGTTTGCTAGAAATGCTACACAAATACAAATGAATTTTGTTAATGTTCGCATTGTTCCACTTTATTAAAAGGCGTAATGGTCATTTGGGCTAAATTTTGCAGCAGGCAGCAACGTTTATTGCATTCGTCACTAAGCAAGGCGCAAAAGAGGTAGTGCAGTAAGGAAGCTGGAAGTAGAATGGGTGAAAAAAAAATAATTGGGGATGTGTTGGAATTGCGGTTGACCGCAATTTCGGGTAATAGGTACGTGTACACAAATATACAAACGCAAGCAACATACACCGATACATACAAAATTGCAAACAGAAATGCCATGGCACACACAGGCAAAATAACAAAAATAGAAATAAAAATAAAAACAGGGAGAAAGAGTAAAAATTTGGACAAATGAGAATGTTTTAGATGAAATATTTTTACAGACCCAAAAGCAAATAAATTGTTGTTACGATTTTGCTCATAGTTACTTTTGTTGTGCTTTTTTGTCATTGTTGTTGTAGGAATTACCTTGGTTGATGTTGCAGGTCCAATAAAAAAGACAAACCATATAATTATCCGTAAAGCAAATAATAAGCTAAAACTTCCACATACATTTGTACGCAATCCACACAGGAATAAATATCTATGAGCGGTGGGATGTACCTTTCATTGCGGAAGCAAAAATTTTCCATTTGAAAAAGAAATCAAATCATATAATATAATTAGAGATGTAGGCTTGCACTAATTAAAAACTAATTAAGGGAAACAAATTTAAGTATAATACATGGAAATTTTATTAAAAAAATAAAGCAGGCTTATTGACAACAGAAAAATGCACTTTCTTCGTATGCTAATAGTTTGCACAGGCTTATTAGCCACTTTTAAATGTTTCTTAAGGCTTTAATACATATTTGCCTACAATGAGATATAGTTGAGTTTTTAAAACCACAACTAATCAGCGACTTGTGCCTACTCGCTGACCATATAAATTTATGTTTCTTACAAAAATAAAATTTCTAAAAATTCTAAATTCATATATCAAAACGGCCACTCTGTTGTAGTTGTGTTAGTTTTTTGCATTTGTATTGCAAGTATTTGTGTAATGGGACAAATATAATGTGAAAACAAAACATTATTTTATTTTACGGTTATTTTCTAGTTGCGTTTTTTCCCTATTTTTTATTACGATTATTTTTCCTTTTTGGTTAGATAAAGGTACATTTCTGGATGATTGCTATGGGTATTATGTTGGTACGCATTTATGTTCAAACATACTGTTTATTTCTATTTATATTCTCATTTTTTGAAAGGATGCGTTAACTAAAAAAAAATTGGAGAAAACTCAACATGAAAGAAAAATAAAACAACGTAATTAATACAGCTCGTTACGTTTGTAATGTATGTCCCAACAAGCGAAAAAAATTTGCTCAGTAATGCCCGGATGGTGAAGAAAAATCAAGATTTCTAAGATTTTTGTGATTATAACTTTATTTATTCTAGCAATATATTTTTGAAATGTAATTACCAGATTAGTTTACTAAAAACTTCGTACTAAAGTTGCCAGTAGTTTAATATAAGACACATATTTACATTACACATGTTCAAATAAATGGCATGATCTAACTCTACGTAAACACTCGATTTTCAAAAATTTATTCATATTCATTTAAAAAAATAAAAAAAATTAGAATTATTTTATTTATTTTCTTATTTATTATCAGAAACTTTGACATTCAAAAACATCGAAGAAGGTATATTTGAACACATTTTTTTCGATTTAACAAGGCGACAAAAAAGCTTAGGATTTGATTTGATATTAGTCTGAAATTTTGAGATATGTGCAAATCCATCAGATTTGGCCTTTTAGCTGGCCTCGTTTTTTTTACATCTTTCAGCCATAGTTTTTCTTGAAGCTAAGGCTGTCTTGAATTAATATTCAAGGTTGTTCAATTAAAATTCAGATAGCTAATTTTTTTTATTTAACTTTATATATAAATTTTCACGTTTTTTTTATAACTTAAATGCAATTATGACTATGTGTGTCCCCCTTTGAATTTTAATTGTTCCTCCTTGAATATTAATTCAAAATAGTCTTAACTTCAAGAAAAACCATAATTGAAGAGTGTGCTAAAAAAAAAAAAGCAGATGACAATTTCGTTTTTTTTTTTTTTGAGCAGACTCTTCAAACATGGTTTTTCTAGAAGTTAAGACTATTTTGAATTCATATTCAAGGAGGAACAATTCAAATTCAAGGGAAAACATAGTTAAAATTGCATTTAAGTTAAAAAAAAAAACATGAAATGTTACATATAAAAATAAATAAAAAAAATATCTATCTGAATTTTAATTGAACACCCTTGAATATTAATTCAAGACAGCCTTAGCTTCAAGAAAAACTATGGCTGAAAGATGTACTCCAAAAAAAAAAAAGAAAAAAACAAGGCCAGTTAAAAGGCCAAATCTGATGGATTTGCACATATACATATTGCTTATAAAAGAATTTATTTAGGAAATTAAATTCTCTTTTATAATGATTATATTTTTAAAAGTAGATAGTTTCACTGTTTCTTAAAAAGATTTTGTAGAACTTATTACGAAAATTTTTTAGTTAAATAAGACCATTTGTGTACCAAGAACACTTATAAGCACGTTTCCGTACCATAGGATTAAATTCATGTTGTAACATGTTTCTCTATCCCTATCTCATTTCATCAAAATCAGTCGATTAGTTTAGCTAAGAAAACATATCATCCTGTTTGTGGCGTGGTGATACCATCTTATAACAAATATTTCTTCTCAAGGTTCAATCTATTAGATTACATAACTGTGAAAATATATTTCGCTATTGCGACTGTGTCACCCTAAACTTAAATACAAATACGTTTCCTCAGGGTTTAATATATTTATTTCTGTAGCAAGTTCATAAAAATTGGTCGATAAGTTTAGTCTTGAAAAAGTTTTTCCCTGTTAGGGGAGTGCCACCTCCTACTCAAAACAAATTACATCTCTCAAAATTCAATCTATCTACATTAGACATGTTAAAAAAAAGTCATGTTCTAGAATACTTCAATAATACTCGATTTTCGAAAATTTTTCATATTAGAGAATTTCCTCATTTAAAAAAATAAATAAAAAATATAATCATATAGCTGCTACCAGAGCTGCAAAATTTTCAGTTTTTGGAATTTGGCCAAAAAAAATGATGAAAATTTGATTTTTTCCTTATTTATAATATTTTTTTTAAATATTTTTTCGATTTTCCTTGTGTACACATGAGTAAGTATCGAAAAAAAATGTGCCGTTTTTTTTAAACCTATAGGTAAGGAGAAAAATTGAGGTCTCTCCGCGAGTAGAGCTTTGGTGTTTCTTGTGTAAAAACTCAAATCCTTTGTTGTTTTCACTGCATTCACCTTAATACATGAATTTCCATTAAGAAAATAAATGAGAAAAAAAATTTCTTTTCCATCTTTGGTCCAAAAATGATAAAATGAAATTTTTTTTTTATTTTTAAGTTTGAAATGATACATTCCACTGTTATTTAACCCTGCTTAGATAACATACGTCTCCGAGACGTATGCTTTTTTTAATTTAAATACGATGTTACGATACGATACGATTTTAAATTTTTTATTTAATAAACAAATAAACATTATTTTATTTAACAAATGTCTTTAAATTACGAAAAAATAGCTAAATATGTGGTGTAAGTATAAAACATGTAACAATAATTGAAATAAATAAATATTAGAGGATTATTAAATCGACACGTGTCTCAGATGTATCGTTATCTTTTCACGCCATAAAAATAACGTTATCTATCTAGGGTTAAAATAATTTTTCCATCTAAATAATAGATATTGTATTATTTATTTAGTCATAACAATTTATTTTAATGACAAAAACCAAAAAAAAAAAACAGAAAGCTTAAAAATATTTATTTGTAATTAAATAATATGTGAATTAAAAATTAAACAACAAAAGCGAACGTGCTTCATGGCTATAATACATAAGGAAAATCGAAAAAATATTTTAAAAAAAATATTATAAATAAGAAAAAAATCAAATTTTTTCATTTTTTTGGCCAAATTCCAAAAAAAATCAAAATTTTGCAGCTCTGGTAGCAGCTATAGGACAATTTTTTTTTTAATTATTTTTTACTGAGCCTTCTGTTCAGTACTGTTAGTGCGAGAAAAACACAAAAAAATTACAGCGCAAAATGCATAAAAAGAAACAAATCATTTCTTTTGGGCAAACCAGCTGCTTATACTAGTTTCGATGACCGCTACGTCATCATCATCAGTAAGCTTTGTTCGCCGAAATTTAATAGTCTACTAGCATACTATATCATACTTCTTGCGTTGACCATTTAAGAATCATCGCAACAAATATAAACATAGTGCGCCAAAAACTACATTTCCTTCTTCATATGCAATTGTTCTTGTAATCTTTTTGATATCACACATTTCTTGACTAGCGCTCCGTTGAAAGCTTATTTGGCGATACGAACGAATTTTTTTTTTATTTTTTAAATGATGAAATACTCGAATATGAATAAATTTTCGAAAATCGAGTTTTCTTGAAGTATTCTAGAACACGACTTTTTTTGAACATGTCTAATCTGCATACCAAGTTTTATTAAATTTAGTGTAGCGCCTCAATCATGAATTTGTTTTTTCCCATTAGTGGCGGTGCCACGCACTCTTAAAGAGCTTGAAGGTTTGAATACCTTTTCTTCGGGTTCAATCTATCTCCAAGCCAAATTTCACTAAAATCAGTCCAAATTTTTACTGTGGAAACGTATTTTCCTGGAGCACGCGTGGCTCCACCTACTATTAGAAAAAAATTACTTTCTGCACTGCTCCTCATCTCAACATTTAAAGTTAGCGATTATGTGGTGTTATGGCAGTTAAAAAGGGAAAGAGCCGTTTCGCAACTGCATATTTATATACACATAGATAATCTACGCTCTCCCACAAACAAAGATTACGAAGCTGTTGTATATCGCAACTCCGTGTATTCGATTGTGTGGAAGATCGGCTAAGCTCAAATTATGAAGCTATGTTCCAATGAAGCGCACATAAAAGTAACAAAAAATACTTTTTAGTATTAAAAAACTCAACTGGAAAGTGTAATTTTTTGTCATCATGTTGCATTATCCCTACCCCTAACTCTTTCTCTTCCTTAGGATGCAATCTGTTTCCATAACAAATTTCATCAAAGTCGGTCCATTAGCTTAGCTATAAAAACATATTTTCTAATTGGGGGCGTGCAACCGTCCACTTTAAGCCAAATACCCTTCATCAAGGTTTGATCTATCTCTTTACCGAATTGTATTAAAATCGGTTCATAAGCTTAGCAGTAAAAAGTTTTCGAAAAACTGTTTTCTTGTAAGGAGCGCTGCTACGCTAACTAAAAGAACATAGAGTTTTTAGAAATTTGTTTTAGGCTTCAATCTATATCCAAATTAAATTTCGCCAAAACCACTCCAATATTTTCACAATGAAAACCATTTTCCTGTTAGGAGTGGTGACACGTCCACTAAAAGAACTATGAGTGTTTAGAAAACTTTTCTAGGGTTCAATCTATATCCAAAAAAATGTCATCAAAATCGGTCAGTTTAGCCGTGGAGACCTTTTTTCCTTATTAGGTGCGTGGCACCACTCACTCATAACAAATATCTTTACTAAAGGTTCAATATATTCCATATCAAATTTCATCAAATTCTGTGAGGTGGCTCACCCGTGACAGCGTTTTTTCCATTAGGGGTTAAAGCGTTTTGTATGGGGAAAATCATTTGTCTATATTTACTTTATTTAACCTGCATTAACGGCAACATACACACATTATTATTTTTTTGTGCACATCTACGGAACTACATTGATATAAGTTTCATTCTTCTCTCTTTATAATAAATACCTAAATATAAAATAAAGATTAAAACATCCCACAGTATCTAAAAAATTAACCTCACAATCCCAATAAATATTTCCTAAAGCATTATTCAATGTTGGAAAATTGCAAGCTTTAAAGTTATAATTTAAAACTTTTAAATCAGTAGGTACATTAAGATATTTATAAAATGAGATTCCGAGCTTAATACGAACATGATGCACATTCGATGGAGATAATGGAAACGGACATGCATTTCTAAGAAAATTAATATTACTAGAAATAAATAATTGTGTGCAATCATTCGTAAGCATATAGAAAGATAACACAGGTCAACAAAAAAAAATGTTGATCCGAAAACTGATAATTGTGTAACATTTTTCGTTGAGTTCGAAAAAAAAAATTGTCGAACCAATTCATCTCTCTCCCCTTATTGGATTTAAAAAAATCAAATTTTTGTATTCAAATTTACCTATCCTTTGTAAAATGCTTCGTTTGTCGAGCCAATTTCCACCAAAATATTTAAAAATTAAAATTTTTTATTTGACTGCTACAGGGGAGAAGGTTAGGTGTGTTTAGATAAAAAATTGAATTCTTTAAATATATTGGTGAAAAGAGTGGGGAAATGGAAGAAGTGGGGGCATTGGCTGGACAAAGGGTTTTTTTTTTGATCTCAGCGAAGAATTTTACACAAGAATGGTTTTGGTTTAAAGACCAAAACTTTTTTTTTGCTGGCCTGTTTGATTTTAAAGTTTTTTTTTAGTTATGTGTTTTAATTTTTTTTTTCCATTCCTGGCTAATTCATTAATGTTAAAATCAATATTTCTCAAAAATGCTAAGTACATACACACATATGTTTATACAAAAATAAAAAAAAATACATTTTATATTAAAAAAATTGTAAATTGTGTCTATATAAATTAAAAATAAATGCGTGTAGACAGAACATGACAACGATTTAACGTAACAAATTAAATACAAATGTGCAAGTTTCTGTCATATGCTTTAATGTAAGTAATGTACTTCATGTTCTCTTTTTGTTTCTGTTTCATATAACAGATGAAACTGCCAGCACTGCAAAATGCCGTCAATGCGAATATTTTGTGAAATCATAAAGAAAATAATGTAGACACATGAAATAATAAAGAATTCGTCAAAATTGTAGTTGGACAAGAAAAAAAAAGCGTAAAATGTCAAGTAAATTAAATTTATTGCAACAAAAACAATGGGGCATATCAAAGAAATTCGTTAACAGTGGAATAGTGGACGGAGTGAGGTATAAGTAGGATTATGAGCGGCGAGATACTGGCGCCAATGAATTTATTACATTCCGCGGGATACACCAAAATGGGCTTTATTATTTTCATGTTATGTGCTTTATTAAAAACAAAAGCAACAACATAAAATTGAGTAATTTTTAAAGACATTTTCTTATAATGCTTTAATTCTACTAGAACATTGAAACACAAAAATAATTAATTTTAAAACATTACTTTTGGCATTCATATATGAAATGTTGGTAGCCTGATGATCATTCAAATTCAAGTACGATCTCTGATGCTTCTTTTCTTACTGGTCAATGTTATATACTTATACATATATTCATCAGAGAGGGCAATATTCAAATATCAAAATTTTAAGTTTCGAAAAAACTGAGATTAAAGAAACCTAAAATTTTCCATTGAATTTAAAGACAGCCATATTTATAGCTATGAAATACTACAAGCTTATCTCAAAAATCTATAAAGTAACATTGACATACTTTTGAATGTGAAAGTGTTGCAATTACATACTTTGATTGAAAGTATTCTGTGTTTTGAAGAAGTATACTGCCTTTATTTGACTTACTACTGACCAAATCCATTTCAAACCATGCAGTTGGATTATTTCATTTTATGGAATTGATTGCCGATTCAATATGTTGTCTTTCAAAAGGTAGAAGGAGACCCTTATTTCCCCAATTTGATTAAAAAAATTTTTTACGAAGTTATGCCCATTTTAATTTTTGGTGTTTTTGTCTTTTGATTCTAATAGAACTTCTTATTTTCTGTCCGAATCTTTAATAAAAATTTCGAAAATGGTTGAAAATCGGCAGAGTTATAGAGCTTTTATGAGAAAAAAACAAAGCTAATTTTCTGAAAAACCCCACCTTTTTTCGCTTAAAATTTTATTTTTGATTTGTTGAAAAAATTTTCTGCAATTTTTTAATTTTTGACACCAAAACTTAAAATGGGTATAATTTGGTCCCTTTATATCCTTTGAAAAACAACATATTTTATCGGCAATCAATTCCATAATATGAAATAGTCCGACTGCATGGTTTTAAATGGATTTGGTCTTCTGTGAAATCTTATTTGGAAATAATTTACAAATGCAATTTTCGAATTAATACTTCGTTGTTTTAATTGTTTTTTCTTTATATTATCAGTAAAATATTATTATTTTGAAATGAGGTAGTATAATTAGTGATTCACCGAGGCTACGAGGCAGCCTCGTTTTTGGCTACGAGAACGAAGCGAAATGGATAAATAAATTTTGATCGCTTGACCGAGGCGAGGTGAGATGCCGTGTGATCTCCTCGTGTCCTCGCCTCGGCCTCGTCTCTCCTAGCCTCGTTTTTGAAACCAAGAGCGGGGCGCGTTTTGACCAAATCTGAACTCGTAAGACCCATATGCAGATTCAAAATATGAATGTAATTTTTATATTAAAATTTATATTTAACTAATATTTTAGTATTTTATTTTGAGTAAACTACTTTATTTAATTTTTAACCCGCATGTTCGTCTTACGAGTTCAGATTTGGTCCAAGTGGTAGTGCACAGAAGTGCTTGAATCGCATCAGCTTTAATGCGACTTTGTCTCGATTGATCGATTAGGGAAGCATGTTCCAACATGGCCACCGATAAGGCCATGATACTGAAAAAAAAATTTGTTTTTAATTATTTTAAATTAAAAGCCAACAAAATTTTTTTTAAAATTTATTTTTGGGTTCAAAAAATGCTTGAGGGTGCAAGTTTTGTCGGAAATGAATATTTATTTTTTAATTGAAAATTAAATATATCTGGGGCATTCCATGTGAAATTTTCGATCGTAAAATAAAAATCGATTTTTACCCCTGGAATATGTTCTTCAATATCTTCCGATGACCCACCTAAATTTTCACGACAATCGCTTGCGCCAAAACCGAGATATCCCTTGAACAGATTATTGCTTAGACAAATTTTCTTGTTTTTACATGATTTTCAGGAGAGAACAACTCGAAATGGGTACATTTTCATGACATAATGATTCAGACAAAACTTGGTTGGTGGGCAAAACCTGGAACTCTTTTTTTAATGTCAAACGGCTTTTTTAGGTGCCTCTCGGCCTTTTTATAATCTTGCTTTGTTGCATAGACAAATTCAATGTTTTTAATTCGATCAGTGTCATTTAACCACTCAAATAATTGATGTGGAGTTAGAATCGGTCTATCTTTATTATGTATGCTGAATTACGAGGCAGCTCTCTTTACTGTACTTGTAGTGCTTGTCCAGGAATCGAGGAATTAAAGAGTTGCATGCAGCAGATTTTTTCAGTAAATAGAGTTACAAATATTTCTTATCATCAATGGATTACATTTAAAATTACTGTTTCATGATTATGTGGCTAAGGAACAATCACACTTCATTAGAAATTTAAAATCACAAATTATCACAGGAGAGGTCATAGTGCAAATTGATTTTGCAGAAAATTATGCGTTTATCGTACAAGATGCAGTGCAAGGCTTTCACTGGAATAATGATCAAGCTACGGTATATAATGTCTATATAACTTACAAATCAGATGAACAGGTTAAAAATCTGAGCCTGGTCATTATTTCAGACTCTTTAGACCACGATGCCGTCGCAGTGTATGCTTTTAATAAAATCATTATAAATTATTTAAAAGAAAAGTTGACGCTAGTAGACAAAATACATTATGTTCCTGACGGTGCAAGACAGCAGTATAAAAACTTTAAAAATGTCATCAACTTAGCATATCACTACTCTGATTTTAAAATTAATGCCTCCTGGCATTTTTTCCCCACCGCACATGGAAAGGGACCATGAGATGGAATTGGTGGTACAGTAAAGAGAGCAGCCTCGAAATTCAGCATACAGAATAAAGATAGACCGATTCTAACTCCACATTAATTATTTGAGTGGCTAAACGACACTGATCGAATTAAAAACATTGAATTTGTCTATGCAACAAGGCAAGATTATAAAAAGGCCGAGAGGCACCTAAAAAAGCCGTTCGACATTAAAAAAAGAGTTCCAGGTTTTGCCCACCAACACTGCATCCTGGCGGATCAGAACGGTTCGATTGTATTTAAAAAAACATCAAGTAATTTTAGTTTGTATGTCGACATAACAATCTTGCTCTTTCTGTATCTATCTGAATTTCATTAAGCGTCGGATTTAATAAAAAAATGTATATTCAATATGGTTTTTCTCTTTTTTTTTATCTCACTTTATATTCATTTATAAAAAAATAAGAGCAATATAAAATTCTCCACTCTGAAAATTTTGTGATTACTAAAGGACACTTTGAAGAACATTTTGGAACCAATTAAGAGAAAAAATATCGGGGCTCACGATATGAAAACTAAAAAAACTATGAAAACAAAAAATCATACTGCGCATGCGCAAAAATTTTTTTAACCGCGAGAAAAATATTTTTCAAAAAACAACAAACAAGTTTTGTCTGAATCATTATGTCATGAAAATGTACCCATTTCGAGTTATTCACTCCTGAAAATCATGCAAAAACAAGAAAATTTGTCTAAGCAATAATCTGTTCAAGGGATATCTCGGTTTTGGCGCAAGCGATTGTCGTGAAAATTTAGGTGGGTCATCGGAAGATATTGAAGAACATATTCCAGGGGTAAAAATCGATTTTTATTTTTCGATCGAAAATTTCACATGGAATACCCCATCTATATTATAATATATTAAATATCTTAATCATTATAACTTTTTGATTTTGGTATCCAAAAATAAATAAAATATATTTTATTTTATTTCTTGGGTCGTAATCAGCCGTATACGCCTATCAGGCTTGATACGTACATAATTTTTTTTCATTTGAATAAAATCCTCGCTTTTTACCGAGGTGCCTCGGCCGAGAACGAGGCGAGGCGAGACATGCAATGGCAAGGTCTCGTCCGAGGCCCTGGCGAGGCGAGACTCAAGTCTATAAAACGAGGCGAGACCGAGATCAACTAGAATCTCGCCTCGCCTCGGCACTACACTAGGTATAATTCTGTTAAGAAATATTACAGAACAAAATATTCATTATCTAAAAATTAATTTTAAAAGTTATTAATTGTGCTAGAAAAATATTGGCAAGAGTTATATTTAGAAAATTTAATGAACTATGTAGTGGTATAACTAGCTCGAAAACTTTTTATATCGATTTGCGGTCCTATTGCATTGACGGTGCGATGTATCTTATAGCGCTTGAGTTGAAGTTAAGTTTTCAGAGTACTCGTTGTTTGCTTGTGGTCAGTTTGTCACTGGCTTAAAATAAATTTATATGAATTTGGTTCCTCATTTTCTTAACGAATTCTTCGTTGATTGGAATTTATGAGCTGACGCTACCTTAGCACCTTTTAAATTGCCGATGCCTTAATAACGATCTTTGGTGGGACATGCGATCATCTTATTGACTTCCAAGGGCTAGAGCGCTCCAACGATAGTCGCATCTAAATTTCCGCCCAAATATTATTAGTCAATCACTCGTATAAAATTCTCGCAAAAAATAGTAATTGCGGCAAAAATAATAAATGATATGATATCTCATATCCAAAAAATATTGCAAAATATTTGTAAGAAAGAAGAAAGCCTTATGGCTTGGTTCGATTTTGTTTCGTCTCCTGGATGAAATCCTTTAATGCACGTGATATACAGGCCAGGTGTTTTAAAGGACTATCAACAAAAATTAAAAGAGTGCACTTCTTAAATTTGATCGGAAATGAAGTAGTTCTACGTGTGCAGCAATTAACCGGAGGTAGGATAATTTTTTTTATAATACCTAGAATGAATTTAAGTTACAAAAATTTTGTGCTATCTTTTTCTTTTGTCGCACCTTAAAGTGGAGTTTTTAGTTTAATTTGAATTAATTTTTTTGCCAAATTACACTACTATACAAATTTACAAAAACTTACATCACAACGAATAGCGATAACATTTTCTATAGTGAAATTTTCCCTAGAATCCGAATATCGCAATGGTTTTTTTCGATTGGCCCCAATTTTCCATATAAATGGCAAAACTAAAAAAAAATGCACTTTTGAGAGTAAATACTTCACATAAATGCTTGTAAGAACTTTAATTGTCAGTCAACCAATTTTAAATTTTTCTATAGTGCAGATGGAGTCTTAGAAACATTTTAAGGTACAAAATCTGCAAATAGTATTAATTTTATGGCTGCTATGATTGAAAAAAGGTAAAAATCCCTGTTTTGGTTTTTTTAACAAATTCCAACTATGAAGCCTTCTATCTGAAATCAATATATGGGTTACAAAAAGTTAGCCCTCCTATCTTATAGAAAATTTTATTGCAAAAATTTTGAATATACATATGTTAATAGAAAACTCATAACTAGAGTATTTTATTAACATCAATGCAAGCAATATTTTTTCCTAAATGCACATTATTTTTCAAATCGATTAAAGCGGACCACATCAATGTCATCAATTTGCTTAAAACTTACAGGTATCATTCTATGCTCAATTTTAAGGGACCCATATTTTTTATTTTGCTGAAAAGCCGCACTTTTCAAAGTTATCGTCATTTGAACTTTGTATGTTAAAATTACAAAATTCTGAAAAGACTTTTTTTTAAATTGTCGTTATTTTCTCAATACACAATGGAATTTCAATATAGAAAATGTTATCGCTATTCGTTGTGAAAAATCTTGTTGAGTAGTGTTATTTATAAGTTATTTATTTCCTCAACTTTAAGAATATACACTATGAAAACAAATTTTTTTAAGTTTGCTTTAGTACAAATCCTCCAATTTTTTTATAATTTTTGAGAAAGTAGCGCTAAGAGAATAAAAAATAAATATGCAAGAAAAGAGGGTCGGACGGATCTAGTTTCGGATTTATAGCTATCGTAAGTTGAATTTGCTTTAAATGATGTATCAGTTGTACCAAATTTTTTTAAATTAACTCATTCTTTACCGGAATGTAAACAAAATTAATTATTAAATTTTTTTTTAAATATATACATATATAGTTGTTGACTACTAAAACCACAGCGACATTTACAACAACAACAAGAAGGATACTACAACAATTACAACACCAACAAAAGCAACTGAGCTGCAGTTCAAGGCCGCGCACTTACCTTAACTTTTGTGTAAAAGTACTGTGACTAGTAAACCAAGTGTTGGATACATTATAGACTGAACCATAGCCGAAGGCCGCCGAGAAGCTAGTGATGGATTTTTGGGAGTTTTAAGTTCTGAGCTGCGGCCGAAGGCCACCCAATCACCCTTACTTTTATTTAAAAGTGCTAAGACTAGTAAGCCAGGTGTTGAATACATTATAGACTGATAGTTGTTGTTGTTTGTTATTATCGTTGTTTAAGTCGTTGTTGTTGTAGCTGTTCATAAATAGTTTCATAAGTAGTTTTCAAAAAAATTTTCTAAATTAATATTTTTACATTCCGGAAAAAAATAGGTTAATATAAAAAAATTTGGCACACTGCTACATCATTTTAAGGCAAATAAATTGAGCTTTCTTATGGTGCTAAAAAATTATATGCTGATAATACATTTTTTGCAAACATTAACGCTTTTTATAAACAAAAGAGTCAAAATTTTACAAAAACCGTTAAATCTCGAAGACTATAATTAATACATATTTAATTAATTATAAATTTTTTTTCCGTAGAATCCGAATATCACAAATTTCAAATAAATATTTGTCATTTTTATGCTATATTCAATTACCTTCCTTATGGTACCAATATTTTGGATATTTATACAGATTTTTCCAACTTATACTGATTTTTATAAAACTATATAAGCAACTTCCGATATCTATATCTCCGAAACTAGATCTGTCCGACCCTTTTTTTTTTGCTTATTTATTTTTTATTCTTACGTCGCTAGTTCCCCTAAACAAATTAAAAAATTTGGGAGATTTGTACTTAAAGTAAACTTGTTCCCAAATTTTTAATATTTGTTGTAAGTCCTTTAAAACACCGAAAAACTAGTTGTGCTATCGTTTTGTCGTGGTCTGTATATAAAAATGGAAGTGCTTAGAATGAAGTGAAATTTTATGCACTATGACGCATCATACGAAAATCATAAAAATTTGTAATGGCTACTTTTCTGGGTGTCCAATGCGCTAAATCCTGAAAAACCGTATATGATGATGAAAATGTCGCACGTGGTATACACATATTTGTAAGTATATGTACATTTTCAAGCATAAAGAATGCAAATGAGGCATTTGATGCATAGGTACATCACATGAAGCGTTACGAAAATCGCCAGAAAATTCTCTCATTTTGGTGTCGTAACACTTCCCAGCATTAATGCGATGAGGATGCAGAGGACTACAATGACTATACAATTCCACAAATGCACTATTAAAGTTAATGGATTTCACACGCACCCCTTTTAATTTCATTGTTATTATTGTTGGTACTGCTATTACCATTAGAGGTCTGCACGGATACCAAAAATTTACTCGTTTCAGTACTCGTTCACTTTTCTGTTCCTCCAAGTACAAGTACACATTTCCTTTGAGTACCATAGCGTAAAGTAAAAAAAGTTGAATAAGCTTCGTGTATGTGTACGCACAACAAAACTGAAGGTAATGAATCGAACTGAATGACGCGCTAATTTATTCGATGAAAGTGAGGAAGAGAGAATTCATTTATGCACCAAGGCGTTGCCAGAAGATTTAAATGCGCAACTTTTTTATTTATTTATCTGAAAACTAAAATAAAACGAATGTCCGGGATTATATTAATTTTTTACCATCATTGTGTTTAAAATACTTTTTGGTAGTTTTATCTTTAGAATGATGCTAGAAAAATGACTATAACTACTGCCCTATATTTACATTTACAAAGTCCAAAGTTTTTTTAGAATAATTTATTAATCACAACGATAAAACAAAAATGTTAGTTTAGTCCATATAAAAGAAATAACAAAATATATAAATAAACATAATTCATAAATAAATCACATACGCTTTTTGTAACGAAATATCTCAAAAACTATAGGAAATAGAATAAAAAACCCGGAATCTTTTTCGTTTAAAAGTACTTATATTACATCACTTTTTATCAAAAACGATTCAATGTTTTTCATGCTATTTTCCATAGTTTTTCTGATTTTTTCGTTTCAAAAAATGAGTGAAAAAGTAAAAAAAGGTTTTAAAGGTTGATCAAACGCCCCCTAACTATTTGCTTAACCGAAAAAAAGTTAATTTTCTTTTTTCGGATTAATCAGTCCAGTCTCCAGATATCTTGCTCACCGCAAATTTTGAGGTCGTTCATGGCATTGCACTTTTCTAACTTATTGATAAATATTTTTGAACCAAAATTTCAGAGATAAGTCTTGAATAGTTATACTTTAATAATGTAAAAAAAAATTTGGTCTAAGATGAAATGCAGCTTCAAAAAAAATTTAAAAAAATGTCTTTTTATTTTTCGAAAATCTCCCGAATGCCCTTAACAAATATTAAACAAAGATTTATATAGATTTTTGATATACATACATATCGTTACCTTAATATAGAAAGGCCCTATCTTAAATTTTTATTATTTTACAGGAGAACGAAAAAACTTAATGAAAATTAAAGTTTTTGTGAGTAATGATTTTTTTTTATTAGCTTGTAATTGATTTATTTTCAATCGTAGCTCACACATTTTTTTGTCAAAGGTGTATTAGTGGGTGACCTACCGAAATCTGTAAAAATCTTGATTTTGAAAAAAATGTTAGTTAGGGCCTTTCTATATTAAGGTAACGATATGTAAGTATATGCAAAAAGCTCAAGCTTCACAAAGAAACACTTTATGAATAAATTTATAAATCACTTTAAAAGTGGAATTCCACTGTACTTATCACATTCTAAAAATATTTACCAATGCTGGACCAAATTAAAAAAAAAAAAAAATAATAAATAAATTAACAAAGTAACAAAGTGGCAACATTGCCAACAATATCAAAAGTTATAATAAAGGAGAAGCAAATAAAACATGTTCACTTTAATATAATATTTCACTTTGTGTACATATGTATAATCTTACATGGCTCATATTTGTTTTCAAAAACTGTTTTTATAATATAACATAAATTTATTTAGAAAACAAAGACCTCACTCGCCTGCACACATCAAATTTTCACTGATCCTCACTAAACATTCTTACGCATGTTAAAGTGCATTACTGCGTAGTACAAAATATCAAATGCGTAGTAATCGCGCAACTTGTTGTACTCGCAGCATACATGCATATTATCCGTACACATGACGCATTCATCTACGTACAGTTGGTTACGAGTAAGAAGAGAAATTTATAATGATGGTAACAGTAACACAAGCAAACGCTATGTATACGCATTCAAATCAATAAAATTGACTTCGGTAACAGTTTCGTAAGTTAACGATTATACTTATGCAGACCTCTAATTACCATAGGCGAATGAGTAAATTCAAGCACTGGGCCACGTCAGAATCATTTGTTCGTAGCA
The DNA here is from genome assembly GCA_949775025.1 of Tricholauxania praeusta. Classification (NCBI taxonomy): domain Eukaryota; kingdom Metazoa; phylum Arthropoda; class Insecta; order Diptera; family Lauxaniidae; genus Tricholauxania; species Tricholauxania praeusta. Next base: position 66,281,159 of record OX459029.1, on the reverse strand, counting down.
CTTTAACGTCAACGGCTATGGCAAGAACATGATAACAACAACACAAATGTTCCATTATGTTTCATGTTCATATGGAAATCAGAAATTGTGTTATTTGCCAAAAATATTAAAAATGGTAAAATAATCGCCATTCAAAAAATGTACTGTTGCACACTTTTTGCATCTACTGCGAGCATTTTTTTTCATAAATTTTCTTTTTTGAAGATTTTTCAACAGTGGTACCCATCACGTAGGGTGTCCAGCATTTTTTTTTTTTTTTTTTTGTTTACTTAAGCCAAGGTTATTTTATTGAGCTCAAGTTTAGTGCCTATTTCGCGTCATGTACTGAATTTTTTACCACCGATTTTCGAATTTTTTCCAAACAAAATATCTATCAATAACACTAGTCAACAGTGGTTTTGTTGCCCTGGATGTCTCTGCGGATTGCTATAGATTCAAGCTCACAGTTTACGAATATATTCATGAAAGTGCTGAGTTGGCTCTAGTTTTTATGATATTGAGGTATTTATCTTTCATATATAAAATTCTCGTGTCACAGTGTTTGTTACCGAACACCTCCGAAACGGCTTGACTGATTTTTATGAAATTTTGTGTGTATATTTGGTAGGTCTGAGAATAGCTCGTAGGCTACAAAAATTTTATTTAGTGAATATATTTAGGGTGGCCCTCATACAAAAATATTTTTAAGATAGCATTTTCACAAAGACCACTTCATCGATTCACATGGAATTTACACCCCGTGTCTTTTATATTTAGAGACATAGTTGAGTCTATAAAACTTTTATTTAGTGTGCATATTTAGGGTGGCCCTCATACAAAAATATTTTTAAAGTATCATTTTTATGACGACAGGTTAATCGATTCACATGGAACTTACACCACATATCTCTTATAATATAAACGAGACGTGGTGTAAATTCCATGTGAAACGATGTAGTGGTCTTTGTGAAAATGCTCTTTTAAAAATAATTTTGTATGAGGGCCACCCTTAATATGCACCCTAAATAAATTTTTTATAGCCTGCAAGCTATTCTCAAACCTACCAAATATACACACAAAATTTCATAAAAATCAGTCCAGCCGATTCGGAGAAGTTCGGTAACAAACACTGTGACACGAGATTTTTATATATGAGAGATAAATACCTATTTATCATAAGAACTAGAGCCAATCCTGCACTTTCATGAATATATATACATAAACTGTGAGCTTGATACTATAGAAATCCGCAGAAACATCCAGGGCAACAAAAAAAAAAGTTAATTTTGTTGAGTAGTGTAATTTTTGTATTGAACTTTTTAGTCATTTATACAACCAACATGACAAAGATAACAAGTAATTATGGTAATAGCCGAAACATATGTCACCAATTACCAGGTTGTATAAATGACTAAAAAGTTCAATACAAAAATTATTAATATAATAATTATTAGTCTCAAAACAAAATCAACAAAATATCTATCTGTTATTAAAAAAAAATTTTGCTCTGCTTTTCATAAGAGCTTCCAGAAGCGGTTTTTTATATATTTTTGAAAGCTAGTTAATATTAGATTATTATTTTGTTTTTATTATGGTGATTTTAGGTTGAAACTCACGACTTTGTAGATGACTTTATTCACTGGCGTCATTAAATAAACTACTTATGTGTTGGATCAAAACCTTTTTTGATCTAGCGAAAATTGAAGTTAGCGAGAAATTGGGCGACGATTTAATTTAAAATAAAAGAAAACTTCACTATTCAAACAAAGAAATAATTTCAAGTTAATGGTCTTTCTTCGACTAAAACTTATTAAATTCAAGTTATTTCAAAAATAATAAAAGGGGAGACAAAATTATTTATGCTGTATGCAGTGGACCTCAACCGTGACCCAACACAGAATTCAGATCAATAGAAAAAAATATAATAAAGCATTCCTAAGACTTAACTTTATTGAATAGTAAAATTCTTCTTTCTCGATAATAGTTTATTTTATAACATTTTATTTATTATATTTTTTACTTAATTGAATTTTAATCGAATTTACAGTCAATTGCAGTAACCGATGTTCATGTGAAATTTCACAAATCGGTTTATTCTTTATAAAGAAACATGATATAGATAACAAATGGAACAAATTGGTGACATATATTTCGGCTAGTACATATTCATATATACATAGCCTCTTCAGACCAGTTTTGGTTAATTAGTAATGAGATTCGAACCACGACCATTCCATGAATTATATGTGGACAGCCGCTCTTAACACTTGAGCCATGGAGGGTTCTGTCAATGACATGTACAAAGTGCACTTATATATGCACATTTGGCGCCATCTGTTATACTTTTGTCATTTCTTGTTTTTGATTGTAAATTCGATTAAAATTCAATTAATCAATAATATTCAGTCGACTAAAAACAAATTAAAATCTCTATTTTTTACTTTATTGAAAAGTAAAATTCTTTTTATTTTTGTACAGAGCTTATTGTTCAGTACTTTTAGTGCAAGAAACCACAAGCAAATTACAAGCGCAAAATGCATTAAAATGGGCAACGAGCTGCTTATACTAGTATCAATGACCGCTACGTCATATCATCAGTAAGCTTTGTTAGCCGAAGTTTAGTAGTCTGCAAGCCTACTATGTTCTATTTCTTGCGTTGATCAGTTAAGAATCACAGAAATAAACAAAACAAAACTTCAATTGCTCTTGTAATCTTCTTGATATCACACATTTCTTGACGAGCGCTTCGTTGTCCGCTTTTCTGGCGATCCGAACGAAGTTGCAAGTGCTACATGTAAATATCGGCGAGCTCACCGAAAGTAGTTATTTGATTTGTGTTTTTGGAACAAAATTTCATTAAAATACTTTTAGTACAAAAAACCGCAAAAAAAATACAAGCGCAAATAATTACAAAATCAATTGCATTAAAATGTATTTTAATTCAATTGGAGACATTGTTTCGGAAACCAAAATTCGATGGGCGATAAGTAGCTTCAAACCCTACAAATCAATAGGACCTGATGGTGTTACAACAGTTGAACTGCAACGATCTGTTCGTTTAATTATACCATGGTTGGTAGCTATTTTTAAAGGCTGTCTTAACCTTTCGTACATTCTTCTAGCTTGGAGTATGACCAAAGTCATTTTCATTCCAAAGGCCGAGAAGAGCTCTTACATAAATCCAAAGGATTTTAGGCCAATAAGTCTTTCCTATTTTCTTTTAAAAACCTTGGAAAGGCTCATAGAAATCTATATTCGAAGTAGTATCAAACCTGATCTGCTGTCTAATTCTCAGCATGCCTATACGAAAGGCAGATCTATAGAAGCTGCACTCCACACTATAGTGGGTAGTATTGAGAAATCCTTTGCATATAAGGAATTCGCCCTGACGGCGTTCCTAGACATTGAAGGAGCATTTAATAATGTTAACCCAAATATGATCATATTAGAGCTTCAGAAACTGGGAATTAACAGTTCCCTAGTTAATTTGATTAAAAAGCTACTGACAAATAGAACTATTACCTCAAATCTTGGTAAATCCAAAGCAAATAGGTTCGTTTGCAGAGGAACGCCTCAGGGGGGTGTACTATCTCCTCTACTGTGGAATCTGACAGTATATAAGATGCTCATGTCACTAAAGGGACACGGCTGTAAGGCTGTTGCCTATGCAGATGATGTAGCATGAATTGCATGTGGCAAATTCCCAAACACACTGTGTGAAATTCTTCAGGATGCCTTAAATATACTCGGCTTTGGTGTAAGTCCGAACAAAACTGAACTAGTACTTTTCACTAGGAATAACAAACTTCCAATTTTAGTACCACCTTCGCTAAATGTGTAACAAACAACTGCAAAATCGTTTTATTTGTTTTGAATTTTTTGGTATAAAATTGATTTTTAAAAATTTTGTGCAATTTTATTCCGTGCTTAAACCTTGTGACAAACGAAGTTTGTTGTACTTCTGCAATTGATCATTTGATCTACTACAAACCTATAATCGATAAACTCATATGCAAGCTCTGTATCACAAAGAGTTTTTAATACTTCCTTTTCCATTTGGTCGTCAAAGAAACAAGATCTCTTTCAGAAATTTAAAATAAAATCGGTCAACAAAACTCGGTAAGTTCGAGAAAATCTCTAGGTTTTTCCAAAATTTTTCATTAAAAATTTAAAATAAATTTTATACTAGAATTTCTAAACGCAATATTTTTCAATATTTCAGTCTGTTATATGACATAAAATTAAATGTAAACTTTCCATAATTTATTATAGACTAAACGTCATTTATGAATAAAATTTTCTCATGGAAAAATATCTCTTTAAATTTGACTGGCGAATGCTTTAAATCAAAAAATCAGAGAAAATAATTATTCACGAGATCTAAGCGAAGTACAGGCGGCATTGTTTTGTTTTAAAAGCAAGTGGAAAAGTTTATTTCAACTATTGTAAATTGGCAAGAAAATCATAAATTTTCTTCAAATTACTATCATTCGAATTGAAAATTTATTGGCTTCAACAAAGGTAAAGCTTTTCTAATGATTGCACAAATCTTACAATCTTAATGCCATTAAAAATTTTCAGACAGATATATTAATTGGCAAATCGTGTATGCAGCATCAAAATCACATAAGATCATTATACGGTGCAACCCAAATTCAGCAATAAGGCGTGGAATGCTCTCACCAAACCATTCTTGGTGATAACAATTGTCAGCAGTCCACGCGTATATTTAATTTTTTTATCAGAGTACACATAATTTTATATATGTAAACTGCAGTCTTCATATAAAGCGGTGCGCGAACAACGTGACTAGCAAAATTTTGGAAAATTTTCATAAAAATTCGGAACTAATGTAAAATTAGAAAAATTCAGTGAAATTCTATAAAATATTAACAATTGGCTAAAGTATAAAATATAAAACAAGTGGATTAATTGGCATGCATATGCTACAACGAGATCAACAACAAAATAACGATACATATATGCCTTAACTTGTGATAATTTACAGTGACGGTACATCGAAATTTACAATTATAGTTTTTTCTTAAAATCTTAACAAATTACAACAAAGGTTTTCAACAATATAAAAATCCGTAAAATTAAAACAAAAGTGCATAAAAAAATATAAAAACTTCGAAGGAGTAAAATGGTAAAATTGTGAGCCAATTTTATAATAAAGTTAGATTATAGTTTTGATGCTTAATATAATTTAATTAAGCTTAGATTAAAAAAAAAAAAAAAAAAAAATTTTCATTGAAAATGCATACATTTAATTATTAAAAATTCACGCACAATTTTACTAAGTTACGACCTTGAAGGCACCCATACATGCACGAGACATTTCCTGCTCAAAAATTAAGTGTCCTCAATTAGTATTAAGTTTAACACACCCACAGCTCAACAACTCTACAAACCATCGATGGAGGCCTTCTTCGACGGAGTTTGCCGAGAGTCAAAGTGAGTGATTTTTATATATATTTTTTTTTGTTAAATTTGCCAAAAATAATAATTACCTAATTGATTAATTATCATGATGCATGAATTCAAATAAGAATTAAATTCGGGTCACCTTAAGCATAACTTAATTTTCATGAAAGGGTGTGAAAGTTTAGTTAGACGGGTTTAAGAAAATATAATATTTTTTTGTCTTATGCATACATAAAATAAATAAATATACAAAACAACAACAACAACATGCAAAAGCTGGAGTGAAAACAAAGAGCGCGAATTTATTCTTTCTGTTTTAAGAAGTGTAGACTTCTTGGTCACCTCATTTTAGTACTTCTGTCGAGGCATTCTGATATGCTCTCTTTGTTTAAGCTGGTGTTTATGCTGTAATTGTTGTAAAGCTTTTTTCTGTTAACAACTGATTGACGCTTACATACTTTTTGTAATTTTTATTTTCTTTTAAGCGAAATAAAAAATGTAAACAAAGAATATGTAAATGGTTGAATTTAGTGACCTAATTCTTGTTACATGCATGCATATGATAAAATAGAGTTTACCTCATTTTAATAATATTATATTTTTTAGTTTTTCTAGTAATTAATAATTTTCGAACTTTGCATATTAATGAATTTTGTTTAGCAACGGCTTATACCATTTATAGTGATAATGTATTTTCTTGTAAAGACTAAATTTATTTGAATAAAGTAAGAAAAATGAGGAACTAAACTACATTTCTTCTCCTTAGTATGATGTAGGTGAAAGGGACGCATGTCAGATATGGGGTCTCATAAATACAAAACCGCATTGAGACCATAGGATGGGCGGGTTTAGAGCGTGCAGGTATCTCAAAAACATCTGAGAGATACTATAATTAGTTAGGATTGATATTTACATTTTTATTTTTGCATTTTCGTTAAATCTCTGAGTGATCATGAAGGGGCTTATAATTTTTTTTTGATGCATGATCATATAGGTCCATTTAGATAATTTTTTTTGAATCCAGGGAGTCTATAATAAAACTGAGTAATGTGGTCCTTTGGTAGATTGGGACAGTCGCTTACCCCCCCAACGACTGATAGCTAGTGGTATCAATGGCTCCCGCTCATGACTGTTTCCGTTCTTTTAACATCATACCAGCTTCGGTTAAATAAAATATTTTTATTTAGCTGAAACCACGATTTTCACATTACAGAAAATGGCGCCCAACGTGGGGCAGGTTTCGTCCTTCTGATGATCCTGTTCCTATTCTGTTATAAAGAGTTCAAAGCTTAACTTCGCAATTAGTTAGTTTAGTCAGTCAGTTGGGGTAAATAACTATTTGACCTGATTTGGATTTTCGACTGCTTGGCATGATCGAGTAGACTTCGACCAGTTAGCTCTCGATTAGAAATTTTATCCATAACTGTCTAAAGGTCGAACAATTTTTTCGATGTTTAAGCAATGTTTTTATTGGAAACTTTAAGTTTACTGGCTTGTTATGCCAAAGTTTATCTTCTGGATTTTCAGATTTATGGCATTTCATAAGCTATTTTTTTGACCGAAGTAAACATATAGCAAACGCTAGCTTTGTATTTCTGGAATAACAGACTATTATTCAGTGTGATAAACTGTCTGTCCAAAAGCATTAGGCTTTAGTAAAATTATATAAACGATATTTTTTTTTGTGCATTTCAGTTTAAAGCTTATCTCATTTCCAAATCCATAGACATGTTTTTTTTTTACCAATATCAATCTTAATTTAATTTATGATTTAGTCCCTTATTTCATAGCATCATATCTAAGGAGAATATTGAGAATCAGACGTACATATATTTACAAAATTAGTTTTTGCTAACGCAAGTAACTGCTGTAAGAAATTTAAGCATAATTTACTTATACATAAACACATATATATATATATAATTTTTTTTTTTTTTTGATTGTAAGACATGGCTGTGAGACACAGCAATGAAGACTTATCAGAATTGATTCCGCACCAAGAAACGTCTTGTACAATTTGCTTGCAGTTATTAAATAATGGTGCAGAATGTTTAATCACCAGATGTAATCACGTTTTTCATAAGGCATGCATTGAGAACTGGCTGGTTGATTCGACAGAGTGTCCGAATTGTAGACGATCTAACTTAGTTAGCGAATTGCGGCCAATATCTATAGATATTCCAATAGTTACGAATGAGAATTTAAGTCAAAGTTCTTCGCGTGGTCGAAGCAATTCGCGTGAACAAAACAATTCGCGTGGTCAAAGCAACTCACGTGGTCGTGGTGCAGTGCCAAAACGGCATAATACTAGAGGCTTTAGGCGTCGAGTAGAAGAAGGTGCTCAGTTTTCGCAACCCAACTCTCATCAATCAAACTCAAATTTAAATAACCAAAACTTTTCTTTACCACAACCTGACTTTCGTCAATCTAGTTTAAATCGAAATAACCAAAACTTTTCGTTACCGCTTTTAGATCTAGATTGTCCACCACCGTTATCACAGCGTAGGCATGAAAACAATAATAATATGACACCCGCTATATCGAACAATAATCCTGATACTCAAAGAATCGACTATAATAGTATCAGTAATTTAATTGAAAGTAGTCTGCAGCGTTTGCTGAACAGCTTAAATTTGCAGCCAAATAATGGCATTTTAAGCAATAACTCTGAAAATAATCATACTTCAAATGCTAATACAAATCCTAACAGAAATTCAAATTCTGATAATATTTTTCGGCAAAATGTATCTCAAGTTTCAAATCAAAATTTTTCTAATCTGACTGCAGATAAAATCACAATGCTAATACAAAACTGGAATGTCAAGTTTGATGGCTCAACCAACGGTCTTGGGGTAGAAGAATTTCTATATAGAATTAGTTCCCTTACAACTTCAAGCTTAGGTGGCAATTTCCAAATATTATGTAACAATTTGCATGTTTTACTACTGGGTAAGGCCAGAGATTGGTACTGGCGCTACCACAAGCAAGTGCGGCATGAAGGTGTGCAATGGAATGCATTCTGTGAAGCTTTGCGTAATCAGTACAATGATATCAAGACTGACTGGGATATAAGAGAAGAAATGCGAAATAGAAAGCAAAAGCTGAACGAGTCGTTCGATATATTCTATGAATCGATTTTATGCATTACGGATCGATTATCTACACCTATGTCAGATAATGAATTGATTGAAATAATCACTAGAAATCTGCGTTTCGATATCAGACAGGAATTGCTGTATGTCAAGATTACATCTATTGCGCAATTACGTAGTTTATGTCATCGACGCGAAAATTTGCTTTCCGAAGAATCATTTAGACGTAGTAATCAAGTGAGAAATCCACAAAATACATTTAATCAGCGACGAAATATTGCTGAAGTAGACTGCAATGACCAAGTAGATAATTCTAGTGAACACAGTTTTGACCAAAATAATTCAGCTTCTGTTGCAGCAGTACAGCATCAAATTTCGAAATGCTGGAATTGTGACACTGAAGGTCACCACTGGGAAGACTGTTTTAGTGAACGTAAAATTTTCTGCTACGGCTGCGGGGCAAAAAATATTTATAAGCCCCAGTGCATTAAGTGTCAAGCTAAAAAGGCGGAAAACATGAAAGCGGGTGCTTTCAAATCCACCCGAACAGTCACCCGCTAACTTTACCAGATATTTCTTTGTTTAATTTACCGGCTAGCTCAGTTAGTCATACAACAAATGATGAATTTAAAAATAATAAAAAACCCGAATCTGTTAATTTTAGAATTTTAAAACGAAAAGACACTATCACAAATGATGTCAAAAATAATTTAAAACCAGTATTATTTCCAATCCGACCGTACCACGAAAGATTAAAAGAATATAATGATTTAAGATATAAAATTTTTGAAAATTTTCCAAGTTCAAAATTCAAACCTAAAAGATCGACGCTTAGGCTTCGAAGATTTTGGAAAACGCTGCGCCAAACCAAAAAGTTAGTAATTTCCACTATATTTAATTGTAGCGAGGATAACCGTTTTTATGCGAAAGTATCTTTTTTAAATCGTATAGAATATGGCCTATTAGATACAGGTGCAAATATAAGCTGCATAGGTTCGGATCTGGCGCTTGAAAATTTCTCTGACCTTAAAACTTTTCATAAAGCTAAGTCCATGGTGAAAACGGCTGATGGCAAAACCCAAGATGTTATAGGTTTCATTGAAGTAGATCTTGAATATAAAGGAGAATCACAAAAATTGAGATTGTTTATTATACCTTCTCTGTCACAGCGGTTGATTCTAGGAATTGACTTCTGGAGAAAATTCAAACTAGCTCCAAATTTAATTAAATCGTTTGAACCACAAAAAGATATTTTTGAAATTGAAAGTTTTGTTGATGAAAAATTGTATCCAATTAGTCAGGGGCAGTGTAGACAGTTGGAGGCTGTTAAATCTTTATTTCCAGACTTTGAGTCTCAAGGTTTGGGGAAAACTGATCTGATTGTGCATGAGATTGACGTAGGTGATGCGAAACCTATAAAGCAGCGCTTCTACCCTGTTTCCCCTGCCGTGGAAAAATTGATATTTAAAGAAATTGATCGCATGTTGGAACTCGGAGTTATAGAGCCGTCTAATAGTCCCTGGAGTTCGCCCATGAGGTTAGTTCTTAAACCGAACAAGGTACGTTTATGTCTTGACGCCAGAAAGGTCAACAATGTTACCAAAAAAGATGCATATCCTTTGCCCAGTATTGAGGGGATCTTTGCAAGATTACCAAAGGCAAACATGATATCAAAAATAGACCTAAAGGATGCATTTTGGCAAATTGGCCTTTCTGACGAATCAAAACATCTAACAGCATTTACGGTACCTGGTCGCCCTCTATACCAGTTTACAGTAATGCCATTTGGCTTATGTAATGCTGCGCAGACGATGTCTCGGCTCATGGACCAAATTATACCTCCCGAGTTGCGACATTGTGTATTTGGCTATCTCGATGATTTGTGTATTGTATCTGAGGATTTCGACACTCATCTCTCTGTACTAGTAAAAATAGCGGAACAGTTCAAAAAAGCGAATCTGACGATTAATGTCAGCAAGAGCAAATTTTGTGTGACAGAAGTAAAATATTTGGGATACTTAATTGGCAACGGAGGTATCGCAACCGATCCCGAAAAAGTTAGCTCAATATTGTCTTGGCCTATACCCCAAAATTTGAAACAAGTCCGAGGATTTATAGGTCTCGCAAGCTGGTACAGAAGATTTGTGGAGAATTTTTCTGAGGTAGTTTTCCCTATAACCGAAACGCTTTCAACTAAAAAGAAATTTGCATGGACAACCGAGGCGCAAAATGCTTTTGAAAAAATAAAAATTCTACTTACTTCAGCCCCAGTTCTGGTGAATCCAGATTTTTCTAAAAAATTTTACGTGCATTGTGATGCAAGCAATTTTGGAATAGGTGCAGTCTTGGTACAGCTATCTGACAATGGTGACGAAAAACCCGTGGCATACATGTCAAAAAAACTCAACTCAGCGCAAAGAAATTATAGCGTGACGGAGCGCGAATGCTTAGCCGCGATTGAGGCCATTAAGCGCTTCCGCTGCTATTTGGAGATGCAGAACTTTGAGCTAATAACTGATCACTCCAGCCTTGTTTGGCTAATGCGACAGCCAGATTTAAGTGGACGACTGGCAAGGTGGGCTTTAAAGCTTCAATCATATAAATTCACCGTCAGCCATCGTAAAGGTAAGGAGAATGTAGTTCCCGATGCCCTTTCAAGAATTTACTGTGAAGAAATTGCTACATTAGATGACATAGGGCCAGAAATCGATCTGAATTCAGAGCATTTTGAAGATGTTAGTTATGCAGACCTCAAGGCTAGAGTAAGCGCAAATCAAGGAAAATATCCAGATATAAAAGTTGTGGACAAATTTGTCTATTTTAGGACTCAACACTACAGTGGTGAGTTGGAGCAGGAACAGAATACCTGGAAATTATGGGTACCTAAAAATCTCCGATTACAAGTAATTTCAAGAGCACACGAATCAGTAATTTCAGCACACGGTGGGATAGCGAAAACGTTAGATTTAATTAGGCGAAAATTTTATTGGCCCGGTATGGTCACTGATGTTCGAAATTTTGTGGGAAACTGCGAAGTCTGTAAAATGATCAAAGCACCAAATATTTGTTTAAGGCCACAAATGGGATTGCAGGTTCAAACGCGTAGGCCTTTCCAACGAATATATATTGATATTTTAGGTCCTTACCCAAGGAGCAAAAGCGGCTATATTGGATTGTTAATTGTCCTAGATCACTTGACAAAGTTTCATTGGCTTTGTCCGTTGAAAAAATTTTGCTCTTCTACAATTCAAAAGTTTCTCTTGGAACATATATTCCATGTTTACGGTGTCCCAGAAGAAATTGTCAGCGACAATGGATCGCAGTTTAGGGCCAATGACTTTAATGCACTTTTGACAAAATTTGGTATAAAACATACATACACAGCAGTGCACTCGCCACAGTCCAATGCCTCAGAACGAGTCAATAGGTCCCTAATTGCATCCATTCGTGCTTACTTGAAAAATGACCATCGCCAGTGGGATGAGAATTTGACCGCCATAAGTTGCGCTCTTAGGAATTCAATCCATCAGTCACTAAATTGCTCTCCATACCATGCTTTGTTTGGGTTTGACATGGTAACACATGCATCTTCATATCAACTTCTCAAAAATTTAAATCTTCTCGACGAAGCCGAATGCAAATTAAACAGAGACGATCAATTAGCACTTTTAAGAAAAGATTTAAACAAAAACATCAGGAAAGCTCATGAGAAAAATGCCAAGCAATACAATTTAAGATCACGTCCAGTAAGTTATAGAATAGGCCAGGAAGTATATCGGCGAAATTTTGCTCAAAGCAGCTTTGAGAAAAATTTTAATGCAAAACTGAGCCCTGTCTTTATTAAAGCTCGAGTGCGTGAAAAGTTAGGAAGCCATTACTATGTCCTAGAAGACGTGCAGGGTAACCTGATTGGCACTTACCACGCGAAAGATATACGACAGTAGGAGTAAATTTTCCCCATAATACTTTTGTCTAACGACATGGTATTATGTGGTTTTGTAACAAACAACTGCAAAATCGTTTTATTTGTTTTGAATTTTTTGGTATAAAATTGATTTTTAAAAATTTTGTGCAATTTTATTCCGTGCTTAAACCTTGTGACAAACGAAGTTTGTTGTACTTCTGCAATTGATCATTTGATCTACTACAAACCTATAATCGATAAACTCATATGCAAGCTCTGTATCACAAAGAGTTTTTAATACTTCCTTTTCCATTTGGTCGTCAAAGAAACAAGATCTCTTTCAGAAATTTAAAATAAAATCGGTCAACAAAACTCGGTAAGTTCGAGAAAATCTCTAGGTTTTTCCAAAATTTTTCATTAAAAATTTAAAATAAATTTTATACTAGAATTTCTAAACGCAATATTTTTCAATATTTCAGTCTGTTATATGACATAAAATTAAATGTAAACTTTCCATAATTTATTATAGACTAAACGTCATTTATGAATAAAATTTTCTCATGGAAAAATATCTCTTTAAATTTGACTGGCGAATGCTTTAAATCAAAAAATCAGAGAAAATAATTATTCACGAGATCTAAGCGAAGTACAGGCGGCATTGTTTTGTTTTAAAAGCAAGTGGAAAAGTTTATTTCAACTATTGTAAATTGGCAAGAAAATCATAAATTTTCTTCAAATTACTATCATTCGAATTGAAAATTTATTGGCTTCAACAAAGGTAAAGCTTTTCTAATGATTGCACAAATCTTACAATCTTAATGCCATTAAAAATTTTCAGACAGATATATTAATTGGCAAATCGTGTATGCAGCATCAAAATCACATAAGATCATTATACGGTGCAACCCAAATTCAGCAATAAGGCGTGGAATGCTCTCACCAAACCATTCTTGGTGATAACAATTGTCAGCAGTCCACGCGTATATTTAATTTTTTTATCAGAGTACACATAATTTTATATATGTAAACTGCAGTCTTCATATAAAGCGGTGCGCGAACAACGTGACTAGCAAAATTTTGGAAAATTTTCATAAAAATTCGGAACTAATGTAAAATTAGAAAAATTCAGTGAAATTCTATAAAATATTAACAATTGGCTAAAGTATAAAATATAAAACAAGTGGATTAATTGGCATGCATATGCTACAACGAGATCAACAACAAAATAACGATACATATATGCCTTAACTTGTGATAATTTACAGTGACGGTACATCGAAATTTACAATTATAGTTTTTTCTTAAAATCTTAACAAATTACAACAAAGGTTTTCAACAATATAAAAATCCGTAAAATTAAAACAAAAGTGCATAAAAAAATATAAAAACTTCGAAGGAGTAAAATGGTAAAATTGTGAGCCAATTTTATAATAAAGTTAGATTATAGTTTTGATGCTTAATATAATTTAATTAAGCTTAGATTAAAAAAAAAAAAAAAAAAAAATTTTCATTGAAAATGCATACATTTAATTATTAAAAATTCACGCACAATTTTACTAAGTTACGACCTTGAAGGCACCCATACATGCACGAGACATTTCCTGCTCAAAAATTAAGTGTCCTCAATTAGTATTAAGTTTAACACACCCACAGCTCAACAACTCTACAAACCATCGATGGAGGCCTTCTTCGACGGAGTTTGCCGAGAGTCAAAGTGAGTGATTTTTATATATATTTTTTTTTGTTAAATTTGCCAAAAATAATAATTACCTAATTGATTAATTATCATGATGCATGAATTCAAATAAGAATTAAATTCGGGTCACCTTAAGCATAACTTAATTTTCATGAAAGGGTGTGAAAGTTTAGTTAGACGGGTTTAAGAAAATATAATATTTTTTTGTCTTATGCATACATAAAATAAATAAATATACAAAACAACAACAACAACATGCAAAAGCTGGAGTGAAAACAAAGAGCGCGAATTTATTCTTTCTGTTTTAAGAAGTGTAGACTTCTTGGTCACCTCATTTTAGTACTTCTGTCGAGGCATTCTGATATGCTCTCTTTGTTTAAGCTGGTGTTTATGCTGTAATTGTTGTAAAGCTTTTTTCTGTTAACAACTGATTGACGCTTACATACTTTTTGTAATTTTTATTTTCTTTTAAGCGAAATAAAAAATGTAAACAAAGAATATGTAAATGGTTGAATTTAGTGACCTAATTCTTGTTACATGCATGCATATGATAAAATAGAGTTTACCTCATTTTAATAATATTATATTTTTTAGTTTTTCTAGTAATTAATAATTTTCGAACTTTGCATATTAATGAATTTTGTTTAGCAACGGCTTATACCATTTATAGTGATAATGTATTTTCTTGTAAAGACTAAATTTATTTGAATAAAGTAAGAAAAATGAGGAACTAAACTACATTTCTTCTCCTTAGTATGATGTAGGTGAAAGGGACGCATGTCAGATATGGGGTCTCATAAATACAAAACCGCATTGAGACCATAGGATGGGCGGGTTTAGAGCGTGCAGGTATCTCAAAAACATCTGAGAGATACTATAATTAGTTAGGATTGATATTTACATTTTTATTTTTGCATTTTCGTTAAATCTCTGAGTGATCATGAAGGGGCTTATAATTTTTTTTTGATGCATGATCATATAGGTCCATTTAGATAATTTTTTTTGAATCCAGGGAGTCTATAATAAAACTGAGTAATGTGGTCCTTTGGTAGATTGGGACAGTCGCTTACCCCCCCAACGACTGATAGCTAGTGGTATCAATGGCTCCCGCTCATGACTGTTTCCGTTCTTTTAACATCATACCAGCTTCGGTTAAATAAAATATTTTTATTTAGCTGAAACCACGATTTTCACATTACAAATGGCACTAGACTAACGTTTAAATATAGTGCAAGATATCTTGATCTGGTATTGGATAGGCAATTCAGTTGAGGAAAGAGTTAGGAAAGCAACTGCAGCGCTATACTCTTGTAAAAAATCGGTAGGTGGAAGATGGGGGCTATCACCTCGTATTGTTTACTGGCTTTACACAGCGGTCATTCGACCGATTCTTTTATATGGCATTGTGGTCTGACTTAGACAAGGTAACCTATTACAAAAAACTGCAAAGGCTTCAAAGGGCCGCTTCCATGTGTATCAGTGGTGCACTTAGGACTATACCGACTGACGCCTTGGAGATCCTCTTTAATCTCGTTCCTCTTGACCTGCTAGGTAAACGGATGGCAGCCTGTGTTGTCATCAGACTCAGGGAAACTGTCTGCTGGTCCGAGGGTAGAACAGGACACTCAACTATCCTTCATAGTTTGAGGTCTGTACCCAGACTTCAAACTTGGACTATATTGTTCCAGTAGTCTCATTCAATAGGGATTACGTAACTCACATTCCATCTAGGGATGACTGGATGGGAGGACTCCCGATGAGAAGGGACCATATTAATTTTTGCACAGATGGTTCTAAGCTAAATAACCAGGTGGGTTAATGGTATTTACTCTAATGAACTGAAGATAAGTATTGCTGCGAGGTTACCAGACCACTGTAGCATTTTTCAGGCAGAGGTTATAGCGATAGAAGAGGTGGCATCCTGACTGAGGATGAATTTCGTATCCAGAAAGGATATAACCAGTTATTCAGATAGTCAAGCTGCTATCAAATCTGTAGAATCAGTCTTCCTTAACTCACTAGTGGGCCAACAATATCGCTCATCTCTAAATGAGATGGCCAAGCATTTTAATATTCACCTCATATGGGTGCCAGGGCATAGGAATCTTGACGGTAACTGCAAAGCTGATGAACTTGCTAGGCAAGGGACTACAGCACAAATTATTCAAGGCAAGGAAGGTGTTGGCATGCCACTTGCTACCTGCAAATTATTGCTTAAAGAAGAAATGGTAAAAAAGGCTAACAAAAGGTGGACTCAAGGGTCAACTTGTAATATAACTAGGCAGATCTGGCCGAATTGGGATGCTAAGCGTTCGTCAGAACTGATTTCTCGCACTGTTGTTGTCTCGTCAGTTGTTGCAGTCATAACTGGACACTGCCTCATCGGCAGACATGCGGAGAGATTAGGTGTAAGGTCTTTTGACTTCTGCAGAAGTTGTGGAGATGTAGAGGAGGAAGAAAACATAAGACATTTTCTCTGCTCCTACCCCGCACTTGCTAGGAAACGCCAAAAAACACTTGGCTCGTTTCTATTCGATGACCTAGATGACCTGAGATATGTTGGTATAGGTCAGCTATCAAATTTTATTAAGAGATCTGGTTGGTTCAACGAGAGGGTATAGTGAGACTCCATGTTGTATCACAATGCATCACATTTGGTCTGAGTGAGTCAATTCGAAACTGACTGCCACTTCTACCTAACCTAACCTAATACATCACATTTTACAAAAGCATATACGTAAGCAACATATACGTATTAAACATGGTTCTTAAAAGAGTGAGACTTTTGTAAAAACTTTGGAAAATCAATAATTTAGGCACCGTTTTATATATAAAAGCTCAATATTTACAAGTAGGAGAGCTACATATGTATATGGGGTAAAAGAATACATTTATAGATTTTCGATTATTGGTTCATTCGGTGCTAATTTTCTTTCTTTTTTGTAATTCATCGTTTGGCATTAGATTTTATAATGAGGACTTACCATACAGGCAGAGTAAGCATGTTCCTAGGGCGGCAAGAATCAAAAGGCGATAAGAATTAAAGGGTGACATATATTGGTGGAAACTTTGGAAAATTGCTTTATTCTTGGAAATTGGATTTCTAGCATTATTTCGTTGGCACGCGTACCAAAAATATGTGTGAAAATATCATTATAACTGAACATTGGTAATATAATCATTGTTAATTTATTGTTAAATTGTTAACAGTTTATTGTTAACATTCAACGCTGCGTTTTGTCATGAGTGACAACTGTAAAGGATTCTGCGGGTCTGAGTACCGAAAACGGACGGCAGGAAAATCGAAGAAAAATTAAGAAGTCCAAGCAAAAACTCCAAGGTTAACTACATTCTTCAAAAAAAAACAAAAAACAAATTCCGTATCTGTTGAAGAATAAACTTCCAGAGCTTATAATGATTTAGAAGGTGCTATTGCCATTTATTTAGTCGGTTCATTCACCAGTTGACTTATAGATTGGCGTCTTATCAAAATGATCATATAATAATAATAAAAAATATATATTGCATTGAAATATAAATCTAGCTTTTACGTAGAAATCATTAAAAAATTTCAAAATTACCACAAATATGATATTATGCTTTAGAAACCTAAGTATGTACTTAGTTGGAAATCGATAAAATGTTTTATAAACTGACAGAGAAAAAAATTTTAAGAAAATTCGTGGAAATCCGGAGATAAAATTTTTCAGAGTCTAATTACATTTTTAAATCTGGGCCTGATGAGAACTAAAATTAATACAATAGCTTATGAATTCATAAAGTTTTTCAAAAAAGAACAACATTTTTTTAAATTAAGTTTTGTAACTTATAACAGCCACATAGTTTAAGGAAAACTATAGAAAATCTTTGTGCATATTTCTCGTAATACTTCATTTTAAATAATTATATCACAAATCAATTACATTAAAAATATTCTCTTATCATCTAATTGTTGGATCTAATTATACCACAGTTTTGGATAGTTATAGCACATCATTTGGCCTTTATGATGATAGCTATTTGTTGTTTCATTTTACCATTAATATTTTTTCTTCAGCGCTATGCATATGATATACTTACACAAGCATATGTAGTACGCTGTATGAAGTGCTAATGTGAACTTTTGAAGTATATGTACATTAATGTAAGACCATTTTTCATTTGCATTAATAATATAAACAATCTTCTATTGGCAACATTAAAATAGAAAATCGAAAATCCTTTCATCAATTGCAATGCTTGGTATTTATTTTATTTTTTTATAACCACACAGTAGGAAATCGTATATATCATATAAGAAAATAGTGCAATATGAATACTAGACAATTGCTAGTCTGATGGTTAAACTGAGATCAATGTGCATTATTTTTTGTATATTTGATGTAAGGCTCCCGTGATCTGACTAACAAAAAAGAATGAAAATGTAATGAAACAGCCGCATTTACATTGATTGCATTTTACACTACGATAATATATGAACAGGTAATCTTTTTCGATTAAAAAAGGCCAATTTACAACTTCTAACAAGCTCTTTGTGAAACAAAGTTCAATAACCTATTTAAACGAACAAAGAATTTGCCGACAAGCTTTCCGAAGGAAGGAAATGAATTACTTATGTTTCTAAGCCAAGCCATTTCTAGTCCAAATTATTTATTGAGCGATGAAACAAGAAAATTTAACGTGTAACGATTTACTATGTTTACAATGCTTCGGCATAAGCATTGCTGCTTGATCTTTAAACTGAGCTAATGAAGATTGTTCAACGAACACTTTATAAAAATTTTTTACTGTTTCAAATCGCCCTTTTTTCAAACAAAATATGTGACCCCTAATTTTTCGCGGCAATGTACTTTTAGAAACATAAATAGGCAATTAAAAGCATTGAGTTTTTGTTGTACAGGAACCGACTCTGCCTCGTATGTTGTATGTTAATTTATTTATTTTTGGATTAAATTCTTCTTTTTTTTGTCTTTTTTAATACAATTAGCTAATATTTATATTAATTACGATCAAAAAATATTCCTTTAACGGCTGAAGCGACAACGTTGATTGTTGTTGTTTGCTTGCATGTTGTAGTTCAAGGCCAATAATTACACAGCCCCGAAAAATATATATTTTAATGGTGTATTTTGGTATGTTGAGTTATAATATAGCACTAGAGTTTTCATAGCACATCAAGACTTATTTTGAAAGAGACATATTTTTTATATATCAACATAACTTGCATGAATTAAAACATCATAAATTTAATGTTCGATACCTCGGGAAGAAAATATCATTTTGTAAAGGTTAAAATATAAAAGAAATAACTACTTCTATATGATGTAATAAGCAGGAATCAGATAAACTATTTTCTGTAACTGTTATATCACTTAAAATTTTCTTCAGAACAGCGTTTTTTCACTTTTAAGCACCATATTATAGAATCTTAACGTGATCAGGGCCGCAATACCGCCAACGGCATGCCACCATATTGAATGTAATCATTTTTACTTAAATAGGCACTCTGTGTTGCGATTTGCTAATGTTTGTATGTGAGGTGCCATGCCTTTTAATGGATATTAGCAAACGTTTTGTCTGATACTTAGTCGAAACTTTTTTTTTTTGTGTGTTGTGTGAAATTTGGTTTCATTTCTTTAAATAACTGGAGTTCGCCTACTGATTAAAACTTAACCATTATAGTGAAAATACAAAACAGTTCAGTGCCATTTTGCCTGATTAAATTTCATCACTCCCACAAATGAAAATCAAAATTTCATGTTGCCCTATGGGCTTGGCTTAAACTCTTTAAAGGGGCGTGGCACAGCCTTTAAAGTAAATTTTTGTAACGTCATATATCGCAAACCATTCAAAATATTGTAATGCAATTTGGTGGACGAATGTAGATTATAAATGTTTTAATTTGTACCAAAAGGAGGCAGAATTGGAAGAGTAGGTGTGGCGTTTTCAATAATTGAACATTTTTCTCCAATATTACTTGTGAACAGATTCTACGATTTTCATAAGAATATTAAAGATAATACCACTTATAACAACATGTCACTATACTTGCAAGACTCGTTGATGGGCGTGGCAAATTTCACAATATTTATAAAAGTTATAATGAGAGAACTAACATCGAAGTCGTTACGAAATTTAACATGGTAGATACTCTCTATAAGGTAGCTCATAAACAAAAGTGAGCGCAATAATACATGTGGGCGTTGCACCTCCAATAAAAGCTTAAAAACGTTAAATGTTATATTATGGGAGTCATTTTTTAAAATTGAATTGGACAATTGGTGTAGAGATGTCGGCAACCATATCAGTGATGGCATTTTCGATACATTTGTATTTTTTTTTCGGCACATTTGCATCCGGAAAACTCGTCTTCAGTACATTCGACAAGTTTTCAGTACATTCTGTACATTTGGGTCAATTTCAGTACATTTGGAGAATTTTCAATACATTTTCGGTACTTTTGGACAATTTATAAAAATTACCTTTTTTTTAGTAAGATTTAATTAATATGTGATCAAAAGTCGTACGACTATTTTTGTTTTAGTCAATTGAATTAAACCTCAACATCGCAGTATTTGGCAGCACTTCGGAACAATTTGAAATAAATACTGGAACACTTCCGAATTAAATTTGATTATGTAGTAGATATTATGGATGAAGATTCATTGTTAGAGTGAAATTTCATTATGATACTGAAGATTTATTGTTCGATTCAATTAGAACATATTTATGTTACATATATCATATGTAAATAAGCAAATAATAAATAAATAACTAGAGTTGAATTAATGTAGACGGTCTGTTTTAAGTTATTTTGTAACTAAGTTAAAGTATGAGGTACTGCTTATGTTCGCATACCCAAAAGTAATCACCTTTGGTTTTTTTTTAGTGTAAAACATAGAAATTACATAGTTCAGTGTTCACTCAGAAGTCCGGAAGTAATGATCTTTTTTTTTTTGTTTAGTAAAATATCAAAATTTTTACACATTTCATTAAAATTTGGCAAAAAAGAGACAAAAATTCAAGAAAAGTACATTCGGCCTCTAAAAAGTACATTTGAAGTCTCGATTCAAAACATTTCTACCAAGCCCAAATGCCATCACTGTACCACATACTTTTATATGATACTGAATTTGCCGCACCTACTCCCTTGCAAGCAAAAAACGATTAATATTATATTTAGTGTACTATAATCATGGTAAAATTTGGAATAAAGATGTCGGTTACCATAAACTTTGAAATTAGATGAATTTTGACGCGATTGTATTGGTGGGCGAGGCACCTCCCATACAATTTAAATTTATCTCTAACTGTGCCACAACATTTATAGTGCTTAATGAATTTACTAATTTTAAATCAATGAAATGTAATTAGTTTTACATTATTTTCTTTCTTTCAGTAGCTACTTATAAAATAATTCAATTTTTTTTTCACGTTATAATATGTAAGACGGTTTTGGGCCTGTTTATTGTATATATACATATAAGTTATGCTTATATGTAAATAAAGAAAGAAAAAAAAACGGTTAATGTTATCCGTGTATTCAGCGTATCAGAAAGTTGCCCCTATCTCAATTTTACACCAAATTATTAAGCGGCATAGACGTAAATCAAAAATACTAAGGTAAACTAAAAATCTTAAAACTAAAGCTTTGGCGCCACGGAAGAAGAAAACTATTCGAATCGGCATCTCGCAAGTCAAAAAAGGAAACATTTGGAAACAATGGCCTTTTGAAGAGAACTCCCTATGCTTTATTTTTTAAATCTTTCTTTCAGTAAATAAAGTATGGCTACTAAAATTATAATTTGATTATCTCTGTATTTAATACTATAGAAAATATTATATCTTTTGTATGAAAATTTCTATGACAAGTATTAAGTAAAATGACGTATCTACATTTTTAAAGCTATAAACAAAAAGCGGCATGAAAAGGATTTAAACACACGGAATTTCGATATTTTGAACAAATCATGAATAAATAACATGTTAACAAAAAATTGTAAGCGTGACATTTTTTGAGTCCTATAAAATTTTTTTTATTTTTTTAACTTCTTTTTAATATTTGACTTTTTAACCTCTTTCAAATTGATTGGGCTTACCAAGATTTTTCACTTGACTTTTTTAATCTGTTTCAATTACTTTCTACTTTTACTTTTACTTTTTTTATCTTATCGATGTTATCAGCCTTTTTCTAGTTTCAACCTCGTTTGATATTTTTCGACATTTTCAACTTCTTTCAATTTTTTCAACACTTTATATCAGGGAAGGGCACTTAGTGCCTCAATGTACTCACATTGCTCTAACCGTTATTCGACACACAACCAAGAATCCCAATCCCAGAATTTCAACGCTATCGAGGCACAAAATTCGCAGAATTTCAACGCTATCGAGGCACAAAATTCGCAGAATTTCAACGCTATCGAGGCACAGCGTTGACTTGAATTCAAATGAAAACAAAAACAAAACACAAAGGCATATGACGGCGCCGCATTGTGTCTTGACGAATGTAGCAATTGTTTTTGTTTGTAGTGTAATTTGTTTTTTTTTTTTGTGCTAATGGCAATTTTGGAAATGAAAGTAAAAAAACTTTAAAATTTCGTTTGTTGTTGCTTGATGTTGTTGTTTTCCTCTTTTGTTATATTTTTGTGCCCACCGCTGCTTTATATGTATATACTTTTTTTTTGTTATTAACTTTGTCAACCTTTTTCACCTGTATCAATATCTCTCAACTTTTTTCATTATTTTCCATATTTTTTCGACTTTTTCAACTTCTTTCAATTTATTTCGACGTTTTCAATCTCATTCAACTTCTTTCGAGTTCTTCAACCTCTTTCAATTGTTTCCACATTTTTCAACCTCTTTCAAAGTTTTTTCAACATTTACCATGTTTTTCGACATTTTCAGCCTTTTTCACCTGTTTCAAAATTTATTCAACTTTTTTCAATATTTTCCATTTTTTCCGACTTTACCGATTCGAACCCCCGACCATTCCATGAATTATATGTGGACAGCCGCTCTTAACACTGAGCCATGGACGTTCTGCTGAATGAAATGTACAAAGTGCACATTTTATGCATTTTTAGCGGTATCTGTTGTATTTATTGTCATTTCTCGTTTCCTGCATAGCTTTTTGTTAAACCTTCGGTTTAGAGACTTTGCTATGATATAGCACAATTATCTTATAAATTGTTCTATGGAATTATGCTTGAATCAAAAACACAAATTTTTTTCTTGCTTCCAGTGGGGTTCGAACCTAGGCATTCCGTTTTGTTACATACGCAGTAGTAATATACTTTTAGTAGCTCAGTTGGTTAAGGTGTGCGCATATCTGATCAGTGCCATATGTAACGTAGGAGACCTAGGTTCGAATCTCGTCGGTGATAAATAAAAATTTTAGTTCTCCTTGAAGTTTTTAAAATTCAACATAAATAAATTAAGTTCCAAGTAATATAAGCATAAGCAGTAATAAAGGAATGTGATAAAAAAAAAAAAAAATTAGGTTTCGTTTTTTAAGAAAATTTTGTAGTTAACCTGATTATCAGGCTAGTTAGACTCAACAACATGGCCCACTTAACTTGAGATTTGGTAAAAAATTACATTTACCAAATTTTTTTTCTAATGTATGTTCGTTTGGCGTTGAGCATTAGGCGGCTTTCCCTGATAGATATAACCCTTCAGGGAACAGCCGGTGGCCGCATCACAGAGCCAAAAGTGTCGAAATGAGTGTTGATGAACGCTCTAGCAAAAGTGAGTGCTGTAACAAAAATCTTATTTCATATCATCGAAGCGACTGTCGATGAGCGATCTAGCAAAAGCGATAGCTCTAACAAAAATCCCATTTCATATAATCTCATCGAGTGTCGAATTCGATACATTTACTCGGTTATGATAATGGTCCAACAAAACGATTTACTTTCACCAGCACTCATGACATACAATATGTATGAAAACAAAAGCTGGTGCCTAGCTACCCCGTCCGTCCGAATGTGTATAGAATGTTCGTCAGTACGGTTAGGGTTAAGCAATACATCACACAAACAAATTGAGAATAAAACCATAATCATTAAATTTTATTTTAAATTTTTTGTATTGGGCTGAGCTTACTGCCAATATAAGTCCGAAGTACACAACAGACTAAATTTTATGCTCTGTGATCATGCGTCATTCGTAGCCTCTGAATGCCAAAAAATGTTTCTATGATTGAGCCTCCGTTTTTTGTACCTACATTTTCTCCTATGCATTCTAGTATTCCTCATTGCTAATTAAAAATACTAAAGCGGTTGTTTTTCTTCCATATAATAATTTCTGTGCTTGTTAGCTGCAATTATTAAATATTCTTGTAAATGCAAATGCATGCGTGCACAGTACCAAGCACTTTTTGCATGTTATTAATGTGATTTATGCGAATTTCGACAAATAAATGTTGTGCTTGCTCTAATTTAAGTTAGCAACAGTCAGAATTGCAAAACGCATGCATACAGACACACATGCACGCATATTTAAGCCTACCTTTACGCATACATTGTTATTGATGAATTTCATTGCTTTAGTTTGTAATTATGAATCCCTTTTCAAATGAATTTGTAATTAGCAACAAAACCTTCTTCTGACTTGGTGTGTAAAGTCGATTTCAAATTGACGATGGTGGATTTGACTGTACATTGAGTAAAATTTCAACTTGGCTAGAATCATAAGCCGAATAAGACAAATGCGGTTAAATCGAACGCGTGAATAGTTCCACTAGTCTCACAGTAGCCAGACCAGTGAGACCAAGTTTTTGAATGAAAAAAGTGAGAAAAATTATGATCTATATTGATTGTTGAAAAAACTTAGTTTCTGAGTAAGAAAAAATTATTAAAAATTTATTTTAAGTGTGTTAGATATTACTGGAGTTGAAAACAAAGGTATTTTCAAACTGTCAATACATTGAAAAAGGACTTTATATTGTGTTTCGATATTTTTTCAAAAGCTAACTCCTTATGATCCGAATTTGCTTTATTCTGCAAACGTTTTTCGATGTCAAAACCAAAACGTTTAACGTAAGCATTTCTTGTCCGCCGTGAAAGACTGCAGCTTGTCACGTCAAAATTTGTTTCATCCTAACTATTTGATTTCCTATTGTCAATTTACATACGGAGACTTTAAATTCACTTTTAATGGTGTATGAATAACTAAAATCAAATAATAACTTTTGCTGCTAAAAATCAACATGCTTTTTCACAATAACGGGATAAAGAAAAAGTTCACATAATCAGAAAATATGTAGTCAGCCCACTTTTGCTCCAGTTTGGTAGTTGTTAATAATGAAAGTTGTAATTTGATTTCAGAAATTCAAATATAATTTGAAAGCGCATAAGTATTAAACATAAGTATTAACAACAGTTTCATTTAAGAAAATAGTACCTTGAGATAAAATCTAAAGAGTGTATTAATGTGTCTCTACACAAGAAGTTTTGCAGCAGCTTTTGAAAAAGCTTTAATTTTATTATTTCATTTGCTTCTGCTATTCTTTGACTGCGGGAATTTACAAACACAACACTGCCGTACTAAGCGAAAAAGACGTATCTCAAAAAAAAAAATATCCGAGATTCTTATGGCATCGGATAGCTTAAGAAATTACGCGTCTAATGCAATACTCCAAATGTCGGCATCTTAGTTCAATCATATAAAAAATCTACAAAGAAAATTTCCTCTATCTCAATTTTACAGGTAAGTATTTCAACAAATTGACATAAAGAAAACATCAATTATCTCGAAATTAATTTTTTTGAGATACGTCTTTTTCGCTTAGTACGGCAGAACACTGCTCTCAGAAGCGAAAAGGGCGTATTTCAAAAAAATTCATATCCGCGATTCTTATGGCATCGGATAGCTTATAAAATTACGCGTCTATAGAACCAAATAACTATATTTTGTTCAAATATATAAAAAAGCTCCTCAGAAAATTGCCCCTATCTCAATTTTACACCAAATTACTAAGCGGCTTAGTAGTAAATCTGAAATACGAAGGTAAACTAAAAATCTTAAAAAAATCTTGAAACTAAAGCTTTGGCGCCACCAAAGAAGAAAACTGCTCCAACCGTCATCTCGCAAATCAAAAAAGGAAACATTTTGAAATCACTTCAGCATCTAATACCAGAAAATAGAATGGCCTTTTGGAGAGAACTCCCTAATTTTAAGGCTTGATAATGTATGCTTAATTTTTTAAATCTTTCTTTCAGTAAATAAAGTATAGCTACTAAAATTATAATTTGATTATCTCTGTATTTAATATTATAGAAAATATTATATCTTTTGTATAAAAATTTCTATGACAAGTATTAAGTAAAATGGCATATCTACATATTTAAAGCTATAAATAATAAGCGACATGAAAAGGGTTTAAACCCACGGAAATTCGATATTTTGAATAAATCATAAATAAATAACATTAAAATGATATTTAAGTTGTCCTAAATATGGTAAGTTAAAAAAATCCATAGTAAGTATAAAACGACATTTACAAAACATCAATTATCGCGAAACGCATTTGTTTTTAGATACGCCCTAGCAGAACAGCACAAGCACTGGTTTATAATTACTTAAATGTATGTATGTAGTTCAAAATTGTGAAAGAAATAAAAAAAGATGGTAGTTTAAACCTCAACAGCATATTTGATCAAATTATGTTACTTTGATAGTGTTTCTTGCAAAACCAAAGCTTCTATTATGCCGGGTTACTAGATTAGGTTAGGTTCAGTTAGAGAGGCGGCTTAGCAAGCATGCTGGAAGCCTTAAGAAACACTAGCTGTGCCGTTTAAATGCAAGGATTACCAGACCTTATAAAAATATTATTAGTACCTACATATATTTATTTATATTATTTTATAAAATAATTTTGTTATGTTTCAATATATTATTTTTCTTCATCACCAATATTTAATTTCGGTTAAGGGAGCAAATGTTTTATTCTACGGCCACTCTAATGTACATATGTATGTACGCACATTATTATAGTTTGCGGATTTCAACGCCTCAATTTTCTAGAACGCACTTTTGCGTGTTTTCACGTACACTTCCGATGCGTGCAGAACGTTGCATTTTTCCGCTATTTTGTTTTTACTGATTTCTGATTGTTACTTTACATAGTGTAAAATTTCACTTTTTAGCAGTTGTAATAACAGCCAACAAACCATAACTGAAGAAATTTGTGCGATTTTTCAAAGTAAATTAAAGTGGTATTTGATGCATAAAATTGAGTAGGTTCGTGGGACTATTGAATAAAAATCTTTTAGTATCCTTGTAATCAAAGCCTTTGAATTAATGCATTATAAGTATTCAAGAAGTATATATAAAAAAAAAACTAAGGAATAATGTATGCGTAGATGAGTTTTGCTCAAAGAAATACCGTATGTCACCGACACATCTACCAGCTGAATAATTATATGATTGCGCAATAGCTTTTAAGGAATAAAGTCGCACATGATGAGGAAAAAAAATTATTTAGTTTTTGGTCTAAATAATATCAAAATAAAATTTTTTTATTATTTTTTTAAAGTAACACATGTACTGTTACTTAGAGTGACTTATTATTGTAGCAAAATATTGTAATTACTTGTTTATAAAATACTTTGAAAATTTTTGAACCAAAATCAATTTTATTTTTTTCTCACATATTTTTTTAATTGAAATTTATGTAGTGGCATTGGCAATTTCAAATTATAGTGTATTAAGGTGAATGCAGTGAAAACAACAACGAATTTGAGCTTTTACACAAGAAACAACAAAGCTCGAATCGCGGAGAGACCACAGTTTTTTTCCTTTTACGCAGGCTTTAAAAAAAGCGGAACTTTTTTTTATGTGTACATAAGAAAAATCGAAAATAAAATTTAATAAAAAAATTAGAAATTAGAGATATTTGTCATATCGTCTCCTATCAGTGTTCAAAATGTTCAAGGTACAAAAGTATGTGATTAGTACTCAAAATGTAAATAAGCTTATATGTATACTAGCGAAACCCGGCGGGCGTTGCTATGCCTCAACAAATAAAATATAAAGTGTTTTTATTTTAGTTGGATTAAATAAGTAAAAATTATTTTTGTTGATATTTATCTTATTGCGAGTGGATAAACAACGTTGTATGTTTTTCTATTTGGCTCATAAATGAACAATTGATTTGGCGGAAATCAATGGAATGCCTAGAATCAGACTCCGGCGCTGGAGACAATATCATTCTCGAGAATGCCCCAGATCTTGGCGCTGCAACAAATGTTGTCGTAAGACTTTCCCAACATGTTTCAGACAAAGTCAATCACTTTATGTACTTTGATAATTTTTATACCTCGCTTGGTTTAGCGGTCTATCTCGGAGCCGAGGCATTTATAGTTTGGGAACTGTGCGACTGAATCGTGCTCCATTAAATTGTCTTCTGAAACTGACCTGGCTGAAAAAAAGGTTGATCATGGTTATTCCGAGGAGTTTGTTTGTTCGGCTTTCGGGGTATATGTATCTAATATTTTATGGCGTGACACAAAAACTGTTCGCTTACTGTCTACTTATGTTGGGACGCAACAGTCCTTTTTTGGATAGAGCTAGTAAAAAGATATGTAAAATGTCAGGTTGCAAGTCTGAAACTCAGGCTTTTTGTACAAAATGTAAATTAAACCTTTGTAGTTGAACAACAAAATAATGTTTTTTTGAATATCGCAACCGAAAAAATTGAATTAATAATACATTGTGATTTACTTTCAATGAAAATCCCATCTTTTATTAAAAAAAATAACTTGCACCTGCCTTTCTATTTTAATACTTACTGCCCAGACCCGCCTACAGGCGGGTTGGGTATTCTCATCTGTACCATGTAAACAAATCATTTAATCAAAATTCTGAATTCAGATTCGATCGTTTTGACCAAAAATTAGTATAGTCTGATTTTCTCAGCTAAAAAAAAAAGACGCATTAGAGGGTTAAATCAATTAATGTAGGCGTTCCTTAAGGTTCAATCTTAGGTCCGTTATTATTTTCCATTTTTATTAACGATATATTTTTAGCTTGCAAACATGCCACAGTTCATGCCTATGCTGATGACATTCAGCTTTATCTTTCTCGACCAATTGGACTTATTGAAGACTTGACCTACAAACTTAACGCTGACTTATTTTCTTTGAACAGATGGGCTGAGGAGAATCTACTACATATCAATCCTAAAAAATCAAAAGTGCTGCCAATCGCTAGGAGCAATCTTAGCTTGGAAGGGGTTCAGCCTTTGTTCATTGGCTCCGATCAATTGGAATTGGTGACTAAGGCAAAGGATCTTGGCTTTATATTAAATTCAAAGTTAACTTGTACTGACCATATAAATAGCATTGTAGGAAAGATTTACGGTACCTTAAGACACTTACGCACCTCTACACTCTTTACTCCTATAGAAATTCGACGTCGACTTGTCGTACAGTTAATTATTCCTCATATTACTAACTTTACTGTAGTTTACAGTAAACTTGATTGCCAGTCTCAGCATAAGCTTAGTGTTGCATTTAACAATGCGGCACGATATGTTTACGGAGTCCGACCCTTTGACCACATATCTGAAATAAGTAGAGGCATTCTCGAATGTAGCTTACTAGAGTATATAGATACACGTAATCTTATGTTTTTACACAAACTTATTCTTTGGCAAACTCCTGAGTATCTCTATAATAAACTTCAATTTTGCTTGTCTACAACATCTTCTGACCTTATCGTCCCCAGGTACAGCTACCTTAATACTAGCAGATACTTTTTAATTAACACCATTAGGCTTTGGAATAGATTGCCAGCTGCCTTAAAACTAATTAGTGCGGAAAAAATCTGTTTTTAACTATTTTTGAAACAATTTATGACTTTTAACTTCTTACACTTCTAAACTTTTATCATTTTTACTTCTCTCTTTTACTACTGACTTCTTACTATCTCTTTATTTATAAACTCTTTTTATTTTATTTATGAATTTATATAAGAGTCATATTTTTTTTTATATTATTATATATATAGTTTTTATCAATTATTTATTTATTATTTTATTTTTTTGTTTAATTAGTTCCATTACCTTATTGCATTTGAATGTACTATAAAAGACTAAGTCTTATTGCCATTTGCAATAAAAGTTTGCTGGAAAGTTCTTTTAAGTTTTCATTCAAAGACTAATTTTGAGATATTGTTAATTACTTTTCAAAAATTCAAAAAACACATGATCCTAAAAAATTGGTTGTATAAAAAGCCACTTTCACAAGTGCAAGCCCACACATTTTGTACTTTTTCACATAGTGTCGTACCAAGTATTGTAATCAGTGATGGCATTTTCGGTATATTTGTACTGTTATCGGTACATTTGCGTGGTGAAAAATCACTGTTAGTACAGTTTTTCAAGTTTTTAATACAATCGATCTGGCGCATTTTCAGTATATTTAAACACTAGCGAAACCAGGCGGGCGTTGCTACGCCTCAACAAATGAAATATAAAGTGTTTTTATTTTAGTTGGATTAAATAAGTAAAAATTATTTTTGTTGATATTTATCTTATTGCGAGTGGATAAACAACGTTGTATGTTTTTCTATTTGGCTCATAAATGAACAATTGATTTGGCGGAAATCAATGGAATGCCTAGAATCAGCACCTTTGAATGAGTTTAATTTGGTAATAGTCCTTGTCTTCTATATATATACCGAGTCTCATAGTCATGGCTCATTTTTTCCAAACCAAACTATGTTAAGAAATTTTTACAAACAATAAGAAACATATGTACCAAATCTTATCCAGTTGCGTCAAATAGTTGTTGATACATAAGAAAGTTTATTTTTTCTCATATGGAAGTGTGGTACCGCCCATTTTTGCATTGACTCTAATTTTTTTCTCTACCCTTTATATATGTACCAAGTTTCATTTATCTGCATCAAATAGTTGATAAGATATGATGAGTCTTATTTTCTTTTAGATAAGGGGGCGTGGCATCACCCATTCTATTCTAAGCTGTGCCTGTTTATAGAAAAGCCACGTGGTGTGAATTCCATGAGAACCGATTAAGCGATCTTCGAGAAAATTATGTTTAAGAAATATATTTGTATGAAGGCCACCCTAAATATGCTGCCTAAATAAAAGTATTGAAGCTTTATCTACGCCTCTTAATATAAAAGCTACTAGGTGTAAATTCGGTATGAATTGATTAACCTGTCTTCGTGAAAAAGATACTTAAAAATATTTTTGTGTGAGGATCACCCAAAGTGTGAATCCTAAGTAAAATTTTTACTATCTTATCTGTGCCCCTTCATATAAAAGTCATGTGGTGTTAAGACCATGAGAATCGATTAAATGGTCTTTGAGAAAATGATATTTAAAAAATATTTTTGTATGTGGGCCACCCTAAACAAAAGTTGTGTAGCCTAAGATATGCTTCTTAACATAAGAGATACGTGGCGTAAATTCGGTGTGAATCGTCTAACCTGTCTTCGTGAAAATTATTTTTCACCCTAAGTATGCACCCTAAACAAAAGGTTTAATACCTTATCTGTGCCTCTTAATATAAAAGCCATGTGGAGTAAATTCCATGAGAATCGATTGAGCGGTCTTCGAGAAAATTATATTTATAAATATTTTTGTATCAGGACCATTCTAAGTATGAACCGTAAGTAAAATTTTTATTATCTAATCTGTGACTTTTAATATAAAAGTCATGTGCTGTAAATTACATAAGAATCGATTTAGCGGTCTTCGAGAAAATGATATTAAAAAATATTTTAGTGTGAGGGCCACCCTAAATTAAAGTTTTGTAGCCTAAGCTATGCTTCTTAACATAAGAAATACGTGGTCTAAATTCAGTGTGAATCAATTAACCTGTCTTCGTGAAAAAGATATTTCAAAATATTTTTGTATGAGGACCACCCTAAGTAAAATTTGTACTATCTAATCTGTGCCCCTTCATATAAAAGCCATGTAGTGTTAAGACCATGAGAATCGTTTAAAAGGTCTTTGAGAAAATGATATTTAAAAAAATATTTTGTGTTAAGGCCACCCTAAATTTCAGTTTTGTAGCCTACGCTATGCTTCTTAACATAAGAGATACGTGGCGTAAATTCGGTGTGAATCGTC
The DNA here is from genome assembly GCA_949775025.1 of Tricholauxania praeusta. Taxonomy (NCBI): domain Eukaryota; kingdom Metazoa; phylum Arthropoda; class Insecta; order Diptera; family Lauxaniidae; genus Tricholauxania; species Tricholauxania praeusta. The sequence continues at coordinate 66,248,958 of OX459029.1, read as the reverse complement.
TAACCTGTCTTCGTGAAAATTATTTTTAAAAATATTTTTGTGTGAGGGTCACCCTAAATTAAAGTTTTGTAGCCTAAGATATGCTTCTTAACATAAGAGATACATGGCGTAAATTCGGTGTGAATCGTCTAATCTGTCTTCGTGAAAATTATTTTTAATAATATTTTTGTATGAGGGTCACCCTAAGTATGCTCCCTAAATAAAAGTTTTACAACCTTATCTATGCCTCTAAATATAAAAGCCATGTGGAGTAAATTCCATGAGAATCGATTAAGCGGTCTTCGAGAAAATTATATTTATAAATATTTTTGAATCAGGACCACCCTAAATATGAACCGTAAATAAAATTTTTACCATCTAATCTGTGCTTTTTAATATAAAAGTCATGTGGTGTAAATTCCATAAGAATCGATTTAGCGGTCTTCGAGAAAATGACATTTAAAAAATTTTTTTGTGTGAGGACCACCCTAAATAAAAGTTTTGTAGCCTAAGCTATGCTTCTTAACAAAAGAAATACGTGGTGTAAATTCATCGTGAATCGATTAACCTGTCTTAGCTATGCGTATTAATATAAGAGACATGTGGTGTAAATTCCATGTGAATCGATTAAGTGGTCTTTGTAAAAATGCTATTTTAAAGATATTTTCGTATGAGGGCTACCCTAAATTAAAGTTTTATAGCCACCACGCCCCTGGTGTCTAATCCCGTTCATATTTTGTGAAGTGCTTAACATAGGCTATGTGCATCCTGACACCAAATTTCAAGACTTTTGCTATCATATGAACCAAGATATAGCGAGTTATAGGTTTTAATTGCATGTAAAGTCCCACGCCCCTTGCTTTTATCAAAATAAATATAGCCCATGTTACTCAGGAATAGTGTAGCTTTCTATTAGTAGAAGAATTTTTGGAATCGGTTCTGTAGTTCCAGAGATTACCCTGAACATACAAATAAACAAACCTTACCTCTTTATATAATAGTATAGAATATAGATTACCTAACTTTGATTTTTTATAAACGTTGAAAAAAAAGTTAAGGTTTTTTAAAAACAATAATAGTTTTGTTGTGGTCTGAAACAATGCAATATTCAGGTAGAGACTAAGGGAGGCTATACCTCCATTAGAACACTTAATAAGGGGTCATCAGCAAGACTTAGTGACTTGCGGTACTGATGAAAATGAAATATTTAATGAATTTCATAAAAATTGATTTTGACAAGATTAATGTATGAAATTTTCAGGAAAGATGGAATACATCAAAAATAATTAAAGGTCGTCTTACACACACTTATGCCTCTATTATACATATGTGCAAATCCATCAGATTTGGCCTTTTAGCTGGCCTCGTTTTTTTTTTTTTTTGTAGTACTTCTTTCAGCCATAGTTTTAGTATGTGTTCCTTTGAATTTTAATTGTTCCTCCTTAAATATTAATTCAAAATAGTCTTAAGTTCAAGAAAAACCATAATTGAAGAGTGTGCTCAAAAAAAAAAAAAAACCCGAAGCCATGGTCGAGCTAAGATGACAATTTCGTTTTTTTTTTATGTTTTTTTTTGGAGCAGACTCTTCAAACATGGTTTTTCTTGAAATTAAGACTATTTTGAATTAATATTCAAGGAGGAACAATTAAAATTCAAAGGAACACATAGTTAAAATTGCATTTAAGCTAAAAAAAAACATAAAATGTTACATATAAAGTTAAATAAAAAAATAGCTATCTGAATTTTAATTGAACAACCTTGAATATTTATTCAAGACAGTTTTAGCTTCAAGAAAAACTATGGCTGAAAGATGTACTGCAAAAAAAAAAAAAAAACGAGGCCAGCTAAAAGGCGAAATCTGATGGATTTGCACATATATGCAAGATCAAAAATAAAAAAAAAACAGATTTTCGCTAATATCTCAGTTTCTGCTTATCATAACGAAATTCAGTTTGATCGAAAGTTAATCATAAGATAAGTCGAAATCGAATTTATCGAAATGTCGATAAATCGATAATCTATATTCTTGACTACATATATCAAAATGTTTTAATAAAGTTCGGAAAACTTAAGACGCATGTATAAACGATGGAAAGTTTTATTATTTATTTATTTGGTCTAACTCCCACCACTTCTATTCATTATAATAAATAAATTCATTTTTAAAATCACTTCAACCATTGTTTGTCTGATATACCACGATCGAAAAAATATCGTTATTTGGATATACCGATATATTTTGCCCAATCGTCCTTTAAACGGTGGATACAGGAAATGCTAAGCCGTGCTATATATTATTCCAAAAGTTTTGACAAGTGATTGCAGAAAAACCCATACAAGACACAGTTAAGAAGGGTTTTTTTACAAAATTTATTAAGCAAACACTGAAAAACTTGGAAAGAGCACATTTGGTGACTTCAATGTATTAAAAATAAGTTGGCACCCTAACTATCAAATATTTGGAAATGCTATGCTCAAAACTGTCAAAAATTCAAATGCTACCAAAACCAGAACGGGAACGTACAAACAATCATTGGTTAAATGCACAGGATTGAGCAACTTTGGCTGGAGGCTGTCAAACAAGCGAACATTTATAAACGCATTGCACAGAAAAATGTTAAAACGAATGTTGCCAATACAGATGAAATAGTCTGTGATCAGTATAGATCAGTGAAGGGCACTTAGTGCCTCAATTTCCTCACATTGCTCTAACCGTTATTCGACGCACAACTAAGCGAAAAAAAATTCCCAGAATTTCAACGCTATCGAGGCACAGACTTCAATTCAAATTAAAAGAAACACAAAGGCATAAATGACGGCGCCGTATTGTGTCTTGACGAATGTAGCAATTGTTTTTGTTTGTAGTGTAATTTGTTTTTTTTGTGCTAATGGCAATTTTGGAAATGAAAGTAAAAAAAACTTTAAAATTTCGTTTGTTGTTGCTTGGTGTTGTTGTTTTCCTCTTTTGTTATATTTTTGTGCTCACCGCTGGTATAGATCATCTCCGTTACTGACTTTAATACGAGTATCCTTTACTATATACCATACAAAGATCTGCAACGTTACATACATCAAATACATATCCGTAATAGTTTTTGATTTTATCACTATTTAAGACAATTTTTATCAAAAATTCTTACCTCCGTTACTTTGGATTGATTGTAAGTGTGTATAATTATATTTTTTGAAAAGAACCAATTGGTTGACTAGAATTTGACGTGCGAAAAACATGCGTATATCATTAAAGGATGGCCAGTGAAATACCGAAGGGTTTGAAAAGTCATAATTTGGTTTTTCTGTTCCAGTGAAAGGTTAAATTTAGAGAGTATTTAAATTTAGAGAAAATACGGGCATCATTTTAATGTCAGAGTATGCAATGTAAATCGGTATGCACCGATAACTTGATTCCAAATCTAATCTCCCGATTGGAAACCAGTGTATTTGTCGAAAAAAGGTCGCAAGTGATTTGCCAACCGATATAGTGATTGAAACTGTACGGCAGAGGGAACTTGTGGTTCCATCTGCTTCTATTCTTTGGCACTCTGCTCAAATTTACATCGTAAGAAAATCATTTAATATCCAAATAGCCTTAAAGTATTTAGCAGCGCCTCGAGTACAACAGATGAGTTCTAATAATTCTGCCATTTAATGCATGAGAAACTCTAGTGAAATCCTGATAATCTTATATGTAAGTGTGCTGTGTACAATTTTAGATTCAGGATATATTGCATTAATAGCAAGTTTCAGTTTGTTTTTCTGTATATGTTAGCCTTGTAAATTATTTTACTTACAGGCATACGCACACAAAATCCAACATTCTTTAAAACTATAAGACTATTCTGATAACATATGAAGTATGAACAGCCCATTTTCCCATTGAACTAACTTTTGTCCCTATTCTTTTACAAATATGTATATAGCAGGCCTGGCAGACGTTGTTATGTGGGGCGATAATTTTTTCTTTTGAAACTTACTTTTGCCCGTACCTTTTATATATGTACATGTTTATGTACCAAGTTCCATTCATCTGCGTCCGGTATTTAGTTGGTGATATATGATGAATTTGATTTTGAAGGGCGTGTCACCGCTCAGTTTTTACACCAAACTTTGTAAAAACCTTCCATTGGCCACAATTATGAAATCTTCATGTAAATTCTATTTAAAAAGTTATTTTCTATAAGGGCCACCCAAAGTATGCACCCTAAATAAAATGTGTACGGCCTAAGTTGTGCCTCTTAATAACTCTCCTGTAATTTCCATGAGAATCGAATAAGCGGTCTTCGAGAAAATAATATTTTAAAAATGTTTTTGTATTAGGGCTAACCTAATTATGCACCCTTAATTAAAGTCTTATTGCCTACTTATGCCTCTTAATTTAAAAGACACGTACTGTAAATTCCATGTGGTGTAAATTCGATGTTAGTCGATTTACCGGACTTAGTGAAAATTCTATTTTAAAAATATTTTTGTTTGTGGGCCATCCTAAATATGCAAGTCTTATGTTCTATGATAACAGCGTGATCGATACTAAGATACTGTAAAACAGGCAAAAACTAAATTTTATAAAAACAACAATTGCAGTTTAACTGAAAAAGCAATGTACACTTTTTTCAAAAATTTATTAACATCGTATTCTCTCATCAAAAGAAAAAAAAAAACTCAAGGCGAGTTGTTCTTTGAACTTCGGAGCCAAATACAAACGGTACAAATGAAAACAAAAATAACAACACAGAATTCAAGAAGCAGGATAAGCAACGTCAAATCGAATGACAATTATTGTGTGAGGTTTTGCAAAAAACTTAATCCTAAAAAATAGCATTTTTAGTTTAAAAAAATCATAGAAATAAGTATACAATAACCTTTCTAAGTGCAAATATGTTGTTTTAAAACATAAATTATTAAAATTGGTTCTGTATATTTTGCGGTTTGGCGTTACAAACCATTTCCATATAAGCAATATTATATAAATAATATAAATAAATAGTATAGATATAGATAAGTTCAAGTGCCCACATATGTTACATATGTACGTGTATAATAAAATAAGCTAACAAATATCTTGCCTCTCATATAGAAGACCATCTATAGCAGAATTCTTTGCGAATTTGTGAGTCAGTATGTCGAATTTGGCGTCTTTATTGACTATTTGTCGATTACTAACTACGGCGCACAGTGGGAAATTTTTTAACGTTTTGGGACAAAAATCCGTCTACAATGCAATTATTAATGGATTTGAAAATTTGTTTTTTTAAAATAATTGTTAAGTACCACCCGATGTGTGAGTAATGCCCAAAATTTTGAGAACGTTCAACATAACCTCAAAAAATCCTATAAATATATGAAATTCGTGAATTTTACTTAAAGAGGGGGTAAGGTTTCGGCGCTACATTTTAGGCATAAGTTTAAAAATATTTTTTAGTGATATGGTAAGAGTAAATTTATTTATTTAAAAAACATATAAAAGTACAATACTTAAAAAGTATTCTGCGAAAATTTCATTAAAAAATATTGCAGAATAAGCCGTTGGCATCAAATTTCCGCGGACGCCTAAAAAAAAAGTTGGTTTGTGGTGGACAACATAACTCATCACTTTATCATCTGAAATCAAAAAAACCTAAAAATTTGGTTAGCTTTTAAGTTTTTCAAGGTATTGACGAAGGGTATTTTTTCTTTGACGGTTTTTGAGATTTTGGCATAATTTTTAAGCCAAAAAACGATTTTTTTTTTAAAAAAAAGACAAATATCAGTATATTTATTATTGCAGAACTAGTTGCAATGCAAAAAAAAAAAAGCCTTTCGTCATTACCTAGTTTTATATGTATTTAAAGAGTTTGTCAAATTTCAAGAAAATCGGTCTAGTAGTTTTAGTAAAGTAGCTTAAGTAAAATACTCGAATTTCATATTTTTATAGGTTTTTTTGAGGTTATGTTGAACGTTCTCAAAATTTTGGGCATTACTCACACATCGGGTGGTACTTAACAATTATTTTTAAAAAAAAATTTTCAAATCCATTAATAATTGCATTGTAGACGGATTTTTGTCCCAAAACGCTAAAAAATTTCCCACTGTGCGGCGTCTTAAGGAAAATAGCTACAAAAAACAAACACAACAAGTAAAAATATTTTACTAGCCAAAGAAATCCGCTTATATTAAGTTCAGTTCCGTTTAGAAAAGTTTTGTTTAATTCGGTTGTTGTTGTTGTTGTCATTGCATACTGTATGAATATTTCATGCTGCAAGTCTTTTATTGGTTGTTGTTGCTTGAATACATATTTAATGTAGTCGTTTCATTGGCCGAAGGCACTATATGGCACGTGGCCAGAAAAGGTTGTACTTTGCTTAATACAAACAAAAAATCTGAATCGGAAATAGGAATTTTGCATTTAATTTCGCACAACTCTTACCTAAATCCAGTTCATTCGGAAATCCGTAACAATATTATTCTGCTATACTCGAAATAGGTTCGATGAGGCCGTTTTGGTTGATATAAAATTTTTCAAAATATATTTCTATTTCGCGGAATAACACCATTATTATTAAGGGTTCGAGACTTTCACTTAAAAAAAAAAAAAACCGATTTAGATCCCATTCCAGACCCGATTAGAACCCATTCCAGAGTTATTTAAATACCCATTAACAGAGGTAAGTTTTAAGGTTTAAGATCTAGCCTTCAGGTCCACGTTAAAATATTGAGGTTGAAACTTTCCAGCGTTTCAAAGCCACACATTTTTCTCTATCGGAAAACTCTCTGCCAAAAATCGGAAAATTAGATAGTCATAGCAGTTTCCCAGTGTCAGCTAGTCTTATATGTCTCCTTTGAAATACAATTGTAATAATCGAGATTTTTCAATTCACATCTACCTGAGTTCACATCTTTGGGTATTTAAAAACCCAAAAGCATGTATCGAGTCCTAGATAAATTTATTTTATGAGGAATATATTTACATAGGAAAATAACCCAAAAATAGAAAGACAGCACGTCAAAAAACTTAGTAGGAACTGGTTGCAGGCTATCATATTTATCGCACCGGAATCTGTGTGCTTGAAGCCGTGCCGGAATTATTTGAGTTGCTTTCTATGATTCGGAGACAAAAATCATTAATGGCGCTGCATTTCAGGGATACATCTATAGTCGGACTCATGATTCTGTATCTGATGGAGAGAATAACGAAGAAAATGCAAAAAGCGTCAACATAATTATTATTCCAACAGACACCGTCGATAATCTCAGTGTCAGCGAAGACTTGGAAAATGTACAAATAATATATGATGATAAGGAGATGACTGGTGAAATTACTGGTTGATTCGAATTCGAATATTAGTACGAGGACAACAATGCCTATTGATGGTATGGATGAGAAAAAAAATTTTCAGTCCGATGCTTATTTGCTACTTATTCAGAGTTCGCATACATTATATCTTAATAAAATTCGAAATTGACCTGATTTTGTTTGAAATTTAAGTTCCATACAAAAAGCCACTTTGCCACTTAAATTGCAATATCAGAAAAGCTATCGCCTATGCTCTTAGCATTTTAAAATCTGTATTGAACAGGCAACATTTTAACAAATTGGCCACCCACGTTGTCATACATTTTTTACACCACACCAGCTTAAAGTTTGAAAAAAAATGGAGTAAGTTAAACAACTATTTTTTAAAGAACCACTGTATCTACGGCTTAATTTTAAATCACATATGATATCATAACTATTTAAAAATATTATGCAAAAATATTGATCAAATATGTTTTCATTTGTGGCTGTGGTACCAAAGCGACTGACCAAAGGTCGCATTGTTTTGAAAATATGAAAAAGATCGATTATCTCGAAAACGGTGCGATTTTTACTAAACATGATTTTACTTTTAATGACCCGAGACGGGTCGCCCATCTGCTGTTGGAAGGTTATCCACTATTTATGGGACACCCTGTATATTATTTATGTCCTCTCTATTTAAAAAAACATAAACATAAGCATAAACAAAGTATATGCTGTCCACAAACAGGGAGACGCGGCGTATTGGATCCTTTGTTACTGCGAACAACTATACTTTCGAAGTTGTCAAGGAATTCACCTATCTTGGCACCGCCGTGAACACTCAAAACGATGTCAGCCTGGAGATAAAGCGAAGACTAACTCTTGCTAATAGGTGTTACTATGGTCTCAGTAAGCAATTGAATAGTAGAGACCTCTCTCGCCCGACAAAACTGACACTCTACAAGACGCTCATCTTACCCGTGCTACTTTACGGCGCAGAAGCATGGGTTGTGTCGCAGACTGATGCAGCCACGCTTGGGGTGTTTGAGAGAAAAATTCTTCGCAAAATCTTCGGTCCTGTTCACGTCGGCGACGACTACCGTATTCGAATGAACCACGAACTGTACGAGCTCTACGCTGACATTGACATAGTCAAGCGCATCACTATTCAACGTCTGCGCTGGCTGGGACATGTTGTGCGTATGGACGAAGAAGCTCCGGCGAAAAAGGTGTTTGATGTGGAAGCCGCTGGGCGACGACGAAGAGGAAGACCATGCCTCCGATGGAAAGACCAAGCCGAGGAAACCCTATCCACGCTTGGTGTGAATGATTGGAGAAGGCGTGCGCAAAGCAGAGGCGCCTGGAGAGAGCTTTTGAGGTCGGCCGTAACCCGGTAACGGTTTGTTATGGCCACCCAAGTAGTAAGTAAGTCTATTTAAAAAAAAAAAAATTTTATATTTGATTCGCAAGGTCTATATTAATGCAAATAGTATAATAAATATATATACCTGATCAAAATCGGGAATTTCGACTACGACACCCCCATATATGTATTTTGAAAATTACGGCTAATGTAAAAATTTATGTAACATAATCGTGTTAAGCGACCTCGAATTTGTGAAGCTTGAAATTTTTAGTTGTAGACCAGTGTCATTATATGACTTCAAAAAATAGCAAAGTGATTTTTAAGAACTTAACAAACTAAGGTTATTCAATATATTGTTTCTTGAATACTTTGTAAGCAAAAAAAAAAGCTCAGCACTGTTGGTTTTCTAGCTGCAACGATTATTGACGCAAGATTATTGATATAGTTTTGTTTTTTCTAAATATTTGATGTTAATCATCAGTTGTTTTTATTAACTTGCAAGTTTTGTTCGCTTGCTATTTTGGATGGTTTCTCTACGTAAGCAAATACTTTCTTACTCTTTTGAATTTTGTTGATAGCAAACTCTTTCCAGAAAAATACGCGTACACATCTTTTGAAAATGTCGAAAGCCAATAGGATCAAAATATTTTAAGTGTCATGCCAGAAAATTAATTTTACACGTCTAAATGACAACAGCTCCATGTTCAACTTTTTCATTTAGTCTATTAGATGTCAGTTGATTTTCTCTAATTATTCCATGGGTAATATATTCACTCTTCCAAAAACAAAAATAAAAACTCCCAGCATATCCACAAACATCTGCTGAGTGCGGCAAGCACTTGGATGCAGTTAATTTATTTAAAAGGCAAATAAATCAATTAACGTCAAACAACCTGTAAACATAATTGTAACAACAACAGGAACAACACTACAAATAAAAAGATGTAGGAACTATATTACGCTGTAATAACAACAACACGACATGTTTAATGCATTGGCAAAAAATAATTAATTACCAAAATAAACAGGAAAAATAAGTAAAAGATATAAGAGAGTAAACCAACAATAAACAGGAGGAGAAAAAAAGCAAAATCATAGAGTAAACATAAAAAAAAAAAAACTTTGAAACAAAAAAAATATCACGTAGCATCCCACAAAGACTTAAAATGTAGTACAAGTATTCGATAGACGTCGATGTCTTATATTGATTAGACAATGAAACGTAATATGTGAACTAGAAACAGCAACAGGAAATGAAGCAGCTGAAAACTACAAAGTACGAGTACGCACACATACAATCGTTAGCAAATACGACAAGGGCCCAGAAAAGTCCAATCAATTATACGCCCAATTAAATGCCGTCAGGCAAGGAAATATATACACTCATGGTTAGGCAGACCCTGTACACTCTCAAGTTCGGGATTTCGGGGGATGGTAACAACAATGTTGAAGACACTCATTTAATTCGGTATGCTTGCCAGTAACGTGTTTTTTTTTAACTCACTGCTGTTATCCGTTGTTTAACTTGTAGTGGGTTCAATCTATTTTTTCGGTCAATATTGTTTATTGAAAATAAAGACGCGCACGTAACAAAATAATAAACATGTTAAATGACCACATTTTTGTTTTGTCCAAAAGACTTCGTTCACAGATGGCATTATAATAGTGATATTTTGTTTGAAGGGACATTAGATAATTCGTATCAAGGCTATATTTGAAAAATAATAAAGTAAGATACAATTTTCTAAGAAGTTTGAAACAGAAAATCTAAATAAGAAAATTTTATTCCTTAGAATTTTTCTTAGTTTCGGCAAAATGATGCAACGCAGCTTCTTCAGTTAACTCATGCATCGCAAATCAAAGAAAAAGTTTTCAATGTTTTCCTTACTGTTTTAATTCTTGAAAGAGAAAACCACATACGAATATTTATTATAATTGAAAAATAAATATAGAATGAAAAAGTGAGATGTTCCAAAAGAATTATGTTTGCTTGACAAATTCTTATTGCTTATTTTTTTTATCCAGTTAGAATTGCGAAACACGCTGTTTTAAAACATATTTGAAAACATCTTACACAAATAGGAAGTTATTTGGATACTTAAGATGCTTTATTTTTTAAATTTAAGATGTTCTTAATCTAAACAGAATAGTTGCGTCTTTTATATGGAGTTAAAAAGAAATTAACTCAATGTATGTCTCGAACAGGTAACAATTCACTAAAAAAGTCGCAGATTAAAATTACAAGAAACCTTAAGTTTATATTAAATATGTACGCTTCGATACAGCGTCTATCGAAAAAATCATAAATCAATCCGAGTTTACCGCACGGTTGGTTAGGCATAGACATGAATCTTCTATGGGCACCCTGGTAGCATTGAGAACGTTGGGATTAAGTTCATAAAAACATCACTTTTGTATGGAAACTCCCCAAAGGGGTATAGAAAGGGGGTAAGTGTGTTTGAAAAAAATGTTGGGGATGAAAAATTAATGTGGGTCGGTAATACATAAGAACAGCGTACCAAATTGCTAAAAAACTATTGCTATTGATAGTCAGCCATTGCTATCTGCTGCGTTAAATACAATAGTCGCTGCAATAGTTCACGAAGAGCTATCGTAGTTGGCAGTCGTTTATTGTAGTCTGCTGCGTTAAATACGATAGTCGCTGCAATAGTTCAGGACGAGCTATCGTAGTTGACAGTCGTTTACTATTGTCGGCAATAGCCGACAACAAACAGCGATAGCTCGTCGTGAACTATTGCAGCGACTATCGTATTTTACGCAGCAGACTATAGTAAACGACTGTCAACTACGATAGCTCGTCGTGAACTATTGCAGCGACTATCGTATTTAGCGCAGCAGACTACAATACACGACTGCCAACTACGATAGCTGAGTATATGCTACTGCTATAGCTATTTATTGCGTTTACTTTTACTGCGCAGTTATAGCACAATTTTGGTGCTGTTACTAATTCATGCATAGCAATTTAAACACTGCATAAGAATCCTTTTGGGACAGACTGGAAGCGGTGGAAAGGTAGTAGTATTCAGCCGAATTCCGTAAGAAATTCTATTTTGTATAGGAAACCCCTTAAGGGGTGGAGATAGGGGGATAGTACATCCTAAAGAAATGTTGGTAAGAATAAATTAATAGGGGTTGGTCATGAGCTTGAATCTTCTAGGGGCACCCTGGTAGCATTAGTAACTTTGGGCGTAAATTTCATAAAAATATCACTTTTGTATGGAAACCCCCCAAAGGGGTGGAGAGAGGGGGTAGGTATGTTTCGAAAAAATGTTGGGTATGAAAAATTATCGAGGATCGGTCACACGACCTACCGCTCTATGGGCTACTCCTGAGCAGCTATGGGCTGATTTGTCTGAAAATCTCTAAAATTTTTTAGCTTTGACCTTAATGACCTTGATGACCTGTTAATTTTTTGGCTCACGCATTTCTTAATAAAACCTCACAAAATAAAAGGTCCCAGCGTATCGAAATCGAAAAATCTTCCACTATTCCATAGCTAATATGTATATTATAATTTAGTATTATGTAATTGAGCTACAAAAAAAAAAGCCTCAACTCGTTTTGAAAGTGTTTACGGAGCTATAGCGTCATTGCATAGCCCGAAAGAAAAATATATATTAATAAGTATTGGTCTTTTTCTTCTTGCTAAAAAAAGCTTTCAATCTAAACACTTTTGCTGAGTATAGGTTATGATAGTAACTTAATATAAAATAATAATATTATGAGTACTTTTTCAGAGCACAGGGTAGTCCTTTATGACTAGTTTTCATGTTATCTTTCTTGATCTTTTATTATCCCATATCAGGAAGGATAACACATGCTATAAAAATAGCAAATGTATGCCTATTCACTCTCGCGTTCGTCAAGTGCATTAGACGCAGCTTTAGATTCTGCTCGCATGCTTTTTCATTCTTACAAAAATTTAATTTGATATCCCTGATATGTGATCAAGAGAGATAACATGAAAACGCCACTTAAAGGATCTGTGTTTATACCATTGTTGTTTTCTTTATTTATTGACATCTCCTCAATATTTGAGCATGCGCCTTAGCATTTCTACGCATTCTTCCGGATTGATATTTTACTTGAACTGAAGATCAAATTAGGAGCCTGACTCCATCAAATGGTAATAATCATTCACTTTAGTTAATTGGATCCAGCTAAGTGCATTGAAATTCTACCATTGGAATATTTCTGAATATTATATAAGGTTAGATTGCATTCTTTATTTTTTGTTTTGAGGTTAAATGACATTTCAACTAATGAGCCATGCCATTAGTCCTGAAAATAACATAAATTCTACCGTCTTATACTAATTATATCAATAAGGCAGAAACCTTGGAATTTTTCGTAGACTGTCATCAGTTGGACTCAAAAGTAAGATTTATATATCGACACTTCCAGCTTAACTGACCACTTTTCGAAAAACAAAATTAAAGACATATACGTGAAATTGCAAGTTTAAAAATTAAATGATGCATCACATCGAATTTTTACCATAATAGATACAAAATATTTCATAATTCAGCTTTATTTCAAATAAAAGATCTTATTAAATTCACCACATATTGAATTTCCTTTGTTTTTTCTATTTTTTTTCAATAAATTTTTTTTTTATTACATTTTTTACTAATATTATATTAATATAATGTCACACCCGTTACATTTGGCTGTCACACCCGTTACACTTTTGAAGTAACTTTATTTAAAAGTCTATGTTAAAAGTTTATCATCATTTTAATATAAAACATATCAAATATTTCTAAAACGATATCAATTTATCACTCATTCCTGCAAAATTTTAGGCAATTTGAACTCAATCTCAAAATATTTAAAAAATAACTTTTCTCAACGTCACACCCGTTACGCACTTTAAAAGCATTTTCTGAACTTATAACATTAGATGTCAAATTTGTATACTTTAATAAATATCGAAAGGTACCATAGTACTTGTTGCAAGAGATTAAATTGCATTCTCACACTTGTCTGAAAAGTTATGAATGAAAATAAAAGTTAAACTGTCACACCCGTTACCCTGGAAGTATCGATATGTATTGCTTATTGCTTCTATAATTCACTTTTTTGAGATAATATGTAAAGATATCTGTTCTTTGGATATGGGAAGGAGTCTATTTTTGGGATTAAAATAACCAAAAATAAATATGAAATTAGTAAATATCAAACATTTTGCTTTTTTTTTTTAACTAGTACATATATATGTATGTATATATCAATGATGGCATTTTCGGTACATTCTGTGATGGCATTTTTGGAACATTACACTTTTATCAGTACATTTACATCGTCAAAAACCGTCGTCAGTACATTCGAGAAGTTTTTAGTATGTCCTGTTAATTTGGTGCATTTTCAGTACATTTGGCTCATTTTCAGTACATTATTAGTATATTTGTACATTAGAACTATTTTTAAAAATTACCATAATTTTTTTTTAACTTTAGCAGAATCATGCGTACAAACCTGCCATAATGGTTGCTCGACCTTCTCTCTTTTAGCAAAGTTAAGATTTTATTTATGTTTTTGGAATCTAAAGTAACTTTTTAATATTCATGACGAAAAATTACATTCAGCATCTAAAAAGTACATTTGAAGTCTCAATTCAGTACATTTTCACAAAAACCACATGCCATCACTGGTATGTATGTGATACGATCAGTGAAAAACGACTTCATATTACCCGATTTAAAATGCCCTTCCATATTTTTATAGACGACATTTAAGGAAATACTTCGCGTTTAATTTTTACTCTTCTTAAAACTATGTGTGATTCACACGACACGTTGGCATCCTGATATCTGAGAGTGCGTCGGAAAAACTTCTTGCTATACCAACCTTTTCCGGACTGCGTAAAAAAAGAAATGGCCACCTTTTTAATTTGAATGTTTTTCAAAATCTCGAATATGTTAATAGTATGCAAAACCACAATCGAAAATGTTGCTTATATTTCCATACCGTAAATCCTGCTACATGAATACAAATGCACACCAGACATGTTCAAATAAATGGCATGTTCTAGAATATTTCAAGAACACTCGATTTTTGAAAATTTAATAATATTCAAGTATATCCTCATTTAAAAAAATGAAAAATATGAATATAATATTGTTTTTAAAATAAATAAATAAATTTACCGCTATTTTTTTAGCCTATACATGAGGAGAAAAACTGTGGTCTCTCTGCAAGTAGAGCTTTGGTGTTTCTTGTGTAACAGCTCAAATCCTTTGATGTTTTCCCTGCATTCACCTTAATACACTATAACTTGAAATTGTCAATGCAACTAAGTACATGAATTTTCATTAAAAAAATTAATGAGAATAAAAATTTTTCATTTTGGGTCCATTATCAAATTATAAAAATTATCAAAATTAAATTTTTTCTTAATATTTTTTTTAACCCATATTGAACTTTTGTACGATTTTTCGTACAGCAACTTTAAAAATTTATATTGCAATGAAGAAAAACTTTTAATGGTATTTTTCATATACAAAATCAATTTCGATCATTTTAAATTAATAAAAAAAATCATTCTTTACAAGTTTTTATATATAATCGTGTTTTTTAAGGATTTAAAAAATACCACTTTTTTAGTGGTTTTTATAAATCAAAAAAAGTATATTAAGTGCCTATTTTTTTTACAGATTATATCACTAATTGTCTAAACAAAGGACTAAATGATTCAATAAGTAAAAATTTCTTTGTATATCTTTTATCTGCGCTAATTTAATCAAAATGAAAAATTGATGTACGAAAAATCGTACGCTGGTCTATTTCTGTAACAAAATAATTTGACAATCAGCTGTTTTAATGTACGAAAAATCGTATAGTGCGTGAATAAAAATAAAATGGCAAGACGCCGATATCTAAGGGCTGCGGATTTAGAAGATATCATTGAAAATTGGAGTGATGATGAGCAGGGGCCGATAACGAATGTAGTGTTGTGTGCTCCAGAAAAAGTGGTAAATGTATAAATTAAGTAACGTTTGAAATATTTAAAAGTACAAAATTATGTAGGTATTACAATCAAAGTAATAATATCGGTGACGTTTGTAACAAAGACGACATGCAGCGTTTCTTGGGAATTTTATTGATGTCCGTCTATAGCTACAGTTCCAGCCATCAACGATTACTGGAACACTAAAAATAAAACAAGTAATGTCACGAGCAAAATTCAAGCTCTTGAAAAAATACTTTCACTTAGCTAATAACAATAGTTTGGATGAAAAAGATAAATTCGCAAAACTACGCCCATATTTTGATTTGTTAAACCAAAATTTTAGTAAGTTTGGCATTTTCAGCGAGCTTTGTCGATTGATGAGCAAATGGTGCCTTACTACGGCAAATATTCTTGCAAAATGTATATACGTGGCAAACCCATACGTTTTGGTTATAAGCTATGGTGTCTTTGCTCGTCAGAAGGTTACATGTTCCAATTCTATCCATATGGAGGTGCTGGTGGATACAACAAACAAATTGGCTTAGGTGCTGATGTCGTCTTGCCTTTGTTGTCTATCTGGAAAAATCCAAGCCATCACGATGTTTACTTTGACAATTTTTTTCCTCGTATTATTTAATGTGTCTCCTTTCCGAGAGAAATTTTTTCGCTACTGGTACAATTCGTGCCAATCGTGTAAATAGTGCCAATTTACGGACAGGAAAAAAGTTGCCAAAAGGTTCAACGGATTATGTTTTTGACGAAAAAAATAAAATCTTATTTTTACGTTGGAGCGACAATAAGGAAGTTACTCTAATAACAAACCACCAAACTATAGAGCCAATGGCACGTGCAGCCAGGTATGATAAAGTGCAAAAGAAAAAGGTTGCAGTGGAAATAGCACAAACTATTTCACACTACAATCACGCGTGGCCATACGAGGGAAAAAGTGGTGGTGGGCTTTATTTGTTGCTGGTCTAGATAGCGCTCTAGTCAACGCATGTAAGCTACATTGTTTTATTGAAAAAAAAAAACAGCTTCATAAGACGATGTCTCAAATAGCGTTTCGAGTAATGGTATGTGAAGAGCTCTTACTCACCGAGAAAGTCGAAGTAGATGGAAATCAAGCGCCAGGACTCCAAAAAATCACCGGAAAACATTTAGTTGCAAAAGATAAGAATTCGAAATACTTACGTTGCAGAGTCTGTCATAAAACAACAGTATATATGTGCCTTAAGTGCAATGAACATCTCCATCCAAAATGTTTTGATAAATATCCACCCCATGATTAGTAAAAATATGAAGATAATTATCTTATTACATAAGTTTGGAGTTTGAAAAATAAAAAAATTTATAAATACGGTTCAATATAATGATTTACTCGTATTTTTCTTAAAAAGTTTAGTAAAAATATTTTTTTACAGATATGGACCAGTGTACGATTTTTCGGACAGGGTGTAACTTTTAAAGGGGCGGAAAAATTTTTTTTTTTTTTTTACTTTTGAGGTAAGAATAATTAAATAACTAAACGCTCCAAGAATTTTTCAAAAATTTGAAGTGGATTTGGTACCGGTTCAATATGGGTTAAACTAATCATTCACTGTTAGTAAGAGTAACTAAATATTGAAGCAAAATATTGTAATTATTTGCTTATAAAATACTTTGAAAATGTGTGAAACAGAAATCAAATTTTATTTTTTTCTCGTTTATTTTTTTAATGGAAACTCATGTATAGTAGTGGCATTGACAATTTCAAGTTATAGTGCATTAAGGTGAATGCAGTGAAAACAACAAAGGATTTGAGCTGTTACACAAGAAACACCAAAGCTCTACTCGCAGAGAGACCACAATTTTTCTGCTTATGTATAGGCTTAAAAAAAAGCAACAAATTTTTTTTCGATACTTTCTTATTTTTATTTATTTATTTATTTATTTATTTATTTATTTATTTATTCATAAGAAGTTCGCTGTATATAAGACAATTGTCTTTTAAGTACATCAACAATATTAATTTAAGTTTTAACAAAAGTTTTAAAATAAAAAAAAAAAAAAAATAAATATTTTAACTCAATACAATATTATAGTTAATACTTATAAAATAAATTACTTAAGTTTATAGATTATTTAAGAAATCAAAAACTGCACGTTCAAAGCACCTTGGATTACGTTGGCATTTAATAGTACTAGGAAGAGAGTTCCACAGTTTGACAACACTAACAAAAAACATTCTAGATGATGTAACGTACTTAAAATTGGGTAAGACCAGGTTGTTTGTTCTGAGTGATTGCGTAAAATGGAGTTTACTATAGAGATATAAGGGACTTTTAGTGTTAATAAGCTTATGCAGAAATATCAAATTGCGTAAATTAAAAAAGACGTTGAGGCTACTGCCAAGTATTTTTATAGAGAATGGAGAGATGTGGTCAAACTTACGTTTTGAAAAAACATATCTGGCTGAATTATTTACAGCTAATTGCAATTTTCTGTGAGAAACGGAATCTAAGCTACCATACACAAGTTCACTAAATGAAATAAGAGGAACTATAAAAGTTTTAACTAGATTCAACTTCATTTCCTGAGGAACGAAAGCAGCAGTTAACCACAATTTCCTCAGGACATAGTATATTTTACTCACGGTGTAGTTAACATGACTGGAACCGTCGAAACTAGAGTTAATTTTAAAACCGAGACTGGTAACTGTACTTTCGAAGTTTATTTTTGTGTTGTTCAAAAGTAAAAGTGGGAAAAGATTTTCATTGTGAGGTGAGTAAGAGATAGCTATAGACTTAGTTTTGCTTGCATTTAAAATCAAATTATTCTGGTTTGCCCACCGAGAAATTGCTTTTAGGTCTTCATTCATTCGAAAAAACAAATCTTCTATTAGACCAATTGGACGTGATAGGTAAATCTGAGCATCATCTGCATACAGGTGAATTGAGACGTTTTTGCAACAAAAAACTATATCATTTATAAAGATACTGAAAAGAATGGGACCAAGAATCGAGCCTTGCGGCACTCCACAGTAAAGTCTCTTCAATTCAGAAATTCGATTTTCACTCTTTACCTTTTGCCAGCGGTTGTTCAAATAGCTTTTCAGAAGCCTTAAAGCACTATTAGAGAACCCAAAATATTTCTCAATTTTAAGCAGAAGAATGTTGTGGTCAACGGTGTCAAATGCCTTGGAGAAATCTAACAAAGTTAAGACTGTCATGTCACCTTTGTCAAAAGCAGGCCGTATATCCTCCATAACTTTTAGCATTGCGGTAGCGCAACGGTTAGCCCTATATCCTGATTGATGAATAGTCAGTAGCTTATTATTATTTAAAAATTCAACCATTTGTTTAGCCAAGAGTTTTTCATACACTTTAGAGAGTAAAGGTAATATGCTTATTGGACGAAAATCAGTAGGCAAAATAGTTGAACATTTTTTTGGAATGGGGATGACATTGGCAATTTTCCAAGCTTCAGGGAAACTGGATATTGTAATTGAAAAGTTTAAAACGTGCACCAGCGTGGAGAGTATATGAGGAAAAATTAGTTTCAAAAACCTCAAACTAATGCCATCCTCCCCAACAGCATTCGATTTAATTGAATAAAAAATGTTTACTATTTCATCTTCAGATGTTACGGAAAAACTAAAATTAGTATTAGATTGATAAATTAAATTTTGGTCCAGTAAAAAATTGGTACAGTTTTGAGAAGCATTTGATTGCAGAAAATACGAATTCATAATATTTGGATCTATATTACAGCTTATTTTATTCTTACTGCAAATGCCTAAGGATTTTAGATTATTCCATAATATTTTAGTTGGCAAACTTGATCTTAATTTTGTTTGAAAGAACAATTTTTTCGCATTTCTGGTTTTAAGATTAGCGTGATTTCTACAAATTCGATACAATTCCCAGTTATTGTTTGTAGGACTGCGTTTCCAGCGAGTATATAACTTATTTCTTGCCTTAAGAGCAGACAAAACCTCATATGTAAACCAAGGCTGTTTATTATTTTTGCATTTAATATGCTTACTGGGCACATATTTATCAAATAAGTAATTTATTAGAAAAGTAAAATGGTTAAGTTTTTGGTTTATATCTGGAAAAGACCATACCTCATTCCAACGAAGAGTACTAGCTTCATAAAAAAGACTTTCTAAATTAATTGAATTAAAATCTCTGAACCAGAACTGTGCGTCAGTATGCTTATTAAATGGGATGTTATAAGATATAAATAACATTTCATGATCCGAAATACCCGCAAGCGGCAGCTGCTCAAAATGAAGAACGTTTTTATTATCTGAAACGCAAAAAATATCTAACAGACTAGATTTACAATTAGGCGCGAACCGAGTGGGGAATTTATTTATCACATTGAGGCCAATAGATGATATTTTATCGAGTAGGTTGGTAGCTTTTGAATCGTTGATAAGAAGGTCTATATTAAAATCCCCACACATAATAATATGCTCGTATTGTAATATTGTGTCTGTTATTTTTGTAAAGGCAGGTCCAAGATCATTTATTCTACTAGGACTATAGACACACACAACTAAACATTTACTGAATTGGTCTCCAATCTCAATTATTAGATAATCAACGGGATCGCTATCATCTGATTTATAAATAATTTTTTGGTTTAAATATTTTTTGCAGTAGATGGCAACGCCACCACCCCGAGTACCTGTCTTCCTATCGTTTCTCATTACCTGATAGTCATTTAAAGAATAATTACTGTCATCCAATTCTTCTTTAAACCACGTCTCTGTTACACATATAACATCTACTTTTGTGTTCATAAAGAGGTAGTTTAAATAATCAATCTTTGAAAGGTGTAGACTACGGGCATTAAGATGACAGAGCTGAAAACCTGGATGATTATTGCAAACAAGATCAAAAATCAATTTTAAAGGAATTTTGTCAGTGTTGAAACTCGTGTTAATACTGTTTGTATCCATTATTAATTTCTAAAAAAGTGCATTTGAATCGGCAGTTTAAATATGAATTGAAATATAGAAAAAAAATTATAAAATATAATACTATTAAGATAAAATAAAAACAAAAAATAAAATAAAAACATTTACGCTGCTTTTCATCATCTTTCTGTTGTTTGTTACCAGCGCACAGAGTTGTTTTTGTTGCGGTGTGAATTTTAGTTGTTGTTGTTGTTGTTACGTGCTGTTGCATTTTTCTCCTTCTGATTTTATGTGCTTTTTATTGCATGCTTACAAGTGCATCGACGCTCTCTTTACTTATGACTTCTACAGTTTCTGCATTATGCTGAGCTCTTACGTATACTCTGCCACGAATTGAAAAAGCCGATGTCAATAATTTTTGGCGCTTAAGCTGCGATACGTAATGCATTATTTGGCGTCTCTTTTTTGTAAGGCTTTCATGAATATAAATTCTACCATCACCTTTCTCTCCAATGTCAGAGAGTGCAAGAGATCTTTTTTTCACCTTACAAAATGCGGCAAGAGATCTAAACAGTTGGTTTCTCTCTTGGGATGACTGCAATTTAACAAGAATCGGAACTGTTCTATTGTTATTTGTTTTTGAGCGCAATCGGAAAACATCTCGCACTCGCGGGATTTTAGTGTTCATTAGCTTGCATATGTTATCGAAGACTACGTTCAAATTTTCACTATCCGACTGTGGAATTCCATTAATTAATAAATCCGTAGAAACCGCTTCATTTTCATAGCTATCTAATTGGGTACGCATTTCATCTACTTCGCTTCTGAGCGACTGAAACTCAGAACATTTGGTTTCAATGTCGGTGACTCTCTTGTCCATTTCTCTTACAGAGCTCTTTATATTACGTAGCTCACCAGATATCTCCCCAATTTTCTGCATAACCCTATCTTCTACTATTTTTAAAGACTCCGTCAGCTTTTTAACAATGTTCTCCTCCTGTTTATTTAACTTCTCTTCTAAGAGTTTTATCCAACTCGCACTCATGGCACTTTCAACTTGCTCTTTATTTGTTTTAGGTGATGGGAGCGCTTTTCCCGCCATCGAGAGCTGTTGTTGCTGCTGATATCTTGTTGTCATTTCGCCAAATACTTAAAACTTTATTTTGCTTTTAATTAAATAGTTCTAAGAGTAATAGGAACACAAGCTTTTATTTCCGAAAGCTGACTCAAACCGCGTTTAAAAATAGTAAGTTTCGATGTATAATTCTCGTTGTCAGACACGGATATCGCGATTTTCTTGCAAGCACTAAAACAACACGTCTACTCACTTATGCACATTTGATTTTTTTTTATTATTATTTGTACATAAGAAAAATTTAAAAAAAAAAATATTATAAATAAGAAAAAAATCAAATTTTCTTAATTTTTTGGCCAAGTTCCGAAAAATTAAAATTTTGCAGCTCTGGTAGTAACCATAGGAATATTTTTTCTTTTATTATTTTATATGAGGATATACTCGAATATGAATAAATTTTCGAAAATTGAGTGTTCTTGAAGTATTCTAGAACATGCCATTTATTTAAACACGTCTACTGCACACAAAAGCACATATGCCCAAATGTACCATATTAAGGTACAGTTGAGCGTAAAAGTGACAGATTTTTTTAAAAAGTCAAAAAACAAAGTCGAATCAAGAAAGATGGTACGTAACGTACGTGCGGCATTGAAACATCGTTGATCAAATTTTTGGCGAAAGCTACAGAATAAAGAACAAAACTATAATAATGAGGAAATGTTAGTGATGGGTTTTGCTTTTTTCCATCATATATCGAAATAGGAAAAAAGGAGCATAAGGAATGGAAAAGTATATATATTCTTGATCAGCGCTACCACCTGAGTCGATTAAGCTACGTCGGTTTGCCTGTCTGTCTACCTGGCATACGCGAAAACCACAAAATCTTATTGAATGAAATTTGGCACACAGGTCACATATTCAAACAAGCTTCATGGGATTGAAATCTTAGGCGAAATCGGTCCACGAACACCCCTACCGCCCATACTGTATGTATTTATTGCCAATGGTGCAAATATGGACAAAATGGATTGGGTTAGGTTTCAAGTTCTTTTAAAGGGTCGTGACATAGCACTCAATTTTAATTTTTATAGCGTCATATTTCGTAAACTATGCAAGATATTGTGATGAAATTTGGTAAACGGATATACAGACTGGTATAATGTATCACATATATTTTGAATTGTGCCAGAAGTTGGAGAGACACTTTTCAACAACTGAAAATTTTGATTCTGTATAACTCGAAGCTGACACCCACGATTTTCATAAAATTCAAAAAATTTTGAATAGAACTTGTTAGAAAACGTCAGAGAGACGAACGAGCTTAGCAATCAAAGGATTCAAAATAAGGAAATGTTCACACAACACAAGTTTTATTAATTTTTTTTTGTTATTATTGTTTTATATCGATACCGTAACGTCATAAGCTTGAAGGCAATAACCATAAAACATTTTAAGAACTACCAACAACCACGATGAAACTAATATCAACAACAGCAACAACCCAACCATTACAAGAAACATGGGAACGTTACAATTTTCGAATAAACTTTTGAAAATTCCTTTATAGCACTTTTTTTCTTATGTTATTCGCATGGAGTTCCCTTAATTTGACAGCTGTTCGGGGATGTTATTTCTTTTGTTGATTTCCACAGCATTCTGGGATTTGCACTGACAGTTCGGGTGAAATTGCAACTGTCAATTGCATTTAGTTCAGCGTTGCTTCCTTTTTTATGTGGTTCTGTACAAGAATGCTCTATTTGACCTTGTGTGCAGTTGTGTGTTGTGAAAGGCTATAAAATAGAAAGCAGGAACATAAAAAAGAATAAGACCAACTGAAAATAGTTGCTGTTGCTATCTACTTAATTGAAAGAAATTGACGGGAAATTGTTGCGTGACAGTCAAATTAAATCAAATTAGAAATTTTTTTCAAACTTGTGGCAAAATTTTGTTCTATTAAAGTTCATAAAATTAATTTCCAAGTTGATATCTTTGGTTACACATAGCTGAGAAGCTACACACAAAAAGCTTTCATTTTGGAAAAAATTGAGTTACGGAGTGCACTAAGTGTGAAATACTTTTTACATATAGTGAATGAACGACTTTAATTCGAAATTAAAACTATAAATATAAATACATACATATATAAAAAAAGTAATGAACACACACGTAAAATCGAAACTGGAAAACAGATTTTGTGTATGGCGGGCAGCGCACAAGCTTAAATGACACAAAAATGTCATTGATAACGAGTACGCCGGGGATTTCATCGGGGAATGATCGGAAAAGGAGGTATATTTGGCCCCATTGTCGGTCAGTTTAGCCTCCATGAGACCACCTAGAACAATTGTCGGGCTGATCGACTTCGCCGCGATGCGAAACATGAAACTAGCACCACATTTTAATAACTTGATATTTACAAGACGACTTGGCTGTACCGTGATCAGAAAACACGCAACCCGCTAGATAATTTAGTGAACGACGGTAGGCATGCTCCTAGCGTGCTGAACGTTGGTACTTTCCGGGAAGTATGCACTGACTCCGATCATTTTCTTGTTGCAGCAAATATGCATACTGCTGTACAATGCAAGTACGCTCTGGTGCAAAACGAAAGCAGGACGTTATTAAGCTGCAAACACAGCGGACGGTTGAAACCTATTCACCATTCACTGTTCGCGAAAACTTCTGGCAAAAGAGAAAGAAAGAGAGTGCCATTTCTGACGCAAGAAACGAGAACAGGAAAGGCACGAGAATAAGGAGCTGTAAAGGAATGATACTCGAAAATTGTTATTAACAGGTCTAGCGACTGACTCAAGGTTTCAAGCACGGAGCATCTACCTGTAAAGATGAAAACGGAAACTGATTCCGACATTAAGATTATTAAGTGAACACTTTTCTAAGCTGCTTGCTATCGATGACCCCAGCACTTCCACCTTTGAAATGTACCCGATTCCACCAATTATCTTCTTTGGTATAGACGTACCCCCACCATGCCATCACGATGAACGATTTGTGATCCAACGACATTAAAGTGGTTGGTGCCGATTGCGCATTGTCAGTGTGGCCTTTGACCTTGTAAAAGATTTGAGACAAAAGTTAAATTCGCTGGAAAAATGGTTTGTTTCGCTTTTACATACCATCGCATAAGTTCATACAACTATGGAACGAATGCTGTGGTAGAATTGCGATTGTGTGCATTGTCTGACATAATTTAAAATTATCTTTTCGATATTTTTGCTTTGTTAAAGCAGATTGTGAACTTGTGAAACATATCCGCAGCATTTATCATATCGTTCCAATGAGTTTATTTGGATTTAGGCGACAATGTCAATGTATACTATGTTGTTGTTTTTTTCTCTGCTGTTTCTTTTGTAAAATTAAAAGCCTTGAACCGATTTGTAAATTAACATAAATATCTGTCGTTACTAAGTAGTTGTAAATTAATTTTATTCATTTAATTCATTTAGTTTATATTAAAGACTACTACAAACAAGCGACTAAAAGTTTCAATACACAAATTTTGTCGACGAGTATTTCGCATATCAAAAGTTTTAAATATCAAGTTTTAGTAATTTTTTTTTTCAAACTTTGAGCGCTAACTGATAAATTTGGCTTCGATTGAAATTAGTGAGAAGCAACTATGATAAGGTAAGAGCAGGAGCAAGCAACGCTTCTGGAAGGCCTTTCTATGACAAAAGTAGGTCCTTTCCACTCCTTGCAAACGTGCTTGCTTTTTTATATGAATAGTCCCGTCTAAGACCGCTTGCTGTAGCAAGGCTCACAGAAGTACATGAAAAAAAAATAAATTTGAATACTTTGTGAGACTCTTAATTAATTGGTTTGTTTTAATCCGCGTCATTTCACTTGCGTTGATATTTTTAATGTTTATTTCTTGTGAAGCTTCTTGATTTATAATTTGACATTGAATACAGAACGAAAGACCAGTCAGGAAACATGCACACCGTTCCTTGCTTCCAACTGTTTGTCTACTTTTGATGTCGTATATGTATAATGTAGATAACATAAAAGTAAAGTCAAATCATAAAACATTGCAATATACGAAATAAAAAACACCTAAAAAGCTTTAATATATGTAAATGAGGTCCTTCTTGCATGAAAAACTAGTTTTAAGAAGGCTTCATACAATCGCAACAGTACTAGCAGGCCTCCTCCGAAGCAGACCTTGCTCCCGACGCTTAAGAATTCACAAGCGTACCATATTTTACTTTTTACATTGACCATTTAAGAATCATAGCAAAATATAAGCATAGTGCGCCAAAATTTTACATGTTCCCCTTTCTTATGAAATTGTATTTGTAACATTTTGATGTTTCACATTTCCAGACGAGCGCTCCATTAAAAGCTAATTTGGCGGTACGAACGAAGTTGCAAGTGCTAAGTATATGGGGCATTTCAGGCGAAGCGGACAATGCAAAAAAAATGAGATTTAGAAATTTGTTCATATTCGGCTTAATTCTACTTCTAGAAGGTGTAAACACTTAATTTTTTTTTATATAAGGCTTAGTTGTTAAGTTGTGAACTTCCGAAAATTGACGTTATATGAATAATGGATTTCTGGAGTTTTTCGAACTTAACAAAACTTCAATAAAATATGAAACAATGTAGTTTCAATAGGGAATTTACCGTCCTTTTCAATTATGAAATCAGATTGGAAATTTGATTTTTTTTTTTCTTGTGGAAAACCGGTAGTGAACATTTCATCTTAGAATTGAACTAATTTCGACATATTTTATTTTTTTATTTTAACTTTAAACTAAAGCATAAAATATACCGGTAATATGCTATAAAATTTTTAACGTGATCTACTTTAGTTTACGAGATATACGAATTGAAGTGCATACGTGCCGAACTTTGTATGGGACGTGGGCCTTTCTTAAGTACTTTAATTTATATATGTATCTCCTTAACTAATGTCGATCACGTTAAAATTTTTTTTTGTGAAACATCTATATACTTAAGGCTTTTTTTTTAAATAATATATTTAAAAAATATTATGTCGAAGTTACTGAAAATTTGATTTAAAATTTTTACTTCCGGTTTTCCATACATAAGAAAATTTAAAATTCATATTTGACTAAAAAATTAAAAAGAGCATTCTTTTAACTAGTTGAACCAATTTTTTTTATATTTTATTATATATGCCTTGATTCCAATAACTGCGTTCAAAAATAACGGTCCTTAAACTTCACCAATTCTCCAGAAGCCCATAACTCAACAATTAAGCCTCATACGAAAAAAAAAAATTATATGTACACATTTATGTCGACTAGATGTATAACTTACCGGAATTCAAACAAATTTCACGACCTCACTTTATTTTCATTGCCCGCTTCGATGAAATGCCCCATATGTAAATATTTGCGAGCTCACCGAGAGTAATTTCTTTATTTGTGTTTTAAGAACAGATTATAATTTATTATTATATTTTTTACTGAGCTTCCTGTTCAGTAATGTAAGTCCAAAAAAGTTTTTTTTTGAATAAATAAACATAGAGTCTATAAAAAATTATTTTATATTTTTGAGCGATCGAAATTATCTGAATGTTTTAAGAGCTTATGGTTTTAAAAAGTATGACAAAATTAGCTCTTTATTTTAATTGAGCAGCCAGATTTTTGATTTTTCCAATAAAAATAATAATTTGAAAGTTGAGGATGCCGTACGTTTTTTAAGCACAATATTGTCTTAGAAAGTTTTCAAATTCGTTGAATTTTGTTCAAGGTTTTCTTGTGAGTATGCTTTTCCTCAATGAGATGAGTAACTTTTTTAAGTTTGATGTCCTATTGTTTTAATTTTTAAGTTTGAACGTTACAAACGACTTCGATGCGTTGCGAAATCTTTACTTCTCGTTTAATTATCTGATAAATATGCAACGTTTCTACGAATTGGAGAAACTTAACTTTTTTCAGTTGACGTTATTTTAGAACTTTTATTGAAGTAGTTTTTTGTTTTGGTTATAATCTCTTAAAAATATTTTAGAAAAAGTGTAGTAAGGATTAAAAAGAAATAAAAATATTTTATAGCTTATCGCTTTTAGCAGTACTCTAATAAATTGCTAAAATTTGGAACCGAAAATGCTTTTAATAAACATTGCTACATACATATACACATAAATGAACAATTTGTCAAAAAAAACTTTTCATTAAATACATTCAACACGTACAAATATACTCTGACAATATGCATACACACACTATGTACATGTAAAGGGTGAGCCATGTATCGACCTTTAATATTTTTTGATAGCTGTTAAACTTTATCATTCAGTGTTCTTAAATGATTACTAAATTGTTGAAATGATATATTCAGAATATGGAACACAATCTAATATTAATGATTGTCGTGACTAAATTGACAAGAAACTTTCTTATTAATTCAATATGTCTGTAATGTACACTGTCCACATATTTGGACCTTTGAAAATGTAGCTCTATATACATAACTATATAAATAATTTTTATATAATTCCGAGCTTTTTTCATATGTAAAATGATCAGTTTCTTTTCGAAGAGGTTAAAATTCATATTTTTGTCAATATTTGAAGCACATGTAATTTGGCACACCCATTACTTGTTCACATGTGTCCCTGGCTGCTCGTTATGCTGCCAGCTACTTTTTACATTTACCCATGAGAAATTATTGTTTAGATCAAACAACAATTTCAGCAACAACAATTAACCATTTGTAATTTAGAGATACATATATTCGTGTGCAGGTGTGTATATTAGGGTGATTAAAATTTTTTTTTTTGTTTTTTTTTAAGTTGCTGTTGCTTAAAAAGTAAGTTTGTGATATGAAGAAAGAAATGGAAAAATTATTTTTTACTAAAAAGGTATCTAAATGAATAGGTGATTAATGTTGTTGAGCTGAAAAGGGAAAGGACAGGAAAGGAAATTGACCTATCATGTCAGAATTCTGAAATATTTGAGGATAAGTACCCAAAACATGATGTTTTTTGTCTTCTTTCGAGGCAATGTTTCGGATTCAAAGAAAGTTGATCAGCTTCAGCATCATTTAGTACCGTCCTTGCCCTTTAAAATGAGCTTTCAAGTGGTGATTTGTGATGTTTCCTTGCAAAGTTACAGCCATTTCAAGGGGACATGAATTTGAAACCCGTTGGTTAATATTGTTGGGTTGCAATCCTTTGTAGGGGATCAAATTCATGTCACTTTAAACTGGCATAAAGCGCATCCAAGTTGATTTTAAGCTTCGCTTAAGAGTACACATATAGTATTACATATATTGAGTATTTTATGAATTTATATTGCTAATTAACAAACGAAGTGCTTGCTTCACGAAAAAAAATGCAAGGAGCTTTTTTATAGAAAATTTTATGATCTTTCTAAAAGGCTAAGTCTTGTTTATGTAACATTTTTTTCACGAGATACAGAGACAAATGTCTTGTCGAGC
This sequence comes from Tricholauxania praeusta, assembly GCA_949775025.1. NCBI lineage: Eukaryota > Metazoa > Arthropoda > Insecta > Diptera > Lauxaniidae > Tricholauxania > Tricholauxania praeusta. The sequence continues at coordinate 66,219,976 of OX459029.1, read as the reverse complement.
ATTTTTTCTCATGCAAATCGTATGGAAAACAAAAAAGCTCGATGAGCCACCAGTAAATGTTAATGTTATGAGCTATAATTTGACCATTTTCCTTTCGTGTGCCTGGAACTTTTGAATCTGTTTCAAGCAAAAAAAAAAAAAAAAATTGAATCCCCCTAAAGTACACAACAGCTGCAACAAACTATTAACAAATACAATATCTAAAATGACAAAAACAAAATATTCAAGTAAAAAGTTACTCGCATTGCACAAATATTTCTCACTTTATCTTTAGCATGCATCTGTTAACATGGTTTGTCAGGGGCGATTATTTATGCATACTCACACACACATTGATATATTTAGTAGACTGACACCATAAATCGCATCTCATCTTTTTCGCCCACAGGCTAGAAGTACCCAGTAAAAACTTAGAGTAATAAGGTCAATATATCGAGGTCGTTGGTGTCACTTTAATTTACAAATCGAAAAATAACGATTATCCAACTCTTCGCATTAAGAAGCTTTAAAAGAAAAAAAATTAAACATTTACTTATGAAAAATCAGATAGCTTACTTTTTTACAATAAGACTTTTCGTTTTACTGTCATGTTCCAAAATATGGTCGGATACATGAAAAAATTAAAAATGACTGCATGTAATTGTTTACGTTAGGGCATTTCTATCAGATTTTGGTACAATTTTATGTATTATAATGTTCATTGTACTGATCAATTTTACATATTGCGATGACGATAGATCAGCCGAAGCTGGCAATTGAACAAGGTCAGCTTCGGAGAAGGCCTACTAGCGCTGCTGCGATTATATGAGCCCTTCTACGACAAGTGGCCTTAGAAGGCCTTCTTAGGAAGACTAGTAATAGTGGAACATTTCAGATAAAAAAGAAAGTACGTTCTTCTAAAAGTAGGGAACTTCTATCCTGAATTTAACGGAATGAAAATCATTTAAAACATAATTTAATATCCTCTAAATTGTGTCTCAAATTTTTGATATCGGCCTGATATTAACAACCCACTGGGCATTAAAATAATCGGCAGCTCTTGGTGAATTTTTGAAAGCATTTAATAAACATTTATAGGGTTCTTAACTTATACCAGAGTATTTATCCGCCTCTTAAAAAAATAACATTAAATCTTGCGATGAAAATTATTTATGAAGCATTTCGAAACTCCCAATTAAGATGTTTACAAATACAAAAAATGCTTAGAATTTTAAAAGTATTTATCAAAGTTTTAACAACGTCTTGTGAGAGGTTCTTAAATCGTCTGTAAACATTTCTTTCTTAAGGAGAGCTAAGGTATTTTTAAGGTCTTAAGAAGCATTCGGAAGATATTCATAAACGCTTATATTTTACAATTTACAATTTACAATTTATTTGGCCTATAAAAATATTCATTGTACAATAAGACTTAATCGTTTATAGTACATCAAGTGTGGAATGCATGCATGAACAGTACTAAAGCTTAACTAATAAAAAATAAAAAAAAAGTAATTTACAAAAATAAAGCTATTAAATAAAACCTAAAATTAACATATAAAAATAAATTAGAATTAAAAAGAAAATATCAGTGCGTAGTAATCATAAAAATATAAATAGTATAGAATTAAGTTTAAGAAAAGTTAAATAGAATAATAAGAGTAAAGGGCCTGTTTGAAACTGCTTCCAAGAGTAATGCGCCTAAGGTCAATAGGCAAGGAATTCCAAAGTCTAATGGCGCTAATGAAAAAGAATCTACTGGAGTTTAGGTAGTTAAACCTGGGCACAATCAACTTTAAGGACCTAGAGGATTGGCAAAATTGAAGTTTTTCATATAGATAACCGGGGCAACGAGAGTAAATAAGTTTATGCAAAAATATCAAATTACGTATATAGAAAAATTCTTCTAAGCTACAACCAAGAATACCTCTACTTATTTCAGAGATATGCTCATGCCGACCAACACAGTAAACATATCTTGCAGCATTGTTGAAAGCGACAAGAAGTTTGTGACGAGATTGAGAGTCTAGCTTACTAAAAATAACATCAAAATAGGAAATATAAGGTACAATCAACTGCAGCACAAGTCTGCGCCTGGTTTCTAAAGGAGTAAAAAAATTTGAAGTTCTTAGGTACCTTAAGGTTCCGTATATCAGTCCAACTATTTTATTGATGTGATCAGTACACGTTAGATTAGAATTCAAAACAATGCCAAGACTACGCACTTTATACACAAACTCTAGCTGTACACGGCCAATAAATAAAGGTGGGATACCAAGCAGACTAAGTTCGCTTCTAGCTATAGGTAAAACTTTAGACTTGAGGGGATTAATACGAAGCAAATTGTTCTTAGCCCATAAATTCAATGAACTTAAGTCGGAAGTTAATCTGTAGTTTAGATCTTCAACGAGCCCAATAGGTCTAGAAAGATAGAGTTGCATATCATCAGCGTAACCATGAACTGTTGCATATTTGCAAACAGAAAAAATATCATTAATGAAAACAGAAAATAGCAGTGGACCCAATATGGAACCTTGCGGAACGCCTGCGTTTACTGTTTTAAAGGATGAAATTGTATTACCAACTTTAACCCGCTGCAGCCTTCCACTTAAATAATTAGCTAACAACAGAACTGCACTATCACTAAAATTGAAATAGAATTTTAGCTTTTTACATAGCAAACTGTGGCTGACAGAGTCAAAAGCTTTAGAGAAGTCTAAAAGACAAAGTAGAGTTAAAAGGTTTTGATCATAGGAAACTCTAATATCATCCATAACTTTCAATAGGGCAGTAGAACAGCTATGTCCATTACGAAACCCAGACTGCAAAGGAGATAATAAATTATTTGAGTTTAAGTACGCAGTGATCTGGTCAGACATTATCCTTTCACAAACTTTTCCTAACACAGGTAAAATACTTATAGGTCGGTAATCACTCAATTCAGATGCAGCGCTTTTCTTGGCAATAGGAATAACAGTCGCTACTTTCCATAATTCAGGAAAATTTGAGCTAGTAAAACAATGATTGACTATGTGGGTAAGAGGAGCTAAAATAAATGGTAAAACAATTTTGAGAAATTTAATTGGTATACCGTCAATACCCACAGCATTAGACGTAATCTTCATAACAGACTTGGCAACATCAACTTCATTTACTGATGAGAATTGAAAGGGAATATTGGTCAAAACTCGCTGCGATAAAGGTAATTCAACATCACAGGGATTAATCTCACTTAAGCAAACACTGTCTAAAAAAAAATTATTAAGCTCATTAGGATTTAAATTACATTTAATTTGCTCAGTGGAGTAAATTCTATATTTTCTAATATTTTGCCATAACTGTTTGGAAGTTAAACTTGAGTTTAGTTTAGAAGAAAAGAAATTTATTTTAGCCTGCCTAACAATGAAGTTCACCAAATTTCGAGCTCTTCTATACTTTTCCCAGTTTTCAGTTGTGCGATTGTGTTTCCATTTAGAGTGAAGCCTATTTCTAATTTTAATTGCATCCAAAACACGACTACTAAGCCAAGGGCACTTACTGTTTGCAACATTTAATGTACGTACGGGAACAAAATGGTTAAAAGCATAATCTAGTCTATCCTGAAACATTCTAAGTTTCTCATCTACTGAGCTGTACAACCAACATTCATTCCAGGTCATCTGTGATAATTCAGTATTTAAAGCGAAAAAATTTATAGACTTGAAATCATAGAAAGAAAAACTCACTGGAGACGATGTTTGACTAAAACTTATGTTAAAATTGCAGAAAATCAGATCATGATCAGACACAAATGTTAACTGATCAAATTTCAAAACTAAGGATTCATCAGAAACCAAGAAGAGATCAAGCAGACTAGGTTCAGAATTATTTGCAAACCGGGTAGGAAAATCAGAGTTAACCAGGGATAATCCACAGGAAGAATATAGGAAATTAAATTCATCGGAAATGCTATCATTTTTTAAAAGATTTACATTAAAGTCCCCGCAGACAATATAAAAGTCAAAGTTAAGAAGTCTACAGGATAAGTCAGTAAAGAAAGGTTCTAAACTGTGGCATCTGTGAGGATTATAGACACATGATACTAAGACTTTAGTAGAGTTGTCATAAATTTCAACATTTAAAAATTCACAAACATCAGCCCCTCTGCTGATAATCCTAACATTAAGATGGGATTTACAATAGATTGCTATACCCCCACCCCTCCTAAAACTGCTTCTGTCACTTCTAAAAAGATTGAATCCATCAAGATTATACCTAGAATCATTCACATCATTGTGAAACCAAGTTTCAGTAACACATACCACATCTACGGGAGAGTTTTCAAAAATATACCTCACATAGTCAAATTTTACACCACTCAAACTCCTAGCGTTAAAATGTACTACATTCAATCCGTCATACGAGTTACACAGAATATTAACAAGGACCTTATGGTTTTCACCAGCACCACTAGAGTAAGCGTTTACACGACCCTGCATTAAGATCAGAACAGAAAGCCGCTTCAAACATGACCGAAAATAAGAAGAAGGAGTCTACGAAGGACAAGAAATAATAAGTAGAAAAAGATAAGAACCTAGTGGAAAAGAAAATAACAATTATGAAGAAAAATAACATAAGTATATACCAATCACTAAGCAGAAAAAACCAATTAATTAAATAATAAATTAATTAAATAATAAATTAATTAAATAATAAATTAATTAAATGATAAAAAATATATGTAAAAATGTTCAAATTAAACAAAAGAAAAGTTTTTTTTTTTTAAATAAAAAGTTAAAAACGAAAATTTAAAATAAACATAGATTAAAAATTAAGAATTTTAAAAAATTATTTAAAAGTAACAAGCTTGAATTTTTTTAACTTTTTTTTTTTTTGTCACCCTAATTTGCTCTTTCAGTGATGCAGTCAATGGTCTCCTTGTCACACACCAGTTTTGTCTCTCCGTTATGAGTCGCTTTAACATAGACTCGTCCACGCAATGAAAAAACTGCTACAAGCTTACTCTCACGTTTTCTCTGCATAGCATGTAATAAGATCGCGCGGTTTGTTTTTGTCAGGCTTTCGTGTAAATAAAACTTCTCTGATCCCCCACACCCGATGTCGCTGAGTGTTAGCTGGCGCTTGTTGGATTTGCAAAACGCAGCTATGGCTTTGAAAAGATTAATACGATCATATGCAGAGGCTAGCTTGACTATGATCGCAAAGTTGTTATTTGCGCTAATATTGTTGTTATTGTTATTATTTTTTTTGGATCTCAGTCTGAAAATGTCACGAATTTTAGGAGTATTTAGTTTAATAACCTTACATGTTTTTTCAAGTAGATTTGGTAAGTTTTCATTATCACAGTATGGAATGCCATTTATGATGACATCAGATGAGACAGCATCATTCTCAAATTTTTCTATTTGTTTTCTCAAATCACATATCTCCGTATTAAGCGCGGGAGAGAGGGCAATTTCATTAGAGTCGTTGCATTTACAGGTCTCAATTTTTTTCTTTAATTCGCTGACTTCTTGCTTCATGCTTCCAAATTCGTTGCAAATTACTTCCACTGCAGAAACTCTCATTATTACATTTTTTAGTGTTGCTTTGATGTTGGTGAGTTCAGCTGACATTTCACTCAGGCGCTGCAGAATTCTTCCCTCAGTTTTTTCTAAAGAACCAGACAGCTGATCGATGATGCTCTCCTTGATGCAGACAAGTCTAGCGCTCAGGTCTTCCCCGTGTTTAGTCGTTGTCATTTTCGGTGATGACTCATCTCCGATTATGCTGCTTATTACCGAAGGTGTTGCGGGGGCATGAATCTGTTTTCGCATGTTGCTAACACTTCGTGTTGTATTTTTTTTTTCACTCGACATGTTTAGAAGCAGTAGAAATTAAACAAAAATGCAAACGATTAAAATTTAAATGAAAAGCTATTCAGAATAGAATTATACCGTGCTAGTTAATTAATTCCTTGTAGTGATTACGTATATTTTTGTTGACTCAGTTTTAACCGATTATATTGGAATGAATCTAATAAAAAATGCGACAAAACTGTGGACACCGAGACAAACACGTCTATTCGTTGCGACTCATCATTTTTTTTTTGGTATTCAAAATTTTTTATATTTATCAAGATCTTTAAAAAATGTTTGATAAAAGCTTTTTGATAAATAAAATTTATTTTTTACTTTAAGAGCCATATATTTTATTGAGTTCTCCAATTTCTGAGTTTTTAAGTGCTATATACATATATATATATACATATACATATATATATATATATGTACTTATGTAAGTGCCAATATAAACTTCAACTCTTACGTGAACTTATAAAATTTATAAATACCTCTGTAAATATCAACATTTAATGAAGAGCTTCTTAAATCGGATTTATAATTGAACTAGTTTTCAAAATGGCTGCATATGGCTTAAAATGACAATTGTAGCTGTTGCTCAATGCTTCATTACATAGTTTGTGCTCAGTGCGTTATTAGATTGAAATGGAAAACGCTAATATTTTAAACTATTATAGAAAAACAAAAAAAACGTGGTGCTTTTGCTGACTTTGCTAATGGCCAATACAGTATATTACACAAAACCTTTTTTTTCAATACTTTCCACTATTTTGAATGACATTTCCGCATCAAAAAATAAAACTATTTCTAACGTTAAATGAATTCAATCACACGAGTACATTAAGATTTTTTAAAAACAAAACATCAGAATAACTGTACTGTCACTTAAATACATCTTTAAATTTTTTCAAGATCTCTATAAAACTTTGTATGAGTTAATGAATTTATCGAACTCTTTCCAAGAGCTCTATAAAACTTTATTTGGTTTCATGTACTTATAGAACTCTTCACAAGAGCTCCTTAAAATTTTTATCGAAAAGTAGGGTTACCAAACGTCCGCAATTCAATAAAAATTTTTAAAGTACTCTTATAAAAATAGTAAATAACTTATAACTTAAACATTTTCTTAAAAATTAAAGTTTTGGAATTTGATAAATTCTTGATTCAAGTCCCCAAAAGTAGTATCGTTTTTTTGACTTGCTTAATCCGTTTTCACATTTTCGCAAAGTTAAATATTATTTTATTCGACAATGCTAGAGATGAACGTCATAAAAATGGCCATCTACCCGTACACTGGTTGTTCAATGCCAAGATCTGATCAATTAAAGAGGCCGAGAAACAAGTTTTACTCAAGAACTCGGAAAGTAAGCCACAAAAAGAAAAATATATTGAGGCCACTGCTGTAGAGGAGCAGATCAAAACACATCGATTTCATGCTCGAAAAATCTCCATGTGACAAGTGACCCAACTTTGATTAAAACGTACAATAAATACTTTAATTTTGAACAGAAATAATTATTTAGGGCGAACAATTTAGTTTTTAGAAGCTATGAAAGGAGGGTCAAATCTTGTGATACGAAGACTTTTTTGATATGAAATCGATTTCATCTTCTCTAGAACATTGGCCTTAATATATTTTTCTGTTGCAGCTAACTTTCCGAGATATTAGGCAAAACTCGTTTCTCGCCCTCTTTAATTATCCAGATCTTTGCATTGGACAATAAAAAAATATGAGGCACAAATTACCAAAACTAAATTGAGAAAACAAAAATAAACGCAAGATGGCCCAAAATAGGTTTATTCAAATTTGGGTTATAATTCGTATTTCTATAAAGAAAACAGCTCATAAAACATCTCTGTCTTAATTTGCCACTTGTTCATATGGTAACCCTAACAATGGACTCAAAATTATTTTAAATAAACAATTTTAGTAAATTAAGACTGTAAAGTTTTATTAAGCCCTTAATATAATCCTTAAGTTTAAAGTACCTCTTATGAAGCTTTAAAGATAATCCTTAAGTTTTATATGCCACTTATCGAGGAATTTTAAAAACTTGGCGTCGTCGGCCATCTTTTTTAATATACATGCCGACAAAATAGCAACAACAACAAAAAAATAAATGCGTTTCTTTTTTTTTTGCCAAAATAATGATTTTTTGTGCACTAAATCATTTTATTTCGATTTTCTTTTACCTAAAAAATCACTTAAACGTATTTTGAGACATAAATATTAAAGAAAAACCTAAAAATTAATTTTAGCCCAAATATTTTATTTTTCTAATATGTAATATTTCAGTAGCGCGCTAAGTTTTTCGAAGCAAAGCCCCAAACTTCACGATAAATCTTTGCTCGCACGTAAATTTTGGTCAATAATTGTGCCGAAAATCATAATTATTCGTTGCATCATTTTCATATTGCCATTTTATAATTCCATTTGCAATTCTCTTTTTATCTATTTAACTTTGTAATACTGCAAAAAGTATGTATACCAAAAACAAAATCTTTATTAAAACTTCGTCAAAATAAAATAAACCTAATTAAAATTCCATTCGAAAAAAAATTGTGTATAAATATTTCCAAGAGCACAAAATGTTTATAGACCTCTAGGTGTATTAATTTATTGACATCTTCGAAGTCTTTATAAGACTTACGATTGTTTTAACCGAGAGGTTAATAAATCCTATATATATGGCGACTAAGTCTTGAACAGCACTAAACACATCATTTATTAAACTCATGAAAAGGTTTTGAAAACGTCATAGCTAACTCTTACACAAACCTCTTGAAGGACAAACATTGGGTATGTTTGTTAAAAAAATTAATAAAATTAGAGTAATGAAATCACACTTGCATGAAAAAAATTAAAAACTATTTATAAATTATCAAATAAATAAAATTATGCACATGAATTTGGAAACCAAAAATAATAAAATTAAAACTAAATTGCACAAATTACTTTGAAGAAAATATTATATTGCTTAGATCTAAGTTCTGTTGCATTGCATATACGCTTAAGGTCGGGTGGTAGTGTGTTCCAAAGACGTATGGAATTGACAAAGTACTGCCTTTCGGAAGATAGACTGGCATGTTTTGGTTGAATTAAATTATTTCCACGTCTAGACTTTAAAAATTTAAGTTTATTGTATAAATATATTGGCTCCTTTGTGAATATTATTTTATGCAATGTACCCAGCGCTTTAAAATTTAACAAATTTTCAAAAGTTAATTTAAAAATGTCTTTTGCATAATGTGATACATGATAACTACGCTTTAGTCCAAAGACGTAGCGAGCAATGTTGTTATACGCTACATTAAGTTTGCGTTTGCTTGCAGCATCACAGTATGCAAAAATTTCGCAACCATACAGTATAGTTGGTACAAAATAAGTTTTAGCCAGCTGCATTCTAATTTTGATAGAAGTAAAGTAATGTGTAGCCCATAAGTTTCGTAACATGCCGCAAATTTTTCCAACCGTAATGTTAACATGATTTGACCAATCCAACGAGCTGTTGAACGTAATTCCAAGATTTTTTGCTGAGGTTACAACTTCAATATTTAATCCATTTAGAATAATATTAGGTATTGCTGAAATTTCATTAAGTTTTTTGCTAACAACTAAACATTTTGACTTATTTGGATTAAGGCAAAGGCCATTTGCAGTTGATATCGTTGATTCTTCTTAAAGCTTCATTCAAATTGACGATACAGTTTTCAAGATCATTCTTGGAACTGCTAACGTAAAGTTGTACATCGTCTGCATACATATGAATGCTACAGTTTTGTTAAACACTCGGCAAGTCATTGATATATGCTGAGAACAGAAGTGGTCCCAGTATAGAGCCCAAGGGAACTCCGCGCACCACAGGCAAAAAATACGACATAGCGCAACCAATATTAACTGCTTGTGATCTATCATTAAGATACGAGTACATTAAACGAGCTGCATTAAGCGAAAAATTGAACATTTTTGACATTTAAGTGCAAAGGATTTTGAGATCGACTGGTCGAATGCTTTTGAATGGTCTAACAGGACAAGAAAAGTAATTTCGTTGCGATCAAAATTATTTCGGATTTCATTAGTAACGTCAAATAACGCTGTTACGCAACCACGTTATGGCTTAAACCCCGATTGTCTGTCGGTGAGCAAGGCGTTTTCAGGAAAAAATTTATTTATTTGCTTGTAGGTTAGGTTAGGTAGGAGTGGCAGTCAGTTACAAAAACCGACTCACTTAGACCAAGTTTGGTCCATTGTGATACCACAGGGTACTTGACTATACCCTCTCATTGAACCATCCAGATTTCGTTATGAAACTAAATAACTGACCTATGCTAACATGTCTAAGGTCCTCCAGGTCATCAAACAAAAGCGAGCCAAGTGTTTTGTGACGTTTTCTAGCAAGTGCAGGGCAGGAACAAAAAAAATGTTTAATGTTTTCCTCCTCCTACACATCCCCACAACTTCTACAGTAGTCAAAAGACCGAATACCTAATCTCTCCGCATGTCTGCCGATAAGCCAGTGGCCAGTTATTACTGCAACAACTGACGAGACACTGTGCCTAGTGCGGGATATCAGTTCTAGAGATCGCTTAGCGTTCCATTCCGGCCAGATTTGCCTTGTTATATTGCAAGTTAACCCTTGGGTCCATCTTATGTTATTTGCTTGTAAGTACATCAACGATTCAAAAACCTTTGATAAAAATGGCAAAATAGCAATTGGGCGATAATCGTTGCCTGTTTTGGGGATAGGAATAATTTTGGCTTTTCTCCATAGAGCGGGATATTCTGATTTTGTTAGTATTGAAAATATGTGTGATGAAAGGAAGCAATGCAGGACGCAAAACCTTGATGCATTTGGTATGAATTACATCGATACTGACCACATTAGATTTAATTTCTAGGAAACATCGCAGTACTTCAGAAGGGTCTACACATTTGAAACTAAAAGCAGTGTTCAAGCTTAAGGGGCCGTTCATAAATTACGTAAGACAATTTCATGACTTTTTGACCCCCCCCCCCTCCCCCGAGTAAGATTTAGTAAGATTCTCACTACCCCTCCCCCCCCCCTTCCGAAATCTTACGTAAGATTCATAATTAAGGTGAAACTAGTCAAAAAATGTATTTTTCATGTGATGTACTATATTATTATATTTATTTTTACTATACATACATAAGTTACATATTAAATAAATATTACGAAATTACAAACTACACATTTGTTTTTCAAGATGAATAAAAAAAGTCATCGTAAGTCATCGTTAGTCCATGCGCTTTTCAACCAGTCTGATAGTGAACCTACAATTGGCACACCCGATTCGTCTGTTGAATTTTCTGATTCACATTCAAAACCCTGTAACATCAATATCCTCGTCGTCATGCCACTCTGCAACTTGACAAATCTCCGATTGTTTTAAAATGCAAAGGCTTTTCCCCTGCCCACGTTTCAAAATTGATACTGGTTGAATCATGTGAGTGCGACTACAGTCTTTTCCATGTAGTTTTTTGTGCATTACAGTAGCTTTTTTCGAGGCAAAGTACTGGTCACAAATATTACAAACTCGATCAGCTAAGACGTTTGCAAGCGAAGGACAAAAAAAATCGTAAGGAATGATTTTGAACTGTGGATGTACTTTTGACCAATCGTAATTTAACGCTAAGCGAAGAAATAGAGGACAAAACCGATTGCTGTTTTGGTCTCCTGTTGAAGAAGGAATCGAAAGCGAATCTTCTTGTTGAAGAGGACAAGTGCAAGTGGGTGGTAAAGAACCGGGACAACATCAACAAAATTTCAAAGTCGACGTATCTGCGTGTAAATGCCTGAATAATAGCAAACTTGTGAGACGATGTTTCAAGTCGACCCTGCGTGTAAACAACATACATATACTTATTTCATTACATAAACAGAAGAGAAGTTGTCCCGTTCAGAGTCGATTACTTAAATCGATTGTAATCGATATTTCTGAATCTTTCGTGACTGTCGAAAATTCAAATATATTTCATTACTCTCACAAATGACGATGCGTTAATACAACTTTAATGTATAAATACGCATTTTAAATCTTACGTAAGATGATCATTCACCCCCCCTCCCCCTCTCGTAAGATGTAGTAAGAATCCGCCGACCCCCCCCCCCCCCCCTAAACGTCTTACGTAATTTATGAACGGCCCCTAAGGCACTAGAGGAGTTTGTGTAAATATTTTCATCGGCAGTTGGCATAGGAATATCAACAAATTTTTTGTTTAAAGTATCAATATCAGCGCATACACTTGCTGCCGGAACTTTCCTCCTTACTCCGATTTGCCGAATGATATTACATTTCTGTTTGGTATCAATAGCTAGGCTAAATTTGTTTTCGTAATGTGCCATTTTTGCAGCCTTCACAGCCCTGACTACATCTTTTCTGCTTTCTTGAAAACTGCTGTAAAGTTCCGGTGTTTTAAAACGTTTCCATCGACTGTATGCCACATTTAGTTTCCTAATAAGAGTTTTTATATTGAATGAAAACCAGGGCGGTTGATCATGTTTGATAATTTTGGTCTTAAGTGGAACGTATTTATTAAATAAAAAATTCAATTTTTTTTGTAGAAAAGACAATTGATCATTTGCAGAAGCATAAGGAAAATTTCAGTCCAGTCAAACCTATCAATCTCAATTTGAAGGCAGCTGTAATCGATGTTTTTAAAATCGCGACATTTTATTTTTTGCTCTGACATTTGCAGTTGAAAATCGTAGCTAATAAAAATCAAGTCATGCTTAGAGAAAACACAAGCAGATAAAACTAGTCGACTTTTTTGTATTTTTTTTTTTCGTTCCATGAACTTTCTTAATTTTTTATGATGTAGTTAGATCCTCTAAGTTCAAAAAAATTTTTCAAAGATTTTTCTCACGGTTAGTTTTTTAAAAATTTTTTTTAGTGTATTTTCAGTGTACTTTCATTTTTAGACTATATCTCATACGAATATAAACCGATTTTCTTCAAATAAATTTCTAAAAAAAGGCAATAAAATTTCCCACAACTCTTGCAAAGACGAGTTTTGGTTTATATATACAGGTTACGAGATAAAAGCTGACACATTTGAAAAATGTGATTTTTTTGTATCCAATTAAAAATAGCTTTAAAAATATAAATATTTAAAAAAAATCAATTAAGCTCTTAAATTACAAAGAAGAAACTCTTAAAAAGAAAATTATACCAAGTTTTTGAAAATCTGTTCATAAATGCCAAAGTTATAGCCAATTTAGTACAAATTGTCATAATTTAATTTTATCAATTTTTCAGTTTTTTATTATTTATAGGATTTTAGTCCAGTAGAATTAATCGTGAAAATGAGAAAAAAAAAAATAATTCGTTGCAGCACTCTGACAGCGGAACATTGTTGAAAAAGCTCTTGTAAAAGAGGACAAAATAAATCGAACCAACAGCAGCAGGTGGAATAGGGTGCATTTTTAGAGGTCGAACACAGATTTTGACGATTTCCGGCTAAATTGTGCATCCTATCAAAAAAGCTTAAAGTAAAAATTGTAGGAAATAAAAAGATCTACAACTTTTGCATTAATTATTTTCACCTTACCCTTAATATTTTTCGAATAAATGGCTGGAAACCGGTTTTTTGGCTTTTAATTTTTTTCTTTGACAAAAAAGTTTTTATGAAGCTGAAACTTGGTCAAAAGATACTTTTTAGTGTTACACAAAGGCAATAATTTTTTCTGACGGAAATATTAAGAGTTTGTTGTTAAATTTAATTTTTAAACCAAATAAACCGAAATTTTCAACAAATTCGGCAAATTGGCAGTTCGCTAAATCATTTTGAAACAAAAGAAAATATTCTCCAGGTATTTTAAGTGTACCGAAAGAAAGCGCCAGTGCTTGAGGGTGGACAAGATGATGTATACCGCACCATTGAGCATTGAAAGCGCACTATCATTATAATTAATGAAGGTTGACCAAAACCTGAAACCAGCCCAAATAGGGCTGGACTTACACTTTTTTAGTGTAGACCCAAAAACTTTGTGTGCCCCTTGGAAAATAAGATTCAATTCGTAAGCTTGATGAGCACAAAAAATTTTATCATCCTCCAACCATATTTGGCTTAATGACAGGTAAGATATTGCAATTAAAAGTATCATAAAAAAATAGTCGGCCCTGAGCCTCTATAACGGTAAGAAAATGAATAACCAAATCTAAAGCAATTCACGACAAGCAGAGCTAAATGCCCACATGTATCGCTAACAAGATTCCAACGAATACTGGGTAATGATCTTCAGCTCAAACCTTGCAAGGTATAAACGGCACACGTTATCACTGCTCTACTTAGAAAACTATGATTGGATAGATCAAACGAGCTAAAGCGCTTGCATTTTGAAAAAATGTTCTCCATTGAACAGTAAACAAGGATTACCTTATCCAAAAGTATTTAATATTGCAAAGGTTTTTGATTGAGAGGCACGAGTTGATTACACAGGACCACAAACAAAAAATCTTGTAGTTGAAAGTTGAGGTACCATATTCTAGGTATTTTGGTGTGCTAAAAACGAATCCGGGGTCAAAGTTTGCCCATCACCCTTATATTTTGACATTACCTCAAAATCACACTTTAAAATATGTTAAAAAGAAAGTCCCTCATAAAAAAATATCATCAAACCCAGAAAGTAGACCTTACTTATATTACGTATATAGGTGTGCTAAAATAATAACTTACAATAAAAATGAGTTTTAACTGCCCACTTTCCCCCAGCACCCCCAAAAAGGACAAAAAGTCATTTCTTATACAAATTCAAAATTAATGCATTTCCACAGATATTTGGGGGCACTAAAACTGTCAATATCAATAAAAGCATATTTATACCCCCTAATCTCCCCCAAACCCACCACAATACAAATCCCCAAAGGCTTTCTTATCGAAATTCTGAGTTTTCGTGCACCAAAATACCTGCGGATATGCATTAATTTTGAATTTTTATAAGAAATGAGTTTTTGACCCTTTAGGGGTAAATGGAGGTGCTGGGGAAAATTGGGTAACTAAAACTCGTTTTTATTTTTAGATATTACTTTAGCTCACCTAAATACGTAATACAATTAAGGTTTTTGAGCGACTTTCTTTTCAACGTATTTCAAAGTGTGATTTGTCAAAATCTAATGGTGATGGGTAAGTTCTGACCCCGGATTCGTTTTTATATACCGTATGGTACCTCAACTTTCAACTACAAAACATTTTTTTTTTTGTGGTCCTGTGTTAGTGAAAAGAGTGACACATATGCGTATGATACGCTTAAAAAAAATCGTTTTTACAATTAAACTGGACTTATCGTGTCAGTTTTGCATAAATGTAACTTTGAAATTTTGTTGTTTCTCATACTAACTTCATGCATGTAGTTTTGACAAGCAATTTATTAATTATTTATGCAAGTCCTCAATTTTTTAAGTATAGGTTCAATAACTGCAGAGAAAGTAGAATTTAACTACTCAATAAAGTAAAGAAAGTACGGTGACAGAGGAAACTATATGATTTTCATCATTTGCACTAAAATTCATTTTTAGCGTAGTTTATTCCGTCACTTTCGACATCTACATACTATGTCGTGGAGTCAACTTTCAAAAAAACACACTAAAATTGTTTTTTAAATCAAGGGATATTTGGACGTGTGAATGATGATGTTGACATATTTGAATATGCAATATCATACATATGTATATATTCTTTACTACTTTTCACTTGAAAAGTAATACTTTTGACTACTTTTGAACTTTGCATTGTATAATATTTTTTCTGCAGAGAAAGTGTGGAGAGTGAGAAAATTTAAAATTTTTCAGGTGGACTACTATTGTAGACAGGGCATCTGGTAACCCTACATACATATACACACGAAAACGCCAGCGAAAAAATTATTTGGCACCGATTTGGCTGAAATTTTGCATTACTGTAATATTGATGTCCAGCAATAGAACTGCCTTCAGGAATTCGCCCTAGTATTATTTGTTGTTGAGATACGCGGGTATGAAATTCACGAATTTTGTACTTTTTCAGAATAAGTGTTTTTTTCGAAAATTCATAGCTTACTGCAAACTCTATCAATTAAAAAAAAAAAATTTAAAATATGGGTTTTTTAAAAAAAATGCAAAAATATTTTTCAATTCGCAAAATTTTGCGAAAAAATTTTTTTTTTTCAAAATCAGTATTTTTTTTTTTTGAAAAGTACAAGTAAAAACCTAAAAATGTAAAAACAAAAAAAATATTCAGAATGGATTTTTCAAAAAAAAAATCAAAAATTCATTTCAATTTTCAAAATCTTAGTTCTTTAATTTTTTTAAAATTAAAAAAAATATATAAATAATTTTTCCCCATAAAAATTTTTACGGAATTAAGCGCAGAATAAATCAAAGTTTTTTTTTAAAAAAAAAAAAATTTAAATATGGGTTTTTAAAAAAAATGCAAAAATATTTTTCAATTCGCAAAATTTTTGCGAAAAAATTTTTTTTTTTTTTCAAAATCAGTATTTTTTTTCGGAAAGTACAAGTAAAAACCAAAAATCGTAGGTATACTAACTAACTTGTTTTGTCCTTTACGATTTTACAGAACTTAGACGACCTTCGGTTGCCAACTCGAAATGTCAATAATAGAAAAAAGTGCTTACAAGTATATTCAAAATATTCTGTACTTAGCAGATGTGGGATAGTAAAATAAAATAAAAATATTTATCTAACTTTTGACCACTTTTTGCATCGATATGTTAAACTGTATTAAGGGCGTCCGGAATTTTTTCGAAAAATAAAAAAACTTTTTTTTTGAAGCTGCATTTAATCTTAGAGCAAAATTTGTTTTACAGTATTAAAGTATAACTATTCTAGATATATTTCTGAAACGTCCCAAAAAGTTGCCATTTGAGCTTAACATTAAAAAAATGTTCAAAAGAAGACACTCTAAAGTAAACATATGTATAGTTATTAGCAGTGTTAAGGGCGTCCGGGAGTTTTTCGAAAAATAAGAAAAACATTTAAGATTTATCTCTGAAATTTTGGTTAGAAAAGTGCAATGCCGTGAACGACCTCAAAATTTGCGGTGAGCAAGATATCTGGAGACTAGTTCATCCGAAAAAAGAAAATTAAATTTTTTTCGGTTAAGCAAATAGTTAGGGGGCGTTTGACTGCTCGATACATATTGGATACATATTTTTTAATCTATAGCCTAAAACGACCTCAAGTTTGTGCATATAAACCTAAATTTTTTTTTGTACGGCCGCCATTTGGTCAAAAATTAATATTTTTCAAAAATCAACGATCAAACG
Organism: Tricholauxania praeusta; assembly: GCA_949775025.1. Taxonomy (NCBI): domain Eukaryota; kingdom Metazoa; phylum Arthropoda; class Insecta; order Diptera; family Lauxaniidae; genus Tricholauxania; species Tricholauxania praeusta. The sequence continues at coordinate 66,202,878 of OX459029.1, read as the reverse complement.
CCCCTAAACTATTTGCTTAGCCGAAAAAAATTTAATTTTCTTTTTTCGGATGAACTAGTCTCCAGATATCTTGCTCACTGCAAATTTTGAGGTCGTTCACTGCATTGCACTTTTCTAACCAAAATTTCAGAGATAAATCTTAAATGTTTTTCTTATTTTTCGAAAAACTCCCGGACGCCCTTAACACTGCTAATAACTATACATATGTTTACTTTAGAGTGTCTTCTTTTGAACATTTTTTTAATGTTAAGCTCAAATGGCAACTTTTTGGGACGTTTATAGAAGTAACTTATCTAAGCAAGATTAGAGTTCGAATATTAAGCGGGCACTTTAAATCGATAAAGCTTTTATATATAAAATAGAAAAACTGTATCGAATTTATCGCTCTTAAAAAATTTCCGCCGTCAAATACAGTAAAAGCTACAGCCATTCAAAATAAGTTTTTGTTCACTAACCAGCATTAACTAATTTATATTAGCATACGGTTGGCATCTTAGCAAACAAAAACTTTTGCGACCAATTTGAATTGAAAATAAATTATCTAAGAGAAGTTCTCAGAGTAATATAAGGTGATTCTTAAGAGGCACTTTTTTCAAAAATTAAAAAAATAATGAAAAATTTAGTTTTCTCCTGTAATATTTTATATAATTTAATATTAATAATGATACAAAAAACCATTCTTTACATTTGTTTTTTAGAGAATATTTCTATCAAATGTTTGCCGTAACTGCGGCTAACATGATTCATTCCAAAGTTCTAATTTTCGAACCGCGTTCGAGCATATAGAGTAATGTTGGCTTCGAACTGTAACCGTCTTATCCATGTAGACTTTGAATTTTACGTAGCCCCAAAGGATAATGCCAAGTGTCGTGATATCAAATGATGTAATCCAATTCTAGGCCAATTCACATCATAATTGCGAAAAATTATGTTAATTTTGAGTGAATTTGAGGTCGATATTTAATAAATTTCAACAATTTCCAAGTATTGTTCTTATGTTAAGCAATACATGATGATTTGCCAGACTATACTAAACATAAATATCATGACATTAGCGTAATCTGTCATAAAATTTCTACTGAAAAAAGCACCTTTTAAATGAATTTACTTAACGGCTGCTACTCATGTTGAAGAGCAGTGGTTATATCTTCGAAAATGCGCTTGTGTGGTTAAATTCGAATATATTGAGAATTACTGAGATGACATGTTTGGATCTGAACATTTTTTGTTATTGAATTAAATTTCCATTCAATGTTCAGGTAATGCAGATTTATGACCACACGTTGAATTTTGTGCCTGTATTGTTGATATTTGCGAATTCTATAATCGCTAGAAGATGCTTCCAGAACTTTTTCAGAGTTTAAATCACTGATTCTCTTGTGGAATGTAAAACCCATTGACGCATATTCATAGTCGTTTTTCTAACAATAAGTTGAAACCAACTAAACTCTAACCAAACTCAAACCAAATTTGGTTATGGCTAAAAATTGTTTTTTATTCATAGTCGATTTTTTAGTACTTATTGAGTAACTGGCATAAGCTAATGAATTCCCCACACAAAAGCTTTCGTGGTAAATTTGTCAAATTTTGACTTTTTAATTTTAAATTAATAATATAACAAAAAGAGTAATAAAAAACTGGAATGCACAAGGCAGCGTGGCGAAGTGGTTAGGTCTCTGAACTCATAGCTCACAGTGCGTGGGCTCGATTCTCGTTGGTAAAAATTTTTTTTTTCTAAAAACATATATTCATGTATATTTTTTTAACACGCTTAATAAAAACAACTTGTAATCCTCAAAATTATCAAAATCGCGTTGAATTTTCTCCACATTTTCTTTTTATTTCCTTTTTTGATATCGACTTAATAAAAACTTCAGCTGAACTATATTTTTAGCAGAAAAGTCGATGCCAAATCTCGACTATCAATGACTTAGTTATTGCTAAAATAATGTTCTATATATGTTCAAATATGACTATGAATATGCGCCATTGAGTTTCACCTGTTGGTAGATATAATGCGTAGAAACTTTATTTACAAGCGATGCTCCAATACTTATAGAAAAAGAAAATAAAAAATATTTAAAACGAATACATTATGATTTTTTAAACCCTTTAGTTATTCAGTGCCACCCTTTATATGTATGTACATACATTAGGCTGGGTCAAATTTTTTGGGGTGGAAAAAACTTAACCAAGCGTCTAGCTGAAACGTAATCTACGGCAAATTCTAAGAAAATTTGACCAAGAAACCATGGGTCTAAAATCGAGCCCCCGATTTTTAACAAGAAGATTTTAATATGAAATTTTTATAAAAAATGAGCAACTTCTTTAGAAAACACTGCGTTATCTTTAAAAAACAATAACAACACATGTCATTGGTTTTTTCAGCTTCTGAATCTATTTTTATCATGAAAACACTTTAATAACCAGGCCGAATTTTGGAAAGGTTAGGTGAAAAACGGTCATAAATGCTGAAAATCTTACAAGTTGTCATCATTTCATCTGTAAAAAATAAAAATTTCTTTATAATATTTATTACAGGGCAGTGAACCGGTTCTGAACTGGAAAACCACTTTTTTTTACTAATAAGCTGAACCATTAACCGAAACGAAATTTTTCAAAAATGTTTCATCCGAACCGAAAACCGAACCACTTTTTATAAGGGTTTGAAGCAGGGACCCAAAATAACTATTATTTGCTTTTTTCAGATTGAAAAAATTGCCCAATTTAAATAATTATTTTTAAAAATCGATTTATAATTTTTATGAATAAGAAATATTTTATTAGTTGTCAATAACTATTATTTTTCAATGGATTCTTTTTACGTTGAGTCATAACTATTATGAATAAGAAATATTTTATTAGTTGTCAATAACTATTATTTTTCAATGGATTCTTTTTTACGTTGAGTCATAACTATTATGAATAAGAAATATTTTATTAGTTGTCAATAACTATTATTTTTCAATGGATTCTTTTTTACGTTGAGTCATAACTATTATGAATAAGAAATATTTTATTAGTTGTTAATAACTATTAATTTGGAAAAAATATTTTTTTACGTTGTTTTGTAAAAAGTGTTCAACTGATTTTCATTTTTGTGAATCTTTTTGCACCAATCGATGGGGAGGTGGTTTTTATGACATCACCAGAGGTGGTCATCGGTTCGAAAATGTGCGAAATTTTGACTCATTTTTGAAGTTTTTTTTGCTTCAATCAATGAAAAGAGGTCTAAAAAGGATATTGGCCATCACTAGAAGTGGTACCGATCCTTAAAAGTGCTCTATTTAGGTCCATTTCCGAAATTTTTTTTGAAAAAAATCGATGGAAAGAGGTTGACAATGGGTTTTGACCATCACCAGCATTGGTTCCAATTAAAAAGGTGGTCGATTTTGGTCCAATTTGAAAAAAAAAAATGTTGTACCAATCGTTGGAAAGAGGTGAAGTCGAAAAAAAAGTACCAAAAAGTGCCCGATTTTGGTCCATTTTCGAAATTATGTTTGCACCAGTCGTTGAATAGAGGTCGAAAATAGATTTTGGTCATCATCAAAGGTGGTCCCGAGTCCCAAAAAGTTCCCGATTTTAATCCATTTTCGAAATTTCGTTTGCACCAATCTTTGGAAAGAGGTCGAAGTCGAAAAAAAGTACCAATAAGTGGCCGATTTTGGTCCATTTTCAAAATTTTGTTTGCACCAGTCGTTGACTAAAGGTCGAAAATAGATTTTGGTCATCATCACAGGTGGTCCCGAGTCCCAAAAATTTCCCGATTTTGATTCATTTTCGAAATTTTGTTTCCACCAGTCGTTGAATAGAGGTCGAAAATGAATTTTGGACCTCATTTAAGGTGGCTCCGGACCCTGGAAAGGACCGTTTTTGACCCATTTTCGAAAAAAACTTCTTTTTTCTGTAATAAATGGGAAAAGGTCGAAAAAGGATTTTGGACATCACTTAGAGTGGCTCCTGAGTCCGGCCCCGAGAAGAACCGGTTTTGACCCATTTTCGGAAACATTTTTTTTTTCTGTTATCAATGGGAAAACGTCGAATATAAATATTTGACATCATAAAGGGTGGCTCCGGACCATGGAAAGGACCGCTTTCGATCATTTTGATAGTTTTCAAGTTCCGGAGCTAGTCTAAAAGACATCCAAAATGCATTTTCAACCTTTCATAATCGATTGGAGCAATAAAAAAATTTAGGGTGTTTCATAAAAAATTTTTTTTTTGTTCGAATCGATAGGGAAATGTCGACAGTAGTCCTTTTCGAGCTTTATCTATGCGCCAATGCATCCAATGCATAGATAAAGCTCGAAAATGACTACTGTCGACATTTCCCTATCGATTCGAACAAAAAAAAATTTTTTATGAAACACCCTAAATTTTTTAATTGCTCCAATCGATTATGAAAGGTTGAAAATACATTTTGGATGTCTTTTAGAGTAGCTCCGGAACTTGAAAACTATCAAAATGATCGAAAGCGGTCCTTTCCAGGGTCCGGAGCCACCCGAAATGATGTCAAATATTTATATTCGACGTTTTCCCATTAATTACCAAAAAAAAAAATTTTTTCCGAAAATGGGTCAAAAACGGTTCTTTCTCGGGGCCGGACTCAGGAGCCACTCTAAGTGATGTCCAAAATCCATTTTCGACCTTTTCCCATTTATTACAGAAAAAAGAAGTTTTTTTTCGAAAATGGATCAAAAACGGTCCTTTCCAGGGTCCGGAGCCACCTTAAATGAGGTCCAAAATTCATTTTCGACCTCTATTCAACGACTGGTGCAAACAAAATTTCGAAAATGAATCAAAATCGGGAAATTTTTGGGACTCGGGACCACCTGTGATGATGACCAAAATCTATTTTCGACCTTTATTCAACGACTGGTGCGAACAAAATTTTGAAAATGGACCAAAATCGGCCTCTTATTGGTACTTTTTTTCGACTTCGACCTCTTTCCAAAGATTGGTGCAAACGAAATTTCGAAAATGGATCAAAATCGGGAACTTTTTGGGACTCGGGACCACCTTTGATGATGACCAAAATCTATTTTCGACCTCTATTCAACGACTGGTGCAAACATAATTTCGAAAATGGACCAAAATCGGGCACTTTTTGGTACTTTTTTTTCGACTTCGACCTCTTTCCAACGATTGGTACAAAATTTTTTTTTCAAAATGGACCAAAATCGACAACCTTTTTAATTGGAACCAACGCTGGTAATGGTCAATACCCATTGTCATCCTCTTTTCATTGATTTTTTTCAAAAAAAATTTCGGAAATGGACCTAAATAGAGCACTTTTAAGGATCGGTACCACTTCTAGTGATGGCCAATATCCTTTTTAGACCTCTTTTCATTGATTGAAGCAAAAAAAAACTTCAAAAATGAGTCAAAATTTCGCACATTTTCGAACCGATGACCACCTCTGGTGATGTCATAAAAACCACCTCCCCATCGATTGGTGCAAAAAGATTCACAAAAATGAAAATCAGTTGAACACTTTTTACAAAACAACGTAAAAAAATATTTTTTCCAAATTAATAGTTATTAACAACTAATAAAATATTTCTTATTCATAATAGTTATGACTCAACGTAAAAAAGAATCCATTGAAAAATAATAGTTATTGACAACTAATAAAATATTTCTTATTCATAATAGTTATGACTCAACGTAAAAAAGAATCCATTGAAAAATAATAGTTATTGACAACTAATAAAATATTTCTTATTCATAATAGTTATGATTCAACGTAAAAAGAATCCATTGAAAAATAATAGTTATTGACAACTAATAAAATATTTCTTATTCATAATAGTTATGACTCAACGTAAAAAAGAATCCATTGAAATATAATAGTTATTGACAACTAATAAAATATTTCTTATTCATAATAGTTATGACTCAACGTAAAAAAGAATCCATTGAAAAATAATAGTTATTGACAACTAATAAAATATTTCTTATTCATAATAGTTATGACTCAACGTAAAAAGAATCCATTGAAAAATAATAGTTATTGACAACTAATAAAATATTTCTTATTCATAATAATTATAAACCAAATTTTTGACATAAATCTTATAATAGTTATGTCCCTGGTTTGAAGGTTCATTCTGACCAATTTTCAATAGACAAATTTTCTTCTCTGTTTTATTTTTTCTTTTGTTAAATATGGAAATTGATGAAATTTTCAAAGAAATAGAGAAGCATGAAACAGAGTTCATATATAAATCATTAATAGATAAAACCAAATCGTTTGATAATACAAGGCGGCTTTCAAATAATGTTGATGTTTTGAACTTTTGGAATAACTACCCTGACAAAGAATTATCTGAATTAGCTCAAATGATTTTGGTGTTCCAGCAATCCAGGTTTCGCTAGAGAGGGCATTTTCCACCCTAAAACTTACTCTCGGAGACCTGCGGGGAAATATTGACGAGGACTTTTTAGAAGATATTCTTCTCATCTATCTCAACTAATTATTGTAAGTCAATTTTTTTGTTAAATAACAATTTTTTACTACGTAATTAATTATAGCGTATGACATAAATTATGTCTACATATATATTTCTATATTCTTTTAGATTGTTGCGGAATAAAAATAATAAAAATGTGCATAGTCTTTTTTTTAATTCCCGAACCGTTCAACCGAACCGAAAACCCGGTTCAAAGGGAAAAAAAAACCGTTTTGAAGAACCAATCCAAAAGTACAAAAACGGTTCGAACCACTGAACCGAACCGACCAAGCACACGCAATTTCCAACTGCACAATTTAATCAAAACATCAATTTGAAAGCAAAAACAATGATAATTTTTTTTTTTTTTTTTTAAATGTAAACAAAAATGTTCTCGCCAAAAATCGGGGGCTCGATATTGATTTTGGATCCATGGTTTCTTTGGCAAATTTTCTTAGAGTTTTCCGTAGATTATGTTTTTGCTAGACGCTTTGTCGCGAAAAAAATTTGACCCACCCTAATGTACATATATTTTAAACTTATGTGAATTTAAGAATAAGCACTCTGATATACAGACATACATACATATGTATGTACATATGTTTAATAGTGATATATGATTGTATCGCAAAAATGTGAAACAACTCAACAATACCAACAAATACAGAACTCACAATAAAAACAACAGCATTGGCAGCATCTACACTATAGTATATAGACAACACTTTGTCGAACTAATAAATTCATTCAAATTGATATAAGAAAATTGCATCTGAAAGTTTTATGAGACAATAAAACAGTACGAATGAATTTCTAGCATAGTTACGAGTATCTAGTGTGACGTTACATTGCGCAATCTATGCAATTGTGAGCACTAAAGTAGCTTTGTGCATCTGTCCATGTAGAAAAAAAAACAGAAGTAGAAAGTTAATTTTAATCGTATTGGCAGTACTTTTTTTTAATCTGTCAAAAAAGTATTATACAATGCTGACCCTAACAAAACTCTTCTGGAATAGAAAAACAACGTAATCAGAAAATTGTCAAATCTTTATGAAATTCTTTGTAAATTGAAAACTATTCAACCGATTTAAAAGTATAAGATACCATTATTCAACTTCTTTAATGCGCTTTGAAGCTATGTATATGGACCAAAACGCAGACTGTTACGTTACATTCGTATGCATATTTTGATGTAAATTGTTCCTAAAATACATGAAATGGAGTACTTTAAATATTTTTTATGGATGCATCTAAGAGTATGCTTCTGTAATACCATTTTATATCATAATAAAAATGTTTGTATGCCTTGTCATTTAGGAGCTATGAACGTGTCAGCATGGACTGTTACGTTACATAATTTTGGAAGACGATTTTAAAGTTGCCTTACATTATTGGAAAAGTCTGCTCTTTTGGTGGACTGTTTTCAACATGAAGCTTATAATTGCTAAGCTTTAGAATGATAGTAATTAATTAAATTTTAATTTCATAAAAAACATTGTTTTTGAGATCTATAGAAGCAAATATGTTCAGACTGTTACGTTACACGAAAAGACTGTTACGTTACCTTTGCGATCTACGTTGGTATAAAAAGTAAAATAAAGCATTAAAATGGCTTAAATTGTTTAATTTCACAATATATCATTAATTCAGAGGTCTTACGATTAGACATTTAAGAAGCTTCAGGTAATTGACATGGAATCCAAAAGAACCAACAAAGCTCTAATTATGCACTGAACTCATTAAATTTTATTAAAAATAATTTACAAAGTGGAGATCAAAAAATTAAAAATCGTATACTTGTTTCGAAGTGGTAAAAGTGATGATTGTTCACATGAATTTGGTGAGCCGACTCTGTATCGCAGATACTTTTAACACTAGCGAAAATCGCAGGCGCGTTCAAAATGTAATTTGTATTGAAGAAATCGCGTTCATTACCTTCCTCGATGGCGATTCACTATTCTGTACGATGAAATGCAGTAACAAAGTCTGAAGCATAGTTCACGATACATTTACGAGACAAAACATGCTTCATCACAATAATTTTGGTAGTTGCGCCTATACCATCGATACAACCTTTCCCGTGAGAAGAAGTAAAATAGTCTTGACAGCAAAATTTACATGTAGGGAATAAGAGTAACAGATAAATTTTGTGTGCATTAAGTTGTCAGATACGAAAACCTTTGATTGAAATTTTTCGCTGTGATAGAAGACAGTAGTAAGCAAAGTTAGCTGTTTTTGATACCAATGTGCACTTTGCACTTCGTCTTGTCTCTGCAGGCGAAATTTTCAGCAAACTCAATTTGCAGCGTTCCCTCCTTGTTAAACTTATCATTTGATGCTCTAGGGCGATCTAAAGATTCTCAGTTCGTTCTTCTAAATATTATCGATGAAAAAAGACTGTTACGTTACAAATTGTTTTTGGCTCAGGACACACACATAAGTAAATGACCTCTAATTTCTAATTTTTTTTAGAAAATAGACTAAAAGTGCTCGGAGAAAATGCGGTCAATCTCTTTTGTTGACGTGCTAGATTTTGCACCAAAAGACTTTTTGGGATTTTTGACTGTTACGTTACATCAAAAAATGCGGTCGAATCCTTTTTCATACAAAATGCTGATACCCTATTTATTCCTTCAAAAATGTTATTTAGTTACTTTCACTATACCTAGATCTACCTCATAAAAGCGGATAGTACGTATAAAATAATATATATTGAATACAACGTATTTTTTTGATTCGTGTTGTATTTTTGTCAATTTTTATTCATAAAGAGGCAACAAGGAAACAAGTTCAAATTCTGGCAGCAAGCAACAGATTTCGGGTTGACATTTGTGTTTCTCGATGCTTTGGGATATGTACAACCAGAAAGTAATGAAAAACCCTCGAAATTCAAGAAAAAAAATTTTTCTCCGTAGTTTACTTTTTTGCGTTTTGGTCCATATTCATTATCACAAAATATGTGGAGCTTGTGGAACTTATATAAATTTGAATTGCAAACTCGGGCTATATCAGGCTAAGAAATTTATCACTCACCGACTTAAAGATCACTAATGATTCCATTTAGCAATGAATCAAACTAGCATGACTGGACTTAGCCATTTATTGTTGTTTTGTTTTTTTGATTTTGTAATTTTTTTTTGGTGTTTAACACAATGCAATGTAGTGAACAGTAAGCTCAGTTAGGTAGTTATAAACTATTTTCTTTTCCGATACACAAGAAACATTTTTTATTTAATTAGTAAATAAAGCTTCTCAAAGGTTTCGTTTCTGACATTTTTTCATGTACTAAAAACTAAAAAATCGTGGCATAGACCGTGATCTCGGCATGCCCGGCGCAAGGGTAATAATATTACATAAAGGTTGAACTAAATCGCATTTTACCAGTTTTGAAATGCCTGAACTTTACTATTGGTTTGTTAATTTCGACATAAGCTCACATTGAGCATTTATACTCATATTCCTTATCAGCATGGACATATTCCTTCATGGGTATCTAAATGCATGTACATATGTATGTAGTTGGTTTGTCTTTGCAGACCGCAATAAAATTCAAAAGAAAATTATGAACTTCAACATCCTAAGCTACTGGTTGCTCTGCTGCTGCCTCTGGTGTCGGTGTGGCAATTGTTGCCACTACATATATGCATCCATTTGCATCCATTTCTTACATTAATATTGTGTAGGTGACTGATGAACATTAAATTAACGTCGTGCATTTCCGCTTCGCATATCATATGAACAAAAGTGCGTACACGGAAAAAAAATTATGCAAAAGCTTATTGGATTCCGACAATAATTACAGTGTTACGCTATAATGCAAAGATAGTTAGCGAAAAACTGTAATAATTGATGGTAATTGCCAATGAAATATTAAAGTGTACACCAGTGATGGCATTTTCGGTACATTTGTGCTTTTTTCGGTACATTTATGCTTTTTTCGGTACATTTGCGTCGTGAAAAATCGTGTTCAGTACATTCGACAAGTTTTCAGTACATTCGGTACATTTGGCCTATTTTCAGTACATTCGACATATTTTGAGTACATTTGGACAATTTATAAAAAATTACTATTTTTTAGTAAATTTGTCGTGAATAATGCCTGGAGTAAACTTGACTTTTAATATAAAAAAGTTGAAATTTTGGTAATTTTTGTAATTTGAAGTATTCATGTTGATGTCGACAAAAGTACATTTGGTTTGCAAAGAGTACATTTAAACTCTCCATTCAGTACATTTCCCCGAACCCCAAATGCCATCACTGGTGTACACTAGGGTGGTTCAATCATTAATGGAAAAAATTAAAGTTGCTCCAAACTTCGCTTCCCGGGCACCAAAAGTTTAGTATTTGTGCCAATAAGAACCACGCAAAATTTGATCCACTTCAGAAAACATTTGATGAAATCGCCATCGTTTTGAAAACTGGAAAATGGTCCTCAATCTATTAAAAATCGTTAACATCTCCTCAAAGCTACCACCTAGAGGGATCAAATGTATGACAAGGTCCCATTATTTTTCTTTTTTCAACATTTTTTTCACATCTTCCGGAAAGAAAAGTAGGTGTCAACTTATTAAAATAAAAATTGTACTAACATACATTTTGAACCGATAAAGAATGTACATAAATTTTCTTTTTGCCTCGGTCATTATGTGCGTTGCATATGTATTAAAAAAGAAAAAAAAATGATATCTTTTACAACTCTGGCACCAATACTTTAACAATGTAAAGCTTTTGAAATATATTTCAGGTTGTTTGTAAGAGGGCGGCTATATTTATTGTGTACACGATTCTGATCTGTACCTTATTATGGTATATGGTATTGTTTCTCCGCAAAAATAATGCAGTGGACTGCTCGCTATGTTCAAAGTTTTTGTAAGTTCAGGAGGTCGGTACACTTATGTTTTTGTTTATGAAAAAAGTTTTTGACTTGAAGGCGCTATTATCGCCTTTTTGTTCCATATTGATACAATATTGCTGACTTAGAAATATTACTTATTGAGTTACCGGCTAGAAAAATGCCTTTTATGTATGTTTGTTTTTGTTATTTTTGCTATTATATGCTGTTATGTAATACCTGTGTACCTGTGTAGTCTGTGTACAAAGTTCTCTGATTGCTGTTCACTTCCGAGTGGCCAAAATCGATTTTTTTTTTCTGAAAGGTTCCGCAACAGCTTGATATAAGAATATCATAAGAATAAAGAGGATGTTTAATAGATATGTATATGTAATAAAAGAGAAGTATACGCATCATATTTGCAATTATCATGAATTGGGAAGATAGAGGTGCTCTCATAACTCTGAAACCATGAATCAGTCACTATCAGTAACTGAGGAGTAGCTCTAGTACTATCAGTTACTAAAATATATTTTCAGTGATGTAGTCAGGTATGGTGCTGGTTTTACAGTTTTAAAATATAGTTTAAATTTTTTATAAATTTTTGTATAAATACATTTCTAAACAAAAGCTATTTTATGGTTTTTTATCTATTCTCCATAAATTTAGAGATACATATTTCGTTCATCTTCAAAAAAGTCAGAGTTCAGCTTCAAGAATGACCACTATAAAGAGTGCTCAAATTTGAGGTATATTTTTTAAAAAATTGTATTTATTGATTTTTATTGGCGATTAAAGTACAACATTTTATTAAAATTTTGAATACATTTTTCGCATAATAGTTTAATTAATGATATTTGCTCGATCCGGATAACTTTACTCTTCAAGCAACCCCATTAGAAAAATTAGAAGAAATGTTGTTAAATCGCCTGATTTTGATCATAATCTTAATTCACATCTGTCCTTCAAGAAATAATTCTATTATTAAACTTCTCTTTTAAAAGATCGATTGATTCCGTTGCTGTGTGACATGTTGCACCGTCCATCTGTACATCAACATCTTCGAATTGACTCTACAAAAAGTTTCTAACCATCCCTCGATATAAAAATATGAATCAATTGCCTCACCACACCAAAATCCACAACATATAGTAATTTTTTTTTTTGGTATCATTGGCTTTTCAAACTATTCTCTAGGATTTTCTTCAGCCCATATGCAACAGTTTTGTTTCGTTTTGCTTCTTAACATTGCAGCCAATTTTGAAATGAACTTCATCGGTGAAGACGATGAATTGATGTCCTTGGCTCTTCAGCACCACTTGCGCTAACAGATGCAATATTTTCATTTGAACGACCACTACGATAATAAATTCTGCTTCTATGATCTTGAGCTGAACCAGTTTTTTCAAATTTATGAATGATAAGTTTAATTGCACGGTTTGTCTGTTCATTTTCTCTACAGTATTTTGAACGAAACTTTCTTCTAATAATTTTCCCCATGTTTAAAATAAGTTTTAATAGTGAAAACACCAATTACCATACAATTAAATTTATGTAAAATTTCAACGAAATTGGACATGAATTCTGGCGGCGCCATAAACAGGTTTGAGCTAGGAACCTTAAATAGTGGGACAATTATTTTTAATCCTCAAGCTAAAATACAGGCAAAAAAAAAAATAAAATACATCTTCAAAATTTTCAGAGTAAACACCCTAATGTACATATGCAGGGCCCATGTATAACGCACCGAAAAAAGTTGTAATTTTTGGAATGACTGTTTTTGTTGCTTATGAATATTAAAATTGATATTAACTAATTACTAGATCAAAAATAAAAAAATCACATTTTCCCTAATGGAACTGCTACCCACTTAAACCTACCGTCCCTACGGCATGCCACTGCTGCCTTTAGCGCTAATGCGGCCCTGTACCTACATACTTATGTACATGTGTATGTAAAAAAGAGAGATCAGTAACATTTGAAATTGAGATAAATGCTACAATTGGTTTCAGGCAGTAAACTTAATTAATTGATTCGATTAGAACAGCAAAGATTACAGATAACATTTTTTTAAATAAAAATCAGTCGTAGATGACAGTTGTTATTTTTGATTACAATACAATGTTCATTAATCAAGGACGCATACCTCTTTTAAAACAAATTACTTGTTTCAGTCAAATTAATTTCAATCACAAATCCAAGTGCGAGATTGTGGCACTTTTCAAATGGCAAGTGCACTAAAAAATATACAGTTGTACCAAATAATCTAAGTCTTAGGATGTTATTCAATTTTGAAATACTTTTAATACTTAAATATCAATCACAAGACAATTTCCTTATTAACTTTTTATTCGACATGGATTTTTGATGCTTGCGCTATTTTTATTACCACATTTTTCAAAGATGCCTACACTAAACAGCGGCATGTTCTTGTTGTCATCTCACATGATTTGTCACATTTATTGTCTGCAGTTGACAAGCAACAAAGCTTAACAAGACAAACAATTACAGCGTGACACATCAGTGACAATTAACGCAGGGGCAAATAGCGGACAGCCTTAGGAAAGGATAGCAGCCATCCGGCATCAGCAATTTAGCGAGAAGTCATCCGTTATCGTGACAATTTCATCGACTCAACTTTGAGTTTTATGAATTTGGGGTGATGATAAAGAAGAACTGTGTGTTTGGTTTATTGTATTTAACATACAAAGTTAATTCATTTTGTGAAAATATTTCTTTGCTCTCTGGTGTACCGATTTTACAACTTCCATGGTGCACCATTGCTTACTCTAAAAGAAATGTTTTTGAGCCTAGTGCCCATTGAGACTTTTGATCAATATCACAATAAATTCTTTCTCCCAAAATACCAACTCACTTGACCGAACGGCCTTTCCCAAACAAAAATTGCGTGGTCCTTTCACATACAAGAACAAAAAAAAAATGAAAGATTGAAATGTTTATAAAACATGAACGCTATCAATTTTGATTGGGTATTTATTTTTCGTTTTGTACTCCTTTGAAACTAAGTAAATTTATTATATTGCTTACGAATTGATAAAGAGTTAGATGTCCAAAATCGAAGTTAAGCTGAAACTTGCGTTGAAAGTTTATTTGATTTAAAATACCGCAGTGAAATTGTTATATGAGATCAAATTTTGTCCTATTAAAATTATAGCAAACTGGCCCAAGTGCTGAAATGCAGGGAGTTGATAAAATACCTTTTTTGTGAGTGGATCCTTTGTTTTTTTCTATGAAATAACTCGCTTCCGAAGCAGGCCTAAGACTGCTTTTTAATAAGCTTTAATTAAACGAAAAAAAGGTAATTTTGACAAGATCTGCGCTTTCTAGCCATTTTTGAACCAAAAAAATTGTTTTTTCGGAATGTGGAGTAACTTCGGATATTGCGATATGGTCAGGTAATAATCATTATATTTCCTTAATTAAGCAATTCTTGTTAAAATTTTTTTTTTGTCAACATAGCAGTAACGGAAAAAGATACGTTATGCAAGGTTTTGTGCATTCGCATTCACTGTTTTTGGTCTCAGTTTGGTGAAATTGATTTAGCCACAAGTCGAGATTTTATTTGTGTGCATTTCATTTGTGAATTAAGACCAAAATAAAGTAAGTATTATAACCGAAGTACTAAAATTCGTTAGTGAGTGAATATATGTACTTTGTCATAAATAATATGAATTCTTTATTTGCTGAAATGTGTTTTAATAAAAATAACCCGAGTATAGTAAAACTGAAATTCGGCTAATGTGATATAGTCCAATTTGCTCCACACAGCAAGGACATTACCTGTGCTTTTTGCAACAAATCCTTCCAGAGAGATACAAAGATTCAGACCTGAGTTCAATGCCTGCAATGCGATTTATTTTGGGCTCACAATGATTGTCCTGCAAGAGGTCAAGCAATTTTTGTAAGTGAGTCATATATTGTCTTTAATATGTTCTGCTTTTCGCTTATTGATTCAATTTAAATCTAGTTTCTTTTTTTATGAAAATTCTATTGAAATATGTAATGTTATTGTATTCTTAGTTCCTACTGTTTTATACTTATTATACTTTTCATGATGGTATCACATTATCCGAACGCTATATATTACATAACCCACCAATTTCCATTTTGTTGAAATAGATTCAAATTGGCTTACGGTATAGAGCTCCGAAGTCGTAATATACTGCATTAGGGTGATTCAAATTTTTTTTTTTTTGCTTTTTTTAAGGTGCTGTTGCTTAAAAGTAAGTTTATGATATGAAGAAAAAGTTCACGAAAATTCAGCTCTGTAACTCAATTTTATAAGGTGGCGCCTGTTAGTTTTACATGTAAATTGTATGGAAAAATTTTTTTTTACAAAAAAGGCATCTAAATGAATAGGTGATAACCCACTAGGCATTTTTGCATTTATTAGGCTCTTCAAGAGTTCTATATAACCATTCTTTAAGAGCAGAACTCTTGGAAATATTCGCTAAAGAGGTTTTAAAACACAGAATAAATGCTACTTAAAACCAAAAGGGCACCTTCTATGGGGACCTTCAAGAGGTTTATGTAAGAGTTAGCTATGACGTTTTCAAAACCTATTCAAGAGTTTAATGAATTAATACACCTAGAGGTCTATAAATATTTTGTGCTCTTGGAAATATTTATACACAATTTTTTTTCGAACGGAATTTTAATTAGGTTTATTTTATTTTGACGAAGTTTTAATAAAGATTTTGTTTTTGGTATACATACTTTTTGCAGTATTACAAAGTTAAATAGATAAAAAGAGAATAGCAAATGGAATTATAAAATGGCAATATGAAAATGATGCAACGAATAATTATGATTTTCGGCACAATTATTGACCAAAATTTACGTGCGAGCAAAGATTTATCGTGAAGTTTGGGGTTTTGCTTCGAAAAACTTAGCGCGCTTCTGAAATATTACATATTAGAAAAATAAAATATTTGGGCTAAAATTAATTTTTAGGTTTTTCTTTAATATTTATGTCTCAAAATACGTTTAAGTGATTTTTTAGGTAAAAGCAAATCGAAATAAAATGATTTACTGCACAAAAAATCATTATTTAGGCAAAAAAAAAAGAAACGCATTTATTTTTTTGTTGTTGTTGCTATTTCGTCGGCATGTATATTAAAAAAGATGGCCGACGACGCCAAGTTTTTAAAATTCCTCGATAAGTGGCATATAAAACTTAAGGATTATCTCTAAAGCTTCATAAGAGGTACTTTAAACTTAAGGATTATATTAAGGGCTTAATAAAACTTGACAGTTTTAATTTGCTAAAATTGTTTATTTAAAATTATTTTGTGTCCATTGTTAGGGTTACCATATGAACAAGTGGCAAATTAAGAAAGAGATGTTTTATGAGCTATTTTCTTTATAGAAATACGAATTATAACCCAAATTCGAATAAACATATTTTGGGCCATCTTGCGTTTATTTTTGTTTTCTCAATTTAGTTTTGGTAATTTGTGCCTCATATTTTTTTATTGTCCAATGCCAAGATCTGGATAATTAAAGAGGGCGAGAAACGAGTTTTGCTTAATATCTCGGAAAGTAAGCTGCAACAGAAAAATATATTAAGGCCAATGTTCAAGAGAAGATGAAATCGATTTCATATCAAGTCTTCGTATCACAAGATTTGACCCTCCTTTCATAGCTTCCGAAAACTAAATTTTTCGCCGTAAATAATTATTTCTGTTCAAAATTAAAGTATTTATTGTAAGTTTTAATCAAAGTTGGGTCACTTGTCACATGGAGATTTTTCGAGCATGAAACCGATGTGTTTTGATCTGCTCCTCTACAACAGTGGCCTCAAGTAAAACTTGTTTCTCGGCGTCTTTAATTGATCAGATCTTGCCATTGGACAACCAGTGTACGGGTAGGCGGCCATTTTTATGATGTACTAGCATTGTTGAATGAAATAATATTTAACTTTGCGAAAATGTGAAAACGGAGTAAACAAGTCAAAAAAACGGTACTACTTTTGGAGACTTGAATCAAGAATTTATCAAATTCCAAAACTTTAATTTTTAAGAAAATGTTTAAGTTATAAGCTATTTATACTGGTCATTTAAATTTTTTTATTGAATTGCGGACGTTTGGTAACCCTACTTTTCGATAAAAAGTTTTATGGAGCTCTTGTGAAGAGTTCTATAAATAAATGAAACCAAATAAAGTTTTATTAAGCTCTTGCGAAGAGTTCTATAAATGCATGAAACCAAAAAAAGTTTTATAGAGCTCTTGGAAAGAGTTCGCGTAAGAGTTGAAGCTTATATTGGCACTTATATAGAACTTAAAAACTCAGAAATTGAAGAGCTCAATAAAATGTATGGCTCTTAAAGTAAAAAATAAATTTTATTTATTAAAAAGCTTTTATCAAACATTTTTTGAAGATCTTGATAAATATTAAAATGTTTGAATACAAAAATATTTATAAGCGTTTTATGAAGATCTTCCGAATCCTTCTTAAGACCTTATAAATACCTTAGCTCTACTTAAAA
Source organism: Tricholauxania praeusta (assembly GCA_949775025.1). Taxonomy (NCBI): domain Eukaryota; kingdom Metazoa; phylum Arthropoda; class Insecta; order Diptera; family Lauxaniidae; genus Tricholauxania; species Tricholauxania praeusta. The sequence goes on along the minus strand of OX459029.1, from coordinate 66,185,086 downwards.
AAGAAACTTTTACAGACGATTTAAGAACCTCTCACAAGACGTTGTTAAAACTTTGATAAATACTTTTAAAATTTTGAGTATTTTTTGTATTTGTAAACATCTTAATTGGGAGTTTTGAAATGCTTTATAAATAATTTTGATCGCAAGATTTAATTTTATTTTTTTAAGAGGCGAATAAATACTCTGGTATAAGTTAAGAGCCCTATAAATGTTTATTAAATGCTTTCGAAAATTCACAAGAGCTGTGGATTATTTTAATGCCCAGTGGGAAGTGTTGTTGAGCTGAAAAGGGTCGTTTTTCGACATAATTTTTTACGCTGAATCTGAATCTGGCCTCAGAATTGACCCATCATGTCGGAATCCTGACATATTTGAGGTTAATTACCTAAAACATGATGTTTTTTGTGTACTTTCGAGGCCATGTATAGGATTCAAAGAAAGTTGATCAGCTTATTTTTAACAAAAACATCATTTAGTACTATCCTTGCCCTTTAAAATGAGCTTTCAAGTGGTGTTCTGTGATGCTTCCTTGCAAAGTTGCAGCCATTTCAAGGTGACATGAATTTGAAACCCGTTGGTTAATATTGTTGGGTTGCAACCCTTTGTAGGGGATCCAATTGATGTCACTTTAAAATGGCAATAACTTTGCAAGGAAATATCACTGATCACCACTTCAAAGCTCATTTTAAAGGGCAAGGATGGTACTAAATGATGCTTTTGTTAAAAATAAGCTAATCAACTTTCTTTGAATCCTATACATGGCCTCGAAAGTAGACAAAACCATCATGTTTCAGGTAATTAACCTCAAATATTTCAAGATTCCGACATGATGGGTCAATTCTGAGGCCAGATTTGGATTCAGCGTAAGAAATAACGTCGAAAAACAACCCTTTTCAGCTCAACAACACTAATCACTTATTCATTTAGATACCTTTTTTGTAAAAAATAATTTTTCCATACAATTTACATGTAAAACTAACAGGCTCCGGCACCACCTTATAAAATTGAGTTACAGAGTTGAATTTTCGTGAACTTTTTCTTCATATCATAAACTTACTTTTTAAGCAACAGCACCTTAAAAAAATAAAAAAAAAAAAAAATTTGAATCACCCTAATACTGCATAATGCATAAACAAACCATAATATGTACATAAAGAAGTAGAAGTTATGCTATAAAAGTTACGTGTAATTTAAGATACAAAAATAACCATATCACAATACCCGAAGTTACTGTAACTTTGGGCTCCGACGATTTATTGGCATTTTAATTAGCTTTCATTTAAAAAGAAAGTTTTATTTTTGTCTCTTGCAATTTTTAAACCAAATCTATTTATGTGTGTATTCTTCGGCAATTTTACCGCAGCTTTTCCAAATCCAATTCTTCAGCTGTATTGATAGCTGTGAGAATGGCATTGGTTGTAACAAAACGATTGGTCATTTCAATTATTATGATTTCGAATGTTTCGTAGAATGTTGATTTCAGCATGATGGTCCATTCGCTTCGCTTACCCAATGTTTCTCCAACAACAGACTTCTTCAGAATTTTTGACTGGCATCTATTCCGAATTGGACGACTTGAAGCGTGAGCTGATTTTGTGGGCTTTAATTTCTCCAACAGATCTGCCGTTTAAAAAATTATTTATCGAAACTCTTGTGATCTCATTTTTTCAATCATAGTATAAACAGCTCTAATGAGTGGCATAGAATCTTTGTTTCCAATCGCTCGGCCATACATGGTCATTATTATATACCCCAATGCGCATCATAAACCAAAATCGCATTTCCCCTGATTCTAAGAACGTTGGCTTTACTCTTCGCAAAATAAGAACACATTCCAATCACCGATAAAACCGGGAGTGAAGTTCTTTAGAAAACTTTTATTTGCCGACTGCTGAATATTTGGTTGAGAAAAAAGAAATAATTCAAAGAAGATGTTAAATATAGTAAAATTTGTTTGCTCCCCCCGCAAAGTCGGGTTGGTACGGGCCTGCTATCAGAGCCAGAAATCTATGAATCTTTCTTTTACTTCTGCGTAAGCTATTGAAATGACGACGAAAGGAAGAAGTTGGTCCTTTTGCCAAGCGGCCTAGAATTGTCTCACTACAAATAAGCAAATGGGTTAGATGTACTCTTTGTTTGACCGAGAAGACTTTACCCAAAGAGCATAAAAGCAGATTGGTTTGCTGTGAGTGTAACAAAAATGTTTGTGGAGGAACAGAAAACCGAAATGTGTGCGTCAAATTTTTTCAAGAACTGGAAAAGAGGTAATTATTTGATTAGGTTTATTATATTTTTACTGTTACTATCAATAAATGTAAATACATGTACATTAATCATGTAATCAATAAGCTTTTTCTTCACTAAAAAATTATTTTTCTTACAAAATATGTATATGTGGATTAGTCGAAATATTCAAACGTCGGCCTACGGTTAATAGCATTTTTGTATTCCATATCGTTAAGATCTACTTTTGTTGTAGGTTTTTCACAGATACTTATAAATTAATTATTTTGTTATTATACCTTAGGTTCACATCTCTCGCCGCTTGTTCATATTGAACAATTGAATGCAGTTTTGTAAAATACATATATGGTATATGTATCCCTTAAGTGTTTTATGAAAAGATTTGTAAAAATAATTCGTATACTATTGATTAATAAATTAAGAATTCGGATTGAAAAGACAAAATCATAAAGAACATACGTACATATGCTTCTACACAAAAGGTACCAATGATGCTGTTAAGTACTCTGCCGCATTCTTCTATGATATACATATATACGCTACGATGAACAAAATAGTCTGAGCACGCCAACACCATCTAGTGGTTGTCACTGAGATTAAATTAACAGAAGCATTCGACAGAATACAAAGAGAACAAAAGAAGTAAGTAAAATCCTTAAGAGCGGAAGCATAAAGACAGCCGGTTTGCAACCAAACTGTTAAAAGTCACCACGCGCAGTAAAGCGACTGTTAAGCAGAGCGTTGTGGTGAAAAAAAAACTCTAACAGAATTATTGCAGTTTTCTGGAAAATAAACTTTTTTTCTTTTCAAAACTCATTTTCATTTTGGTAAAAAGCAACAAAAAAAATCAAAGATGTATTGAATTAAAATAGGGGCTTATCCTCGTTCACTTTGCCGTGCAATCAAAATTTTTTGTAGCATTTTGTAGCACAAATCAACTTAGAGTTCTTTTGTATTCGCCAGCATATCCTTTGGCGTATCATAATTTCAAAAAAATAAGTTTTTCTTTGAGTTTTGACCGTCATATTTTGTAGCATTTCCTGTAATTCCTTTGATAATCTTCGTGCACAGCAGTTAGCTACCCTTGACGGATGTCTTCAAAGACAGCGCCAACAACAATAACAGCAAAGACCGTAAACTGTCAAAGTGCATTTGTCAATCTTTGCATTTAAGAAAATGGGTGGAGAAGAAGCCAAGCAGTATTGCATTGCTGCAATATGAAACTAATATTCTCCCATGTTTTATGCGATATTTTTATTATATTATTATGTTTTATTCAGTTATATTTACCTTTTTTTAAGTATGAGACTCAAAGTAACGTTTTTTGGTATTATTAAATAACTAGCGAGATAAGAAACTTATACAAACGACACAAATGTCTTTGGTATAAAAGGAATTCCAAAATTGAATCTTATAATTAGATTTTATGCACTATTACACGGTTCGCTTCAAGCATGATCAAGATTGATAAAATTGTCAACCAAATCTGACAATGCACAATTATTATATAGTGTCCGGAGATTCCAAATACATCATCCGCAAAATTGGAGCTGCTCATTTACTCGTTTTATGGCCATTTTAAAGTTAGCACTTTGGCCGACACGGTTCTTTTCAAGCAAGATCGAGATCGGTAACAATTTTCAACCAAATCTGACAGTACACAATTATTATTTAGAGTTCGGAGATTCCAAAAACGAGATCAGTAAAATCTTAACTGGTCATTTACTCGTTTTATGGCCGTTTTAAGGTAAACGCTTTTACCGATAATTTTAATAAATTTTAATTTGTGTTAGTCAACTGAGTATTATTAATTAATTGAATTTTTATTTGAATTTAAAGTTAATTGGAGCAACCGATATTCATGTGAAATTTCACAAATCGGTTAATGCTTCTATAAACAAATATGACAAAGATAAGAAATGGCGCAATTTAATCTTGCAATACTTCGCTTGTATTAAAATTTAATCCAAGATTTCTAACCCTGTTTCCATGTCCCCCCGGGACGTCGAATACGGCTTTCGAAACATTATCCGTTTTTGCTTGCTTTCCACTTTCCTTTGAATAAGGAAAGTGGTAAAGCAGCGATTGTAAAAACCATTAAACGAAGACGCAAGGAAATCAATTTGAGTGCCCTGAATCCCCGAAGAGTTCCATTGTTAAAAAACAAAAAATACATATAACAAAGAGGTCGGACTTTACGCACGGGAACTTGGAATGGCCACTTGCAACTATGTATATGTAAAATTTGTTCAGGAGTTTTCAACTTAAAATGATTTTTAAAAAATCTATATCCGCAACTTGCCATGACTAAAATTTCACTTTGAAATAGGGTTCCTAGGGGTTAAGGATAAAAATTTTAAATTATTTTAAAAATTTGTTTACCCTATTTGGAACCGATTGAGGGACGTCCCATTTGATTTTCACAAAAAAACCAAATAAGAAAAGTCAAATTTCACTTTGAATTTTTAAATTAATTCTTAGACCAAATCCATTTCAAACCATGCAGTCGGATTATTTCATATTATGGAATTGGTTGCCGATTAAATATGTTGCTTTTTAAAGGATATAAGGGGACCCATATTTCTCCGATTTGATTAAAAATTTTTTTTCACTAAGTTATGCCCATTTTAAAAACCACTGAAAATTTTTCCAAAAAAGCGATTAAGCTCATGCCATTTCTTCCTTATATGTATTAGTAAAAATCCAAATTAAATTCTAAGCTAAAAAAAAGGTGAGGTTTTTCAGAAAATTAGCTTTGTTTTTTTCTCATAAAAACCGCTATTGCTCTGCCAATTTTCAACCATTTTGAAATTTTTCTAAAGATTCTGACAGAGAATAGGAAGTTCTGTAAGAATCAAAAAATCAGAAGTTAATTATTTTGATTTGGATGGAAATACCGCTTTTTTGACAAAAACTTTCAGCGGTTTTTGATTTTTGACACCAAAACTAAAAATAGGCATAACTTCGTTTACCGAAAACTGAGTAAACGCGACTAGAAGCTTACTCTGTTTAATGTCGTTGATAAAATAAGTGAAAAACATTTTAGTTTTTAATCAATTATTTATTTAATGACTTAATTTAAAACTGTTTAATGTATATTTAAGGAAGTGTTTTCCTAATATTGCAAATTTAATTTGTACTTAATGTATGACAGATAAAAATCCTGATTAATTTTTTCGTTACTAGATGCGTATTTCTTGAAACATCTTCTTTCCTCTTCATGAATGGGAAGTTTCAAAATCAATATCAATTAGCTTCGGTTCTTTTGGATCTTAATCGTAAAATGTGAGCCAATACTCAAACTCTTTTTTTTGCATCTTTTTTTTAAAGTTTTTTAGGTTGAGGTCTGCTTTCAAGGTATTCGATAACCTTAGAAATATTGTGAGAGAGCTATGCATATGCATATGTGCTATATGTGCAATCACTATGCTGAAGACAGCAAGGAGTTTCTTGGAATTTGGAAATATAGGTTTTTTTTTTATATTGATGAAGAGATCGCAGAACCATCACGTTGTACGCGTTGCTTAAATATCTACGGTTAATATTTTCTAACTAGTTTTTTTAATAGCTTTGGTACATATTATGCCAAGAAATAGTTTAACAATCTATTCAGCCATTTTTTCCATCATATTTGTATGATTATTGTTAGTATTGACACCTGTTTAGACGTATACAAAGTATATTTAGATTATATTTGTTCAAAATATTTTTAACATGTACTTTTTTACGAGAATGTCTTCTATACTGAAATCAGGACCTGAAACTTAAACCTTACATTATATTTACTTTGTTACATTGCAGATTATTGTCCAGATGCTCTTATTGTTAAAGATTTAATCAACTTCGATAGATTTTATTGAGCATTGCAAAAGAGTCTTAAAGTAAAATTCCATTAGTCACCATTTCACATATAATTTCTTCGGATATTTCACCAGTATTATTTATAGAGTCATCGTCAAACTTTCACATTTATTTTTAAATTCTTTTTTGATTCATGTTTCTTACTTACTTACTTACTTGGGTGGCCATAACAACCCGTTACCGGGTTACGGCCGACCTCAAAAGCTCTCTCCAGGCGCCTCTGCTTCGCGCGCGCCTTCTCCAATCAGTCACACCAAGCGTCGATAGGGTTGCCTCGGCTTGGTCTTTCCATCGGAGGCATAGTCTTCCTCTTCGTCGTCGCCCAGCGGCTTCAGCATCAAACACCTTTTTCGCCGGAGCTTCTTCGTCCATACGCACAACATGTCCCAGCCAGCGCAGACGTTAGATAGTGATGCGCTTGACTATGTCAATGTCAGCGTATAGCTCGTACAGTTCGTGGTTCATTCGAATACGGTAGTCGTCGCCGACGTGAGCAGGACCGAAGATTTTGCGAAGAACTTCTCTCTCAAACACCCCAAGCGTGGCTGCATCAGTCTGCGACACAACCCATGCTTCTGCGCCGTAAAGTAGCACGGGTAAGATGAGCGTTTTGTAGAGTGTCAGTTTTGTCGGGCGAGAGAGGTCTCTACTACTCAATTTCTTACTGAGACCCTAGTAACACCTATTAGCAAGAGTTAGTCTTCACTTTATCTCCGGGCTGAAATCGTTTTGAGTGTTCAAGGGCGGTGCCAAGTATGCGAATTCCTAGACAACTTCGAAAGTATAGATGTTCGCAGTAACATTGGATCCAATACGCCGCGTCTCCCTGTTTGTGGACAGCATATACTTTGTTTTGCCCTCGTTCACCGTCAAACCCACCTTCGCTGACTCTTTTTCGATAGCAGAGAACGTAGCAGTAACATCTCGCTTACAACGTCCAATAATATCAATATCATCGGCATATGCAAGGAGCTGGACACTTTTGTAGAAAATAGTGCTATTACGATGTACACTGGCTCTTCGCAACACCCCTTCCATCACAAAGTTGAAGAGGTTGCAGGATAGTGGATCACCCTGTCTGAAACCTCGTTCGGTATAAAATGGTTCGGAGAGGTCCCTTCCTAATCTGACGGAGCTGGCTGAGCGGCAGAGCGCATGGAGCGGGATATATGCGCCCAAAGTCCACCGGCATCATCGGGTAGAGAGTCAGGTTGAAAGAGCAGTTCTGAGAGGCGAGCAGAATAGGTTTCGGCCGTCCGATGTGATTGCAGCTTAGCGACGTCCAGCTTTCGTTGCGTAACAGAGCGTACATCCATGATTCATGTTACAAAACCCAAAATGTCATTTCGACATTGTCACTGTTTATAATACCGTTTATTTCGCAGATAAATGAGGCTTTTTCGTACTTGATTTTCATTAGAAATACTCTTGTTGCAACACTTTTAGATTTGACTGAAAGTATTTACTCTTCTTTTAAGATTGATAACTTTTCAAATGTTGCGTGAAGAGCGCAGCATATGAAAGCATTTGAACTTAAAGGCAGTAGTGTACCTAGGTGGGCCGCCCGGTGTGTAAGACTTTTTTTTTGTTTTGAGTTCATGAAAACAGTGCATTGGACAGTGTAGAGGTTTCGTAATGTGAAAAATATCTTATTTTGCAATGGTTTTTGGATTAAGGTAAATTTTGTAGGTAGGGGGCGGTAAATTACAATTTATTCCTGTGTACCGAATGTCCACGATACGCCACTGCTTAAGGGCTTATTTTTAAAACAAAGATATTACTGAACCCAATCTATTTTCAAATTCCTGCTACCCAACATCAATTTTCTTATACTCTCTGGAAAGCTTCCACACTCTGATATAATCCTTCGTGAAAAAGCTCCGATGAAAATGTATGAATTAATAAGTATTAGACTGAAATAATTCGTGAGCCGCTATTTCTTTGCGAACAGCTTTGTATGTCTGATAAATGCCAAGCACCTACGTATATTCCCATCTACGAACTGAAACGTACTTATATTCTAAAGCTAATAAAAACTGTTTGGGTTTATTTTGCTACAGTAATACTAAAACTAGATGCAGTTTAAGAAATTAAAAGACATTAAATATTAATGTGCCTTTAATGTTGCTTGAGCGTAGATAAGAAAGAACATATTCCCTTTTTGAAGAACATCTCCAATTCAGCATTCATTCATTTGCTTTGACTTTAATATAAATAAATTTTGAAACGCACTTGAGCAAACAAAAAAACAAACAATCCAACCCATCGCCGAATGTAAGTAAAAATCACCTCAGAACACATTCTCTTTATGAAGCCAAAGCCGAATTCAAATATGTTGCTGCTTCCTTTGAGCAACAGCAATGGCAGCAGTGGCAACAAGAATAACAAGAAGAAAAAACTAGTAAATCCTGAATATAGTATGAAATATGAATTCACTTACGAATCGCAGTGGCCCCAAGGACATTAAGCAACGACTTGCCATGACGCGCACAGCTACCATGGTATAAGGAGAGGGGAAAAGTAAGCACATACACACACTCATTTGCTGTACAGTGCTGTGACATGAGACACGAAGGGTATGTGAAGTCTTAAAAAAGCAATAGCAATAGCAACAATACACAACAACAGCTACAAAAAAAAAAGATAACAAAAAGTGAACAAACGCTATTTCAACGTACATCGATATCCTTTAAAATGTTTTCTTTTTTCATATCCATGTCCTTGCAAAGTTTTGCTTATTATTTATGCTGCACTTAAGTGAGCTAAAATTGAGAGTCAGGTTTTTTTTCATAAGCTCACCACTCCTCTTCTCCAGATATTCGCTATACTCCTCATCTGTTTTTGAACCACATCACTAAAGTGGAGTCAAAATCAGTGAACGGTGGGGTCAAATTTTGTCCTGCTGCTTTTCCAAGTATAGTAGGTTGTTAGAATATTTTGTTTTTCACTTTTTTATTTTTTGTTTATTGCTTTTTCTACTGCTTTTTTGCTCTATTGAATATTTTTGCAACGTAACTCCAAAAAAAGTAACCTCAGGACATTTTGCAAATAATTTGTTCAATTTTTGGGGAACGACCGGAAATGTGTAATCTCGTCGGAATTTAAACAGGAAATGAATACATTTCATGCGATTTGTCTCGATTGTGTGGTTTTGAATGGAAGAGGGTTTATCCTTTGATTTCTTTTTGCTCTGCAATAGTACAGAAACAATAGAATGAAACGGCACTGAAAGAAAATAAATGAAATTCTCTATATATTTTATAATCCAAGTGTATCAAAAACTAAAAGAAGAAAGGAGAAGTTATAAACTACTTTCTCTCATAACAAAATATTTCGAAACGGTCTGCATCCGGCGGTAAAGTTTCACCTTATATTCGTTTATTTCTTGACTGTGCCCCCTATCCGATAGTGTAGTTCCGCCAACGATGTCCTAAGGTCTCCCACACACATTGATTTCCATGTTGATCTGATTCTATTTTAGAACATTCGTCAGCCTTCTCATTTCCGGAAATACCTTTAAGACCGGCACACAGCAGGACTATATAGCATGTTGTCGGATTGTTCGAAATGACTCCCTGCAGTGTTCTACACACTTAAACTTCACGATTTGGGCGGTCAATGATTTAATCGCTGCCTGCCTATCCACACATATGGCTACAACGGAGGGTTTCAGCTTCCTATTCCATATCAACTGTTCGACTTGGCCTATAGCATAGATTTAAGCTTGAAAACGCTACAATATTTGGGTCATGAAATTAGTTCAAAAATTGTCCAATAGTATACATATAAATATGTAAGTGTTAAGACTGTATTATTTATAAGCTTATAGTGTCCTACAATTATACACTTACACTTACACTCTTACAATTACACTACAAAATGAAAACAACACTTGCCTTAAAATAACTTTAAATTTAATTACTTATTTAAATTTTTAAAAATTTGATTTTTTAATTTTAAGTCAATAACACTAGTTTACAAAATGATTTTTTTTTTCTGTTCCATTGATCTGAGTTTACTTTTCTTATGTAGATTTTCCTGCTGAGTTCGAAAATGAAAATGAAAATTTTTTGAATGGTACAGTTTTCGAGATATTGTGATTTTTTCACTTTTTCGACATATTTTCACTTTGAAACTCATATCTTGAGCTACAAATGCCCAATTTCCTTTTTCTTGATGTCATATTAAAGATAATAAAATGACAAATAAACGTGTGTAATTATATTTCTTATTAAAAAAGTTTTTCAAAAGATATGGATGAAAATAGTCCAGATTTTAAGAAAAATCAAATATTACATTTGATTCTGGGTCACGAAAAAATAGAAAAAAAATAAAAAAAAATAATTTTACTTTTTACACGTAGAGTTGATACTTTTACGCAAATATTAAAACATTCCACAAGAAAATCGACTGTAAAATAACAACGTTAGAAGCGATTGAATGAATGAATCCAAATTCGACATTTTATGAATATATTATTTTTTTCGACAATTTGTTGAGCCTAATCGTTCCAAAAAGATTTTTCTCATGTACCTTTGATAAGAGGATACTTTTCTTATGTACTTTTTCCTGCTGAATTTGGGAATGAAAATGAAAATTTTTTGAATGGTACAGTTTTCGAGATATTGTGGTTTTTTCACTTTTTCGACCTCTTTTCACTTTAAAATTCATATCTTAAGCTAGAAATGTCTAATTTCCTCGGTCTTAGTGTCAAATTAAAGATAATAAAAAGGTTAACAAACGTGTGTAATTATATCTCTCATTAAAAAAGTGGTTCAAAAGATATAGATGAAAACAGGACAGATTTTAAGAAAAATCAAATTTTACATTTAGTTCTGTGACCACGAAAAAATAGAAATAAAATAAAAAAATATAATTTTACTTTTTACACGTAGAACTGATGCTTTTACGCAAAAATTAAGACATTCCACAAGAAAACCGACTATAAAATGACAACGTTAGAAACGATTGAATGAATAAGTCTAAGTCCCACATTTTCTGATCATATCAATTTTTTCAACAATATCAATCAATCAATTTTTTGAACATAGTTCCTTTTCCATAGTAACCAGTGCAATTTTATTTTCTGTGCTATTGAAGGTTTTACGCAAGCTTATTCTAATAATACGAAAACACCAAACGACATAGAGAATTGCAACGATTGAACTCAACAAACTGTAGAAAAAATTGATATGATTAGAAAATGTGGGACTTAGACTTATTCATTTAATCGTTTCTAACGTTGTCGTTTTACAGTCGGTTTCCTTGTGAAATGTTTTAATTTTTGCGTAAAAGCATCAGGTCTACGTGTAAAAAGTAAAATTATTTTTTTTATTTTATTTCTATTTATTCGTGACCCAGAATCAAATGTAATATTTGATTTTTCTTAAAATCTGATCTATTTTTATCTATATCTTTTGAACCACTTTTTTAATAAAAAATGTAATTACACACGTTTTTTGTCATTTTATTATCTTTAATATGACACTAAGAAAAAGGAAATTTGACATTTCTAGCTCAAGATATGAGTTTCAAAGTGAAAAGAGGTCGAAAAAGTGAAAAAACCACAATATCTCGAAAACGGTACCATTCAAAAAATTTTCATTTTCATTTCCGAATTCAGCAGGAAAAAATACATAAGAAAAGTATCCTCTTATTAAAGGTACATGAGAAAAATCTTTTTGTAACGATTAGGCTCAACAAATTGTCGAAAAAATTAATATATTCATAAAATGTCGAATTTGAATTCATTCATTCAATCGCTTCTAACGTTGTTATTTTACAGTCGATTTTCTTGTGGAGTATTTTAATATTTGCCTAAAAGTATCAACTCTACGTGCAAAAAGTAAAATTATTTTTTTTTATTTTATTTCTATTTTTTCGTGGCCACAGAATCAAATGTTAAATTTGATTTTTCTTAAAATCTGGACTATTTTCATCCATATCTTTTGAAAAACTTTTTTAATAAGAAATATAATTACACACGTTTATTTGTCACTTTATTATCTTTAATCTGACATCAAGAAAAAGGAAATTGGGCATTTGTAGCTCAAGATATGAGATTCAAAGTGAAAATAGGTCGAAAAAGTGAAAAAACCACAATATCTCGAAAACTGTACCATTCAAAAAATTTTCATTTTCATTTTCGAACTCAGCAGGAAAATCTACATAAGAAAAGTAACTTCATATCAATGGAACATTTTGAGTGTAAACTAGTGTAATTTTCAATTTAAAAAAAAGTCAGATTTATAATTTTAAATTTGTAAGAAATAAGAAATTTGTAGATTTCCAAAATAGTTTAATAAAATAAATTACTATAATTGGAAACTATTCCCCTATGTTTGTAGACACGCTTTTACCATAATGGGGATTTTCATAAAAGTACTGTTAAATAATTAAAGCGACCATTTTACTTATGTAGTTTCCTTGTCAGTATTTATAAGAGTACTCCCCAGCAGGCAAATGAGCAAGGCCTTACTCGGAGAAGGCCTGCTAGCACTGCTGCGATTATATAAGGACTTCTCAAAACTAGATTTTCATGCAAATAAAAATACAATCACAGAAGGCATAATATGCCTTGCCACAACAGACGTGCTATCAGGCCTGATATTAGAAGGCAAAGAAGAATGACTCCATTTACTTCAGCGCTTTTCTATTTCTTTTTTATTTCATGTATTGCAATGTTTTATGATTCGGCATAACTTTTTTGTCATATGCGTTGTACATATACGACATGAAAAGTATACACATGGTTAGAAATTAAGAGAGGTGTGCAGGCTAGTCTTCTGTTACTTCATGTTATGTTAAGGAGGTAGAGTTTTGTGTATTCTTTGTCAAATTGTAAAGTCATTAAAAAAATATCAACGCAAGTGAGATGGCGCGGATAAAAAAAAAACAATTAATATTTAGAGTCTTTAAATTTATTAAAATTAAATTTTTGTCAAGTACTTCTGAGAGTCCTTTTACGGTAAGCGGTCTTAGAAAGCCTGCTTAGAAAAGCCTGTTTTCTGCGGCCATTTCATATAAAAAAGAAAGTACGTTTGAAAGGAGGGTGGAAGGCCTTATACTTACCAAGGAAGGCCTTCTAGAAGCACTGTTAGCTCCTGCCCTTGCCTACTGGGTCGTTGTTTCTTCTACTTATTTTATTTCAAATTTCCGAGAAATAACTCTTTTTCCTTTTTATTTCAAAGGACACAATAGAAAAATACAACAGACACTTAAGCCATAATTTTGCTAGCTAATTTTGCGATTTTGATTTTTTTTAGCTTTCCCATACAACTATCGCTGCTAGATAGTAGATGCCAATAATATTCAGCTAATGTTGGCATATACTATAATACTGCTCGCTGCAGTGCTGGCAATTTTACTCTGTGAGGGGCCTTGCCTAATCACCTACAACTTTTTAAATTTATTATTAAATGACCTCTCCTTATATTAAAAAAAACATTATTTTTATTTTTTTAATTTATCATGGATTGAAAAAATTGTAAGATTCTTTTTTGAAACTAACATAATTTTTTGGAATGCCCATTCCTTTCTGGAATACCTTTTTTAGGAACTCCCATTCTTTTTTTGAATTCCCATTACTTTTTGAAATGCTCATTCCTTTTTGAAATGCTCATCCCATTTTGGAAAGCCCATTCCTTTTTGGAATGCCAATTCCTTTTTGGAATGTCCATTCTTTTTTGGAATGCCCATGCCTCTTGGAATTGTCTATTCCTTTGGGAATCAGGCTAAAATGATTCCAAAAGGAATCAATTCTTCTCAGCTTTGACAAGTATACACGTTTTGATACTATCTATCGTTCTGAATAAAAGATTAAAGTGCATTCATATACAAAACGCTGAAGACGTGCCTGTAAATGTGAATTTAAATTTTTTGCCGAAAAAGTTAATGCTTCCTCCATGTAGAAATTAAACTGCGAATATGTGACTATACAAAGTTTTTCATAGTTTCTCTAAACTGCAAAATAAGCCAACGCAAATTATATCACTATGAGAACCCTTAAAAATGCCCAGTCGTGCTGTAATAGCATACTTTAAGAAATTACCTCAAGCAGCTCTAAATGTGGCAATCATATTTTTACAAACATCATTTTGACAAACACACCCACACACACACATGTGGAATTCATACACATATCCTTAGCTTAGTTACATTATTAAGTGCAATGGTCATGTTTGTAGTTTTCTTCCATAAAGTTTATCATGTGCTTCTTCGTATGTACGTTTTTTTATCATTTACTTTTTATTTTTGGAACTACTTTGCCAACGAATGACCAAATAAAAACACTTCACCTATACTCAACTTCATCATATCCATCCATTATAATAAAAAACATTTATGCCGTTTTGGCATCATTATATTGTGTAAAGGAGCAGAACCGAAGAGAGGAAAACAACTTACAACAATCATATAAAGGACTTTAAATAAACATTCACACGACTACATGCTCACTCGTTGAAATTGGAAGAAGGATACATAGCCTTAATAGAAGCTGTACAGTGTTGCCAACATATATGTTATATTGTGCCACTTTGGGTATTTGGGACTTAATCAATCGTAAAGTGGTAATTAAATTTATTTGGCGATAATTAACACAGGTTTAGCGAAATAATGTATACCATAAGTCTTATGAGATGCGAGTTATGAAGTCTTATAGATATTGAGCTGCATAGACCGAATCTGTTGTGAAAATCTTGGAATAGTTATTCTTTAAATGCCAAAAATTCAATGTATGAGCGTGACTAGTAAATTTTAAGTCTTTCGACTATCTGAATTAAGTTAAGGCCGAACAGCTTTTTGATAATTGACAGCAATTTCGGCATTCAAGACTGCGGATTCCATTTTGCCACTTATAAATAACACAGGACCACAAAAAAAAGGTGTTGTAGTTGGAAGATGAGGTATCATACGGTATGTATTTTGGTGTCCTAAGCACGAATCTGAGGTCAAAATTTTTCCATCACCCTCAGATTTTGACATAACCTCAAAATTACACTTTAAAATGCGTTAAAAAGAAAGTCCCTCAAAAAAAAAAAAGAGTCAAAATCCAGAAGGTAGATCTTACTTATATTACGTATCTAGGTGTGCCAAAATAATATCTTACATTAAAAATTAATTTTAGCTGCCACTTTTCCCCTAGCACCCCCATTTACCCCCAAAAGGTCTAAAACTCATTTCTCATAAAAATTCAAAATTACTCAAAAGAAATATCTTTACTAGTGCTTCACCGAGAACCGATAAATATCGTTATCGTTCTCGTTCTCGGTCCCGATAAGAATAAGCAAGTAAACGAGAATAACCGAGAAATATCGGCGATAACGAGACGAGAACGAGACGATAACGATACAGATCAAAAATGTCTCGTACGAGAACGAGTACGAGACGATAAGCTTGGTGCTACTACGAGGACGATACGATAATTTTTGAATTATCGTATCGTTCTCGTATCGGTGAAGCACTAATCTTTACTAAGGACTCAATCTAGCACCATACTAAATTTTATCAAAATCGATGACTCGCTTCAGCCAAAACAGCGCTTTTTCGTACTAACGGTGATGCCACGCTCCATTTAAGAACTCAGAGCTTCTAATTACTTTTCTTATGGTTCAGTCTATCTCCAAACCAAATTTTATTAAAATCGGTCTATTATCTTAGCCATCCCAACGAAATTTCCGTTAGGGGCGTGGCACCACCTACTATTGATAAAAAAGTAGCCAATGCACTCCCTCACATCACAGCTATCCTACGAAACAAAAAAATTAAGCGATTATGATTATGGCTGCTTACCAACTGCCAATTTATACATAGATATCTAAAGGTAGGCGCCGTTTTATGGTCGCCATTTCCTTTAAAAAAAAATTCGAAAACACCCGTTCTCATATGAAAGCTCTTGAGCATACGAACATTTTAACATCTTAAAAACGTTTTTCGGCTGCGCTCAATTTTGCGCAGACCACTGTCGCGATTGACATGGAACGCCCCATTTATGTATCTCATCTGTAAAAAAAGAACAGAATACTTCTCCACGGTGTTACTTTTGAATGAAAAACACTGAAATCGCTGGATTGGGTTATTGATTCAAAGTGTGGAAAGTTCGGTGTCATAGTTAAAGGATTTTTTAACAAATTATTTTTAATTTCGAATTCTGTTCTGATACTTAAATTTCAAAACCCTAGCAAAAATTTATAATAAACAATATCATAGTCCTCACTCATACCAAGAAACACTATGTGTGGACCGCACCTACTAGCAGCATCCATTGTTTTGTAATGCTTGTTATTATAAATATGTATTTAAGTTGATAACTTTTTCCATCACTCTTATTTTTATCGCTCATGGCAAAAATTATATTCATAATTTTAGCCAATCCTATTCTTCTCCTGTAGAACTAGCATATGGCAACACTATGAAAAATGATGTTGCACATGCATTTTGTGGGTAACCTCTCTCATACTTGGCTGACCCACGTCTCGTCTCTAGTCGACTTGGATCGAGTGAACAAAAGCAAAACATTTTCATAAAAGATTAAACATTCAAATGTGGGAAAAGTTTTTGATAAAAAAAAAAACTACTTAGGTTCATATGAGTGAACACATAAAACCACTCTTACGCGGATTCGAAGTCGTACTCACAGAGGAAGTTTATATTTATTAGGTTGAAATATTTGAGATTGAGTAATGAAATTCTACCTTACAAAAGTAGCCATATATGTATACATATATAAAATTAAATTCAAAATTAGTTTTATTGGGACGAAGAAATAAATAAATAAGGCGTTGCGTAACAAAATTGACAAATTCACAATCATTAATATACATTCAAAATATTAAGTAAATGACGCATAAGTCATTCATAACTATTTTATTTTTCTAATATTTTACTATCTAATTTTTTGAACTTTTAAAGGATACATTGATGATATATCTTGAAAAATTTAAACAACGAACACTGAATTATGTTTCCTGATTAAAACTTGAGTTTTACCTTAACTAATAGTACGTGACTACTACCTTTGCGGCACCTCAAAGAATAGATTGACGTTAACTAGCTAGCAATGATCCAGGAGCTTCATTCGCGGAATCGAAGTCGTAGTGGTGAAGGAAGCTTATAAGTTCTTATTAGCTTGTAATATTTAAGTTAGAGCAATGAAAACTACTTCATAAAAATAGCTCACAACAATTCAATATAGCGTGAATGTCTCAGGAATTTATTTCAAAGCAATCTTTAAAATGGAAGACTTCATTTCCACAAATACTGTAAGCAAAATTCCAAATTAAATTTTTTATTACTTGTAGCGAAAGTATTAAAGTGGCACAATGTTTTTCTCAATCAAACATGGTACGTTTTCCCATAGGGTTTTCAACGCTGAATAAAAATTCGACCCCACAGTTTTTCTAGTGCATCAAAATTTTGAGATATTCTTACGAAAGTGAGAAAAGTACTGTCTAACGCTTTAGTCGGGCTTTAATAGAGTGATCTTGACACAATTTTCTGTCGATAATCTACAGTTCATTAGTCCCTTTCAAGTTCTTTACTGGCACGTCTTAATATTTTTTTTTTTTTTTTACTAAGGTATCGTAAATTAAAGTTTGTCTTCAATCATGAACTCAATTGAATGAAGGTCTAAAGTCCTAAAATGACTCAAAAACATAAAACCCAAAAATTTTTTTACTCATTTATTCCTCAAACCTTTACGTTACGACTGTAATAACTTTCCCAGTGTTATAGAGACATTACGTGAAGATATATCAACCCATTACGTACGTCTGCCACATATTTCAAAATTAGTTAAGCCGAATATGAAATATTCGATTCGCAATAAAAAACGTATACTTCCAGTTTTGTTTGTTTTTGGCAATTATAAATTTAATTCTCATAACTATTTATTTGAAATGAACAATTTGGACTAATTCATAAAACTAAAAAATTAGGAAAAATAAATTATATGACGCCTGTTTGACGTTTTTCAAGATAGAAATTTACAAAATCCTTCTCCAGTGAGTTCCTAAGCCAAGAAAGCAATGTATACTCTAAAAGTCATATACTTAAGTTCAACGGTTTTAACTATTCGAACGTATACTTACACTTTGTTCGCCGGTGTGTTGATGAAGCCCATGTTGGACATAGTATAGTAAACCGCAGCCGAAGGCCGCCCACTTACCCTAATATAATACAATTTCAAGAAAGTCGGGAGCCAAGCCGTTGAAGTGAATAATCTTCCTAGTTTATCCTAGGCTAAGCTCTTTCATCCTAACACGCTTTGGGTGATATAGTTTGGCCTAGGAAAAACTAGTTTGGCCGGTAACATATAAACTGTGAAAATGCATATAACTGTATTAATTCGAGTAAAATCCCCAAAACTTCTTATTTAAAAAGTCGATAGTCAATAAATGCAAGCGTACGCGAAAGAAAATCATTTGACAGTTATCAAAATAGAACTTTTGTATTTAAATTAAAAAAAAAATGCCAGTGAGTGAATATCAACTCGTTAAAAGTAAAAAGACATCGATATCGTGAATGAACGCTTGTAAAACGTAGATATACGTACATCGACGCATTCGCATACATTGGTCTGCCACCATACGTTTTCGTTAAAAATACTTACGCAGGTAATAAAATTAGGTAATAAAAGCTTTTATTAACACTATACTTTATATGAGCACCCATTTATTGGGTGCTTTTGCATAAGACCTCTGCGTAAATGTACAAAAGTATAAACTCTTCTTTTTTAATAATCACATAAAAATCTGGTGCACTTTGTAATTTGCATTTGTAAGCTATGAATTTAGGTGGAAAGTGAAGAATCACACTAAAACATCAACACACTCTGTTAGATACATGAATCCCATGCATAGCTAAGTTGGCTCATCAACAGCATATTTACAACAACAATTTCGTATGGTTTTATATGACAAGGACATGCAACAAACTGTCCATTTACAAACATTGTAGTCGCTACCTGTTGTTGTTGTCGTTTTGCATTCATTGACTTTTGCATTTTATAATAGAAGTTCACAACACAAAACGTCACGAAAAAAAAAATGTCAGCAACACAAAAGCAAAATGTAAGCAGCATCAAGTTTCTGTTAAAAATTTTCTTTAGATTCATCTGTTTTTTTATGTTATAGCCTTTGCACAGTGGGACAAATGCTGAATAATCTTTTGAGTTATCCTTCAATCACTCAGAACGATGGTGGGCTTGAACTTGCTATTTATTTTTATTTTTTGAGATGTCGCAAATTACAGGCGTTGGCTGAGTTGGTTAGTTTATTTGTGATTTGTGAATTGGCGAACTACTTTTAGTTAGCAACGCGTTTTTTTTTTTTAACTTGAATTTTTCATTTTATTTATATTTTAACATCCTCGCATTTATGTATAATATGTTCAAATAATGTACTACTTAAAAATTGTCTGTATTAACAGCTTAACTAACCAACATTTTGGAAGGAGTAAGTTATGATTTAATAGTGGGTATACAGCCCTCAGGAGCGAAAAGGGCGTATCTCAAAAAAATGCGTTTTGAGATAAATGATGCTTTGATAGTAATCGATCACTACCAGCTCAAAATCGCCGCAAGTTATACATATTTCTAAAAAAAAAATTTAACGCACATACTTGTTTATGTTTGAGCAATCCGTGCGCGGTCCAATATTCACAAGAAATCATTGCGACTTGAAATAACTGTACATACCATGCACCTTACGCGTTTGACATCAAAACTTGACGATAGATAATATGTTTTAATGTGGTGTAATTGCAAATTAATAATCGCTTATTAGTATGAATAGCTAAAAATATTATATTTGTACGAATTAAAATTAATTTTAATGAAAGTATGTAAGCGACATACAAGTTAAAAGTTTCTGAGGACTTGTTTACTTAAGTATTACCTATAGTATTAAAATAACACTTTGTTTTGAAAACTCCAAGTAGTCAGGTCATAGCAGTTGCGTTTCACGAATTTTTAGCCATATATCCTTAGAACCATTGATTTAACATATTTGACGATTGTAGATCCTTTGCGAGCATTGAAGGGAAAATACTTTTATGTGGTTTCTGAAAATGCAATGGCCTAGGAACATTTCCAAAGCCGAGTTACTGAGCAGTCAAAATCTAATTTTCACTCAAATCAAACGACGAAAGTGGAAATGACTTGAGCACACGTTGCGGATATCACTAATTGAAGTCTGCCGGCTAGCATTGGAGTGAAACCCTCAGGGCAGCATAAAACGCGCCGATCTAGATCATCGTATAAACGTTCTCCGGAGCAAATGTTGGATAGAGTTGAAGTCACTCGCTCTTGAAAAATTATGTGGAGGCAATGCTCCGTGCAATGCTCAGTGTGCTAAAGCACACTGATGAGACATATGCAAACTTAATATGGATATTGAGGATTTAGTTGTCCTCACGATCTCAAATTAGAAACTAATTTAATTACTGGTCATACTACTATCTCAACAGAGGTTATAAAAAAGCAGTGGCGATGGATAAGCCACACGAGCAGAAAAGATGCAAGAAAACCTGTCGATCAGTGCTTTGGTGAAACGCGCAGTGAGATGGATAAGAATCAAACAGGCCCGTGCGCAAGGGGGGAAGGGGGGTTTGGGTTTCAAACCCCTCCATTGGGAATTTCAGTACATAGGTTTTTATTAACACTTGAACGAAAAATCAAAAAGACTCAACCAGTTTTTTTTTTAAATGAAAGAACAAAAATGTAAATAAGTCGTCGACGCCCGAGTTTTTTTATTTTCGACAAGATTTGCGCTTTCTAGCTATTTTTGAACCAAAAAACACGATTTGGGACCACTGCGCGTCGCTAAGACTAAGTTACACGAGCGTTTTTTTTAATGCGCGTCCAAGCATTGCTCCGGCATCAATAAAATCAGTTTCAATGAAAATTCATGCACAAATCTATTCGCGCCATATATTTCAATTTTGCGTGATAGTTCACGTGACATGTGGATAAATGAAGTTCAACTTTGGCGTGAACGCATTGGCAAGACATAAAAAATGCTTCGAGTTATGGCAACTTTGCTTGTGACAACAGTAACAAATGAACGCTCCTTTTCAGTGCTACGTCGTCTAAAGACACCCCTCAGATCAACTAGTTCCGAAGTTCGCTGAACGGTTAAGCCTCGCTAAATATACATCGCGACATAGAAGTCAATGTTGAAAGAACATTTTGCAAAAAATGTGACGTTAAAAAATTTTAAGTTGTTTTTCTATTATAGATAATATTCAGTCCCAAAATTCGATTTTTTCACATTTTTTATATGAAAAAATCGAATTTTTGGACTAAATATTATTTATAACAGCAAAAAAAATTTAAATTTTTTAATGTAAAATTTTTTGCAATAACGCAATTTTTATTTTTCATGCAAATTCAGGTATCCATTCTGTAAAGAAATAAAAGTTATGAGCAAAAAACAAGTTTTTTTTTTTAGCCAAAAAGAACCTTCAGGAGAATCAAAAGTGATCCATTGGTTTTTCTCGGAACGAAAACAAAATGACGCTGATATCGTTTTTAAGTGTGTTTTTTTTTGAGTCGTTGTCTGGCTGACGTTATTTTACTTCAAATCGACCCGCTCGAATGTCTATATTAAAATTACACCGATTTTTGACGTTTTTTATGAACATAATCTAACATGAAATGTCCGAGTTAAACCCCCCCCCCCCATGGATGATTCCTGCGCTCGGGCCTGGAATCAGAACATCATGGCTTCTAGGGCTGGCAAAACATATGTTTATATATAACTTGGGTGTCGAGTGACGTTGGTAGTCTAGGAATGTCTCAACATGAAAATTAATATTGGTTTCGAGTTAAACTCTATGAAGCACTCTGAGAAAATTTTTGTTGCCTTTTATTGTATAAAAACTTAGAGATGGAGAGTCTCCGAGAGTGCTCCAGAGCGTGTCACTAAAAACGCAATAAAATGTAAGCTATTTAAAACTTTACGATTGCATTTGATGGCTTGTATTCGCACGGACTTTACAGATGGCTCATATGTAACTGGCGTGGCTGGCTTAACGAATAACGCAAAAATCGTGTGTTGCTGGGATCGTAGCTCAACGTTATATTGGGGTAATGAGATCGAAAGCTGAAAAATTGGGGAGCACGGTGGCCCACTGGCAAAAATATGTGGCGTATCGATGATGCGCCACCTGGCGCTCTTGCGCTGCTTGATGTTCAAATTCAATTTATATTCATTTTTAATCGCTACGAAACTAATTGCCATACATTAATATTGATAAAGCCTCAAGTGGGGAACTCGACACCAAAATTTTCGGATATCGAGTACACTACACCAAGTACACGTCTTCCGCCGGGTCTGGTGGCACCAAATCAATATAGCTGCAGACATTTTATTCAGCCTCTACGTATTTAACAGAGTTATTATATGATACTAAGAAGTAGTCGCTCAATTTACATTAAGTGACTGCAGTTCGGGCATAAAATAGACAACTTAACTTATTTCAATTTTTTGAATTTTTCAATTTTTGAAATTTTTAGTATTTCTTAAATTTTTGAAATTTGCAAAAAAATAGAAAACTTAAAAAAATTGAAGAACTTTAAAAAATTGAAAAAAAAAACTCAAGATTTCGAAACTTGGAAAATATTATAAAAAGTATTGAAAAATTATCAAAAGTATCAATGGAATATCCAAATTTTATTTTTAAGTTTCATGAATCTTTACTAAAATACTTGTCAAATCAAATAGGGTGAAAAAACATGAATAAAATTTTCAGGGATGATACTTCTATATGTTTTAAGCATTTTGAGCTTAAAATCGCTTAAATCGATTTTAGAGTATTTGAGAAATTGATGTTTTCTTGAAACGTAAATTTTTTTATCTTTCAGCATATATATAACGTTTAGGCATTAATTTTTCCAGACTTGCAGTTTTTTTGTCATCTACTAGCACACAGCCACCTAAAAATAATATGAAAGCGAATTTGAATTGTGTTTGTTTGCTTATATTTATCAATGAATGTTTTTTGTTATTTACGAGAGGTTTTGAACAGAGTTAAGAAATTAATTTTTTTATCAAAACTATTGGTCGAAAAAATTTGATCTAATTTTTTTCTATCTTCTACGTTATGACCCAATGACTCAAAAAATGTTCAGCCAATTTAAAACACCTCAGGGCAAAAATAGGCAAATTATAGATGGAATGACCCACATATAAATTTTGTTAATATTGCATTTTGATTAGAAGTTATATTCATTTGAAGTTTTGAAAAGGTGCTAGTTGAAATAAGCTGTGAGCTACTGTACAGTGCGGCCCATAATAACTGTCACTAAAACAAAGTGTTATAAAAATCAAAGTCGTCTACAATTTTTTTTTAGTGAAATTTAGTGATAGTTATTATGGGCCACACTGTACATATTGTTGAAAGAGGGTCGCAAAAACTCTACTTTTTATAATCTTTCTGCTAATCAAAAAGTGGAAAACAGAACGATTGGCTTGTCGCAGTTCTTGCTATCGAGAAAGCTGAGGATTATGAGCAAGGGAGCTTTGCCCTCCCACGCGTTTTATCTAAGATGGGATTCTTAGTTGCAGTTGGCTAACGTTATCTTTCCAAATATGGTAAAGTTTAAATTACCACTCCACCGGTTGTTACTGGTCACGGTATAGCACACAATCTTACGGAAATTGTTAGACAAGAACCAAATGTATCCAATCTCAATTTGCAAACAATTTATAATTCCAGAAACTGTGGATATTATTGTGCTTGAAACAAGTCGTGATTCGTCATTCTACTTACCGAAAAATGTATAACAGATAACCCGGACGCTATTAGAGAATATGTACCATTGAAGGAAGCTAAATGCTATGGTATTGATATGGTCTTATTTTTACTTCACTTTTATTCTACTAATATTCAACAAATCCTGTCTTTTCGTTTTCTAGCTCTACCTTTCTATTTAATAAAGTTCCACACACAACGTTACACCTGAAATAGCCCATGCAGCGATATGATATGCCACAACTGCATAATAGATTATGTGGTCTTTCAGATCATAAAGTATGATTTGCAACCTATTGGGTTATAAAATAATAGCGTTTAGCATCCGATTTGTCGAAGTTTAATCGATTTGTCTAGTCGCGGTTGATATTCCATATGCGGATCAATAAGTTGATGTACAAAAAGGAAAGCAATTTCTGATATATGGACTCAACGAATATTACGAAACATTTTTAAGTCGTTTATCTCATAAGGTTAATTCCTAAAAAATCCCTATTTTCATGTCACAACACTGAAGAAATTCACATTTTTACTAACAAATTTAGGCTGTTCTAATACAGGTCTTATCAATCTGTTGAGTACTTGTCCCATTGTGAGTAAAAAACTTTATCTTTCTCTTCAAGCTCACTGACTTACTCCCCACCCCTATAATTCACTCTTCGTACCGCATTTACCTGTTTGGTCTGTGCAGCCGTCGTGTCATGTTCTGCTGCTGTTTGCTGTCCATTCGTTCGTTTATTTGACAGCAATGCTGTGCATACCAGATAAGCTTGTCCTGATTAAGGTTCTTAAAAGAAGCAAAAAATAAGAAAAATTCGAGTACAGTAGAGCAAAAAAAAAATGTTAACTTGTGGACAAGACACACATATACAACAACAGCAAAAAAGAACAATACCATGACAACACCAACACAACCTAGTAGCCAATCTACGGGAAGTGAAGAGTAAAAAATGTTGATGAACGCAAGATTAGGATATAAAAATTCATAAGTTGCCTGAAAGCAATTTCCGAGTTGTTGACAACAACGACAAATAAGATGAACAAAAAACAACAATTTCAAGCAAAAATTTGGTAAAATCAAAATTGAAACTATAAAAATGAAAGAAAGACAAAAGACTTTAATTTATTTTTTACTCAGAGAAAAAAGTGAATTTTATGAGAAGATTTGTGAAGACTAATCTTGTCATGTTGAATATTGAAATATCAATTTGTAAGCTTAAAATATAATATAATGGAAGTGTTATAAATGGCATGAAGTAGATACCATATCTATTAAGTGAAACAATGAATAATTGTCAGCAATAATGCGATAATAGAAATGTTATGAAACGTTCCATTGGAAATTTGCTTATCATCTCATATTAGTTATGGGTAGTGGACAACCAGACATAATAACGATACATTTTCAAAGTATATGGAATTCAATTTTATCGATCTTATCTAAAAATGTATATTGATTGTTTCTTGTATGTTCCTCAATTTGAACTTATATTTTTAAAGGATATTTTTATAAAAATATTAGCTTTGGTTAGTTTCAGAATCATAGCGATAACACACATATCAGTCAATAGAATTACTGAGCTATTTTTACTCACTCAAGCATCTTGAGCCAAGTCAAAAGCTTTGGTGTGGATTGTTGAAAATGCAAAATTTAGAGATAAATTTAATAGTTATTGGTATTAAATGTTAAGGTAAAAACTCTTGGTTAATTTTTAAGAAGATTTTTATAGACTAGATTTCATTTGAAACATTTAAAAGAATTACAGACAGATGTAAGTCCTACAAAAATGTGTTTTATTATCTATCTACAAAATATTTATTATTTTACCAATACCTCTGAAATGATGGATTCAATATGCAAATATTTTGTAAGAGGATTGCTCAGTGTTTCACACAAAGAATGCGATTTATTTATACTAAGTGACGGAATGAATTGAACGGAATTAATTTTAAGTGTGATTTTCGAGTTCAAGGGTAGTTTTACATTAGTAAGAAAATAGTAATGAGAACTTCTAAAACGTACTTTTAAACTCTCCATTCAGTAAATCTCAAATACCATCACTGATCCCACATATTCTTTGTATCGTTTCGTATCCAATCGCACGCCGTAGTCTGACCATAGTATTTTTGATCCCGATTTCCATATTTTTTTACGTATATTCTCTAAGTTTGGAATTAGAAAAAAACCGTAACATTTTGTCCTAAGTCTTCTAAGCTATACGTTTGGAAACTTTAAGCCAAATCGGTAACGGTCGAGTCCCGAAAACATTCAGTTTTGTTGAAAAATATTTGTAGCTACTCGTTAGAGACTAAGGGAGATCGAAAACTACATATTTGTAAACGTAGATAAAAAGAATAAAAAGAAGAGTACCTTTCAACGCTAAGGCTTTACACACACCTTATTTCACTAACAAGAGCAGCGATAAAAAAAAAAAAGTTTCCAATATCCTTTGGTCTCTGTTGTCCATTTCTAATGGCCAAGTTTATAAACTCATTTACTTAAATAAATGTAAAAATGTCAATGTCATTTTTAAAAGGTTTGCAAGCTCAAAAATTATATATTTTGTGTTTCCAAAACATCATGACACGGAAAGATTAGCCACTCCATAATATTTAGTGTAAATTTGTGAACGACAGAACCCTGAGCCCCTTTGAGTCCGTTATGCATCATTTGAATTATATTTGAAAGTTTCCGCAAAAAAATCGAACCACAGTCGCACATTGTACACTCTGAACCCGCCGAGCGCCAGTTAATTTAACATCTTTTATTCTAAATGGAAATTGAATTTATGATATTCGCTGTGTCTTTTCTCCATCTGTTCTAATTTCGAAAGTCTGAGGGTTTGGGTTTTAGATGTGGAATGTGCTTTTTTCGACATGAACATGAAAAAGTTACTTAAAAATTCAGCTCAATTTCAACTTTTTGACTAAAAAAACGTCAGCAAACAAAGTTCACTGCAGCGATAAATGTACTAAAGTAAATGGTATTTTTAGAAATTGTCGAAATGTACTAAAAATTTACCGAAAAACTACTGAAAATGCGCTGATTGTACTAAAAATAGACCAAATTTATTGAAAACTTGTCGAATGTACTGACGACAATTTTTCGCAACATATAGTGGTGTGGAAAATAATAAGTGTGCAGTACATATTTATACCCTACACCGAGGGTATATTCACTTTGTCCTTCCGTTTGTAACACATAGAAGGAGGCGAGACAGGTATGGAAAAGTATATGTGGGCTATTATCGCGAAATGGGTATAATGGATGTCTGTGTATAGTTGGTCAGCTGCAAAGACCCAGCAACTATTTTTTTTTTTCGCAAATTATTCTCAAGATGAGTGTAGACATTTTTCATCATACGCATCGAATTAAATTACACTAATAACAAATTATAGGGCGAGAATCTTCAGATATGTCGCCTCCATAACCTGTCCATTTCCCGCTTTCAATACAGAAACGCTCTGTTTGTGCGACTCCTCGTTCGAAATTTCGAGCGCGGAAATTCTCAAATAGTAGTGAAATGCTCCACACCTAAATGCCGTGGAGTATGTGTTTACAAAAGTCCTCCCAGTCCCGCACTGCAGGCTTAAAACTTGTCCATCGATTTTTCTGTGAACAGTATAGAGTTCACATACATGCATATATGTGATAAGTATATCATGAAAGAACAAAAGGAGCAAGTGTCAGAACATAATACTACAAAATCGGGTAGACATCGCAGATATTAAAACAATCAAATCTCATTACCACTCGCCAAATGTTCGTTACAACAATAAGAAGAAAAAAAGTGTCGCTACTGTAACTTGTCAGTTTTTTCTTCATATGTTTTGAATCTTTTCATAGTTTTGATATTTCACTTTCGTTTTTGAAGTTTCGATTAAGGAATGGCGCCTACAACATGTGATGCTGTGCAGAAGAAGAAAGAAAAAAGTGAAAACCTTCGACTAAATTATAAATTAAGAAACAAGGTGACCAAATCCATTTGGAACCATGCAGTCGGACTATTTCACATTGCGGAATTGATAGCCGATTGAATATGTTGTTTTTCAGAGGATACACGTATTCCCCCGATTTGATTGAAAGACATTTTTTACGAAGTTATGCGTATTTTAAGTTTTGGTGTCAAAAATTGAAAAACCGCTAAAAATTTTTCAAAAAAAGAGCATTTCCATTCAAATAAAAAAAATTAATTTTAGTCTTTTGATTCTAAGAGAACTTCTTAATGTCTGTCAGAATCTTTGAGAAATTTTTAACATGGTTGAAAATTGGCGGAGCTATAGTGATTTTTATGAAAAAAAAAAGAAAGCTTATTTTCTCAAAAACACCACCTTTTTTCACTTAAGATTTTATTGTGGACTTGTAGTAATATGAGAATGAAATGACAAGAGCTTAATGCGGCCTTAAAGACATTTCAGGTCAGAAGAATTTTTTTCTCAAAGTCAAAATTTATATATCAGGAGGGTGCTGGGGGAATTGTGGGCAATAAAAACTCATTTTTACTGTTAGATATTATTTTGGCACACCTAGGTATGTAATAAAAGTAAGGTCTATCTTAGGGCTACCAGATGACCTGCTTGCAAAAGTAGCACATTTGTAAAATTTAAGAATTTTCAAAAAACACAAACAAATTTCGTAATTTTTCCAAAAAAAGTATAGTAATTAGCAAAAAAAAAAAAAAAGGTCCTCATTTCTACTTTCCCATAGCACTAATATAAAACATCATTATTGCGTGTTTTTTTTTTGTTTCCATAAAACATTCTTTGTAAAATTTTGTTTATCGACCAAAAACAAAACAAATAGGTCGTAACTTCGAAAGTAGTGAAAAGTTGCGCATTTCAACCAAAAGTAGTACATTTCAAGTGAAAAGTAGCAAAGTAGCACTTTTGCTACTTCAGTATGCCATCTGGTAGCCCTAGTCTATCTTCTTTCTTTCAATTTTTTTTTTTTTTTTTGGGCGACTTTCTTTTTAACGTATTTGAAAGTGTAATTTTGAGGTTATGTCAAAATCTGAGAGTGATGGAAAAATTCTGAGCTCGGATTCGTGTTTAGGACGCCAAAATATATACTGTATGATACCTCATCTTCCAACTACAAAACCTTTTGTTTTTTTTTTGTGGTCCTGTGTTATCAATAAACAAAAAGCCTTCAGATTAAAAAAAGGCCGTCAAATCAAATTTTCTAAGCTAAATATCAACTCTAACACTTCAATTCATCTATCAGAACCACTCTCTTGTACAGTAATTAAACGAAAAAGGATTTTTGAAAATCACTAAAATCTTTTCAATTTCTGTAGCCTCCGAAGCTCTGAAATTTGTTTATTTTGCAGCAAATTACCTTTTGACTACTCTTACTGTAGATCCAGTGATAAATATGTCCAAATAACTTAAAAACGAAATATAAAAAAAAATCTTAAAGTTGCGATGATGACTCTTTTTTTTTTATCTCTTTGAGTTCCGAAAATCACCCTTTTCGTGATAATAGCCCATATATTCTTGATCTGCGTCACCACCTAAGTTGATTTAGCGATGTCCGTCTGTCTGTCTGTCTGTCCGCCTGCCTGCCTGTCTGTTGAAACCAGGTTTACGGGGAAACCAAGAAAGCTAATTGAATGAAATTTTCACACACAGGTCACACCTTCTTGCAGGCATCTTGCTATTGAAAATGAGCGAAATCGGTTCACGGACACGCCTACTGCCCATACTCTATGTATATTTACCCAGGCCCATTTTGGAAAAAGTTGCAGCGATTTTGATGAAAATTGGTGATTTGATGAACATGTGAACAAGATTAGGATAAGGCTAGTTTTCAAGTTTTCAAAGCTTCCTACAGGGGCGTGGCACAGCCCTAAATTTTAACTTCCAAATATATCTTGAGTTGTGATAAAATTCGGCGGAATCGTAAAAGTGGGCGTGGCTATTTTCAATAGTTAAAAGTTTTGATTCCATATATCTCAAAAGTGGCCCAAACGATTTTCATGAAAACTTTAGAGATGCTGCCGCTTGAAGCAGTCATCAATACAAGCTCAGCCACTTTCTGAAAAGAC
Source organism: Tricholauxania praeusta (assembly GCA_949775025.1). Lineage (NCBI taxonomy): Eukaryota > Metazoa > Arthropoda > Insecta > Diptera > Lauxaniidae > Tricholauxania > Tricholauxania praeusta. The sequence goes on along the minus strand of OX459029.1, from coordinate 66,155,180 downwards.
TCGATGAAGGGAGTGGTACAGCCCACAATAATTATAAACGTTATATTTAGAGAACTAATCGATTTGAAATTTAATAAGGCAGATAAACTTGCTAGAAGTTATGTTTTTGCAAAAATTTGGCGTAATGGAGCATGTGGGCGTGGCACTTTCCATACAAGCGAATAACGTTTACTGTTATAGATAGTGTGCTATGAGAGTAATCTTCATAAAATTTCGCTAAGGGGTGTCGGCCGCTATGGGCTTTGAAATTAAATGAGGATTGACGAGGTTGCGGCGTGTCACCTCCTATATTACCATAAAGTTGCAATCGCTATATTGATTGAACTATTGCAACAATTGGTATGAAATTTAATTTAAGTGGTTTACTTGCTAAAAGGTATACCTGAATCGAAAGTGAGCTAAATAGCACGAGTAGGCGTGGCACTCCCCATACAAGTAAAATAGCTTAAGTGGCATATTTTTCGAAATATGTGATGAATCAGACTAAAATTTGGTGAAAGATAGTTGCTTATAAAAAGCTATTTCTGGATAAAAATCAGACTATTTTACACCAGTGGGTGTGTTACCACCCTAAATTTTAAGACTAATTACGGCATATATCGCAAACTATACAAGCCATTATGCCAATATTTGGTATGTGGATGTCAATGACGAATATAATTTAGTAACCCAAAAGTAGGCGGAATTGGAGAAGTGTTAGTGGCACATTTAAATTTCTTAGTTTTTATTCGATTTTTTTTTCAAAATTTCTTTTTTTCTTTTTAATGTATCAACCTTTTAACTTTTTCCAATATATCCCATATGTATTCGTTTGACTTTTTCAACCTCTTTCATTTTTCTGCATTATTTTCTTTATTTTTAAGACTTTTTCAGCGATTTTCAATTGTTTCATCATTTCTTAACCTCTTTCAACTTTTTTGGACATTTTCATATTATTTCTACATTTTTAAGCATTGTTCAACATATTTCAATTTTTTCGACATTTTGAAGAAAGAATGGTTTCCATATTCTATCGACTTTTTCAGTCTTTTACACCTGTTTCAACATTTTTCATCCCCTAAACTTTTTACATTTCACATTTTTTTTCGACTTATTCAACCTCTTCAACGTCTTTTAACAGACAGACAGACAAACGGAGAGACAAAGTGAATATACCTACACCGAGGGTATAAATATGTCGTATCCACTGGGATTCAAACCTGGTTCCCTTTCAATACAAGGGTTGCATGAACATTTTAACGACATCAGCCAACGTAGTATCATATTTACTAAATGTTGGCTAAATGTAATACTTACTATAGCATCAAATTGATTCCAAATGTTATAAAATATCGTTTTAAAGTTTGAACTTTATTAGAATTTAATACAAAATGTATTACAAAATTTTGTAATATATTCAAAAGTATTAAATGAATGTTAGCAAGAGCTAAACGATTAAGGCGATTCTTATTCATTGTAGAAATCAAGCAAGTTTTCAAACTGTTTAATACAGAGAAAAACTTCTAAAACTTAAATGTATCACAACTAGTGCTTCACCGAGAACCGATAAATATCGTTCTCGTTATCGGGACAGAAAACGAGAACGATAACGAGACGATAGTAAAAATATTATTTCTCGTATGACCGAGGGCGAGAGCGAGAAAGGTCTGGCCGATATCTCGTTTTCGGCGATAATGTAGTGTTTGTCGTACGATAAACATAGCATAGCAGCAGCAATTCAAAATAATGTTCCTTCGTCTCCCATCAAAATAAGATTTTTATCAAATTTTTTTTTTTCGGTTTTTTTCTGTATGTTTTCTATAGAACTGGAAATTAATGAGCAGACTGAGCTCTCAAATTTACAAGCTTTGCTTTTAACTTTTTTTGACAACGGGGCGTGACACCTTTAAATAAAAGAAAAGCACTTATAACGCTATATCTTGGCATAAGAAAATGTAAATTGCTTTTGTCAAGCAACTCGCAAAATGAGAACGGGGTTGGATAATGCATTTTAGCTCTTCTCATACAACAAAACCCCTTATATTGATATCCTTGGTATTTATATCAATTTGCGAAATTCAGTACTTGGACCCAATAATGTGGAGTAAGGACTGCGTAAAATGTAGGTTGGGCGGAACAAAAGGCAGTGCACGGTTTCAGCCGTTGGTCAATCTAGTATAACACATATAAAAGTAAACGAGAACAACCGAGAAATATCGGCGATAACGAGACGATAACGATACAGATCAAAAATGTCTCGTACGAGAAAGAGTACGAGACGATTAGCTTGGCGCTACTACGAGCACGATACGATAATTATAAAAAATTATAAAAAAATTTAAAAAAAAGTTAGAGGTAAAAAATATATTGGCATACGACACTGTCCTGCTGTTTCAAATTGCCTGTATGTACTGATTCACTTGAACTGATTCACATGCAACATTAGTATGCATATTAGGCTGGTTCAAAATCGTGTGGAAAAAGTAAATTCTTCAAAATTCAGGTGCTCGGAACTGAAAATATATCTTTAACACATAGGGCTCTTGCACCAAAATTTCACCCGAATCGAGCCATTGGAAGGCATGTCAGTGGGTCGATTTCTATGATTTTTATGCATTTTCAATACGATTTAATAGTATTATAGGTTTTACTTAGAAAAAATATCAATATCTGCGTTTATTCGTGATAATCAGTTTTTACGAACTCAGTATGATGCGAAATATGTGTGAAAATTATAAATCAGAAAATCACCACAAATCTGAGTTATGATTCCATGATACGAATGTGAAAAATGCAAAACAAAATAGCACATACCTTCACTTTGCTCGCCCGAAACCATACTGATTTTATATTTTTCGGCCGCAGCTCTATGCGCAATCGACTGGGCATCTTCTTTTACATGGGAAACGATATGTGAAAAATTTTTTGCACTAACAATTTCGATTGAAAAAAGCAAGTAGATTCGTTATAAGAAAATAAAAATTTTTATTTCACTTCTGTTCAAGAAACGCTAGTATTTCACATTTGTCCATTTTGGAGGTTTTTTTCAATTTTCGGCACTTTTACTTTCTTACTTACTTAGATGGCCATAACAACCCGTTGTCAGGTTACGGCCGACCTCATTAGCTCTCGCCAGGCGCCTCTGTTTTGCGCCCTCTGCAATCGTTAATGCCAAGCGTGGTTAGGGCTTCCTCAGCTTGGCATGGTCTCCCTCTTCGTCGTTGACCGGGGACCTTCCCTTCGAATACCTTTTTCGCTGGAGCTTCTTTATCCATACGATGGACATGACCCAGCCAGCGTAGTCGCTGTATTGTTATACGCTTAACTATGTCAATGTCGGCGTAGAGCTCATACAGCTCGTGGTTCATTCGAATGCGATAGTCGTCGCCAACTCGAACAGGACCAAAGATTTTACGGAGAACTTTCCTCTCAAACACCCCAAGAGCGGTTGCGTCTGTTGTCGAGACCACCCATGCCTCAGCGCCATAAAGAAGCACAGGTAGAAGGAGCGTCTTGTAGAGTATTAGCTTTGTCGATCGAGAGAGAGCTCTGCAACCTAATTGCTTACTGAGACCATAGTAGCACCTATTAGCAATTGTTATTCTCCGCTTAGTCTCCAGACTGACATCATTGTTGCTGGTTGCGGCAGTGCCAAGGTAAGTGAATTCTTTCACAACTTCTAATTTACAGTTGCCCGCTGTAACATGAGAGTCTGGATCCCGTGCTCTCTTGTTGTTGTTAGTAGACATCATGTGTTTCGTCTTGCCCTCGTTTACCGTCAAACCCACTTTGGCTGATTCCTTTTCAATAGCAGTGAAAGCAGCAGTAACATCTCTCTTACTCCGACCGATAATATCAATATCATCAGCGTACGCAAGGAGCTGAACACCTTTGAAGAAAATGGTGCCATTATGATGCACACCGGCTTTTTGTACGATCCCCTCCATAATGAAATTGAAGAGATCGCACGAGAGCGGGTCGCCTTGTCTGAAACCTCGCTCGGTATTAAAAATTCCGGAGAGGTCATTCCCTACCTTGACGGAGCTACACGTATTGCTCAACGTCATCCTGCAGAGCCTTATCAACTTTACAGGTATACCGAACTCCGACATTGTTGCGTATAGGCAATTCCGCACTGGGCTATCGAACACAGCTTTATAATCGACGAAGAGATGAGTGAGTGTCGATTTGATATTCATGGGTTTTCTCCAGGATTCGGCGTAGGTGAAGGTGGGGCTAAACCGGACACTTTTTGTCTTTTGCAAAAATAATGTAAAAAAATTATTCGAAACCTGGGGTGTTATATATCACTCGAAAGCTACATCTTTTAGCTACAAATCGCATATCGTTTGATGGTTTAATATGTATTCAGTTTGGCGTGAGCTCGTTCAGACTATACCAACCTCGAAGTCGAAAAAGCCAAAAATGGTGGGGCTTAACCGGACAGGGGGTGGGGCTAATCCGGACAGTCGCACCAAAACTAAAATGAATAACAAACATGAAGGCACATTATGTTTAAATGTTATTTTGAATCTTTATTGATGTATTTCGATGTGTTTCGTATAAGAAAAGATTGTATTTGATTGAAAAAATGTTGATTTTAAGTGCTAAAAGCAAAATGATGATGAAAAAAATTTTGGATAGAAAAATGAGAATATATTTTTTCAACGAAAACTTAACGGAAAATCGGAAAATATTGAAATTCATTCAAAATGTTCATCTGGTTATCTTGATCCAATCTGCCAATGTTGCTCGCTTGACACGATGCAATTCCGATGCATCTCGAATCGACGTTTTATCACGAATCACCGAAATAACAGCTAATTTAATTTTTTTCTCATCGACTGCAGGCATTTTACGTTTGTAATTACGCACCATTTGCTGTGAATAACTAAAAATAATTAATATCAATGTTTGTTGTGCTTTAGTTATGTCGTAGAAACATTCAATGTGCTTCAGAAGTGTTTATGAATAACAAACTCGAGTTTAAAATGACAAATAAGGTGTCCGCTTTAGCCCCACCAAAAAGTGTCCGGTTTAGCCCCATCGTGTCATTTTTTTAACTCGATCTAAAAACATTGATGAAAAATATTTTATCATAAAAACCACTAACCATTCGATTCAGCACATCTTAATTACCTAAAAACCCTCACCGAATATTCTGCGCACTTGTATATTAATTTCACAATCCAAAAATTTTGAAAAAAAAATTTTTACTTTAAGCGAAAAAATACGTGTGTCTGCACTCTTCGACGACTGACGCTAAACTGCATTATGAAATATCATCGACACTTCGGAAGTTAGTAGCTTATGACAGGGTGCGTTCATCGCGCATATGACCGTTCCGATATTCAAAGTAGTTTTTGATTAATCGCGACAGTCCGGTTTAGCCCCGCGTCCGGTTTAGCCCCACCCTCCCCTAGTGTAAAAATCTGGTCTTTTGTGGACTTACCAGGTCAAAAGCCACACTGATAGGATCCGATCAGCGTTTCTGTATACGGCTTCAATCTTTCACACAATACGCTCGAGAGGATCTTATATGCGATGGAAATAAGACTGATACCCCTGTAGTTGGCGCAGATTCCAATCGTCGGGCATGCTTTCCGCTAGCCATATTTTGCTGATGAGTTGATGCATGCACCTTATCAATTCATCGCCACCAGCTTTAAACAACTCAGCTGGCAGGCCGTCAGCACCCGCTGCTTTGTTGTTTTTGAGTCGCTGGATAACAGCTGGAACCTCTTTATGGCTAGGTGATGGTACTTCCACTGCGTTATCATCGATTGGTGGTATCATACTGCATTCTCTCTGGGCGGAATTGGTGGAATCATCGCCCGTAAGCATGTTGGAGAAATGCTGCCTCCATAACCTCAGTACTTCGGCGCTCACTTTAAGTAATTTTTGAAACTGAACTTCGTCCTTTGTTATCTTTTTGTTGAAATTTTGCACAAGAGTGATCGGTCTTTCTGCAGTTTTTATCAAAAATGTAATTTTTGGGCTACAATTTAAATTCCTTTAGTTGGTGTACTGTATTTGAAGTTAATGGCCCAAAAACTACATGTAAACGACACTGCAGAAAGACCTATCACTCTTGTGCAAAAATACAACAAACAGATAACGAAGGACGAAGATCAATTTCAAAAATTCATGCCCCCTCAATTTTAAATTCTAAATCCGCCACTGTACTGCAGTATAGGAATAAGGTTATATTCCCTGAGCTATTCCATTTACTTACTACGTATTCTTCCATCCTTACAAGAATAGTATTATTTTACAAAATGAAAGGAATTGATAAAAATTGTTCTGTTCACGAACACATAAAAGTTCATAAAACTTTAGCAAGAAGGGTAAAAAAAAGGTTTAAGTAGTTGGGACAAATTTTGGAGCAAGTGAATGTCAGCAACGCTTCGAATTTTTTGTTTTTTCTAACATAAGGTTTTTTAATTTTGGATCTGGCTTGTGAAATATCCGAAGTTATAAAATTATAAAGCTCTAACACAGTTTTTTTTTAAGTCATTGGAAATTTTCTGAGTCAATGATCGCAGTTGCATTTTTTATACTCGCAACTGTAAGTCTTCTGTTTCCATTTCTTATCTGTCTCTATCCGTAAATTCAATAAAAATTCGTTGTGATGATAAAATGTTAGTGTGTATAGTAATGATCTAACTAGAACACCTATTAAGTTTTTTCCCATACAATGATGTGATGGAACTTATTTCGAAAAACTAGGTACTACTGAGCAAATTTGGTATTAGCTTAGTGATTCAGCAAGTTTACTCCTACCCTTTACTAAAAACGGACGAACTTAAAAAATATTCAAAATCAAAAAAATTACACTCACCCTCTGATGCACGGTTATAGCTGCTGCTGCCGCATCACGTAAAGGAGGCACAACTTTGTTTTCACAACTTTTCATGCTAGTAGCCAGTTTCAATACTTGATTTTCCATATAACTATTGTTAGCAACATTTTGCTGAAATCTCACATCACTGTTAGCAACATTGCTCATTGGCGCTGCATGCTGGCATGGTTGCATTAAAAGTTGCGGCGGTGCTGACATTTGCGCTTGTGTTGCTGTTGTAGACACAGGCATTGAAACGAAATTCGGTAAAGCAAATGGTACCAGCAACATTGAGTTGTTACCTGCAATGTTGTTAGTATTAACAACACCAGTTGTTGGCGCTAAATTTCTTGCTGCTACGTGTGGTTGTAAGAACGTTGCTGGCAATCGTGGTGGAATTGGCGGTGGCGGCACTGATAGCGTTGGCAACATTGCTGCTCCTGTCGTTTGTGTAGTATAAGTTGCTACTGTTTGTGCGCATCGTGCTACTGGTGCGGAAAGTCTGCATTGCATAGAATGATGACCATGTGTTGGTGCTGTTTGTATTGTAGTTGAAATTGATGTAGGTGTGCAAGCAGCAATTTGAAAATCAGCAGTTGTTGCTGTCATACAGCTGACCTGATGTTGATGTTGCTGGTGCTGGTGAAGCATTTGCTTTTGCTTACACTCTTGACACGGAGAACTGGCACCATTTGCAGCAGTAATAGATGGAGCCGTTGTTGTATTGCTACACAACAGATATGGTGCACAATTGGCCCGCGCTGCACTACTCAATGTTGGCAACTTTGGTGCCTTTGGCCCGTGCCAGCACTGTACGGAGCAGGGCACTAGACTGACTAAGCGCAGCCCCACAGGGCTGGCTTCTGTTGGATTTGAGGAGGTTATTTTGATAAAATTTTACGCTAAAGTTTTTTAAATAAAAACCTTTTATGGAATTTAAGTTTTATTTTAAGCTTACAACACTTTTTTGTCGTTGTTTTTATGTTTTATATTAATTTAAGAAAATGTTATTAAAATGTTGTTTGAACTTATTTATTTCTGCAGTAGAAGTAAGGTTTGCTTCAAGATATTTATGCAGCTATTATATAATGAGGATTTTATTTTATTACAATATGACTTACTATATGTATTATGCAGCTTCATTTGAAAATTCTATTTTGATTTTTTGAAACGCATTAATTTAATTCTGAAATATTATGGAAATATTCAAAGAGTTCATCTGTTGATAGCAGTGCACAGTTTACTTAGTTTTAAGTTTTACAAGAACTGAGAGCATAACATAACACTTTTCAAAGCGCTAAGAGGACCTTATTTAGCTGTAAGCGAAACATGGAACACAAGTCTCTGTGTCCGCCCGACGTAAGTCAGTTGTTTTTTTTGCGTAAAAAGTTACATAGCAATTGCTTTGTTTAGCTGCTAAAAGGTTAAGTCGCTGTTGCCATATATAAATTTTTATTTTATTTTACCAATAACAAGTGTTACCTTGACGAAAAAGTGGTAATCGAGTGAACCAAATAAGAAATTTTACACTACACACTCGCACACAAACAAAACAACCCCAAGTTGTTTAAGTGCGGATGCTAACAATAAGAACAAGAAACCAATTTTTCAGCTGAGTGAATTTTAATTTAAAGTACCATCGCCTCAACAACTTTTTTTCGAGCGGGTTGGTGTTGGAAGAGCGTAAGGGGTGCTTACCGCAAAGTATGACAACGATAACGAAAACTAAAATGGCAACAGGCAAAGCAATAACAATCCGGCGCAAATATTTTTGTGAAACAGTTGAGGCTGCCGTGAGTTGTTGCTGCTGCATGTTTTCGTTTACATGAAGTACGATGAGTGAAAGCATGTGGGCGGCAGAAGGAGGTCGGAAACACAAAAGCTTTGAATATATTAGAAATGGTGAAACTTAAACGACACTGAAAAGATTTACTATTATAAAATTGAACTTAAGTGAAAAAAAAAAGTTGAAAATTTTGCTAAGGCAACATTGAAATTAGTTTAATGATCACCCTTCACTTTCTCTTCAGAGTGGTTTTGTGAGCATCGGGTAAGACAACATCTTATTTTATGTATAATTACAAAAAGTAGAAATTCAATGCGTAGTACTACATATTTAGTTAACATTATACTCTTCAAGTCATGCAAAACGGGAGTCAATTGTGTGTGGACGTAGCTTAGAAGTAAACTTAACATTAACTTTTTAAGCAGCCATATATCCAATTTATGTCAAAGTTGCACTCAGTGGTACACGGCGCAATATAGTCAATAATCCCCACTACTATAACACAACTTCAATAGTTTGTTATTTACTATCAAATATAAGAAACTCTTATGTTTGCTGGCTAATCAATAGGAGATTTTTTTCCATGTATCATCAGCATGTCGATATGGTTGCGCAAAAAATTAATGAAAAAAAGACGAAATTATGGCAAAAATAAAACAACAAAAATTGTTGTTCTTCAATTTGTTGCCGTTTATAGTGGTACTGCTATTGCTGTTGCTGTTTCTAGTTTGCATGCGATTGCCTGGGCTTCAATGAAAAATAAGCATCCTTGCAGCACTTTTCCCAGATAGAATTCTTAATGTGGCAAATATTCGTTTCATGTTGCTGGTGTTGTTGCTGTTGCTGCTGGTGTTTTTGTTATTGTTTTAATGTGTTGCTGCAATAGACACACAACAACATAAACAAAGGCAAACACTCACCCACACTAACACAACAACAATATAGTAAACACAAATAAGAAATAATTGGTATGTTGTTGGTGCTGCTGTTGCCATTGCTGATGCAATGCAATTGTTTTCCAACGCAATGTGCTTGTTTCTTGTTCCATTTTTTCATGTTTTGTTTTTGATTAGTTTTTTGTTTTCTATGCAAACATTTGATTTTTCAAAGGACAACCAACCACCGTTTTCTTATTTGATTTAGTTTTTAATTTTCCTCAATTGTGAGTTGTTGCACTTTTATTTTAGCCGCAAGTTCACAAAGTGAGTTATTATAATTTGAGTTGAGGATAAAATATTTTCTTAAAATGCCTTTTTTTTGTCAAGAGCAGCTGCGGAAAATGAATGAAAGTTGATGGCGGGATTTAGTTCAAATGTATCACTTGATTTTGGACATCTGTAATGATGAAAGAAAAATTAATAATTAGCTAAGAAAGTTGCTTAAATTTATATGTATAAGAAAGTACTTATGTTGAGCACTTTTTTGTAATTCTGCTTATAAGAAAACTATTTAAAATTTTTTTAATTAGTAAAAATCTCACCAAAACACACTAGGGCCAAATTCCAACATGCCGACAAAAAGTAAAACAAAAATTTTGGATTGAACTTTTATGTATTGAGGTATATGTATTAGGGTGTTTTTTTTTCAAACTTTAGGACAGGGATTTTGTTTATTTTTTCCTATATTATAGCTTGAGGAATAAAAATAATTGTCCCAACATTTGAGCTTCCTAGCTCAAACCTGAAAACTGCGCGAACAGAGTTCATGTCCAATTCCGTTGAAATTTAACGAAAAAACCGACTTACTAAAACGTAGAAAAAGTCTGCCTTTGGTGCCAAGATATAGCGTTTTGGGTTTTTTAGTTGAATGGGGGTCGCCACCCACTGTTGTACAGCCACGCCCACATTTTTCATGTGACTAAAAATGCTGAAAAAATACACCCGAAGGAGGTATTTTAATTTTTTTTTAAAATTTGCGGTCCTGTGTGCCTATATAATAGAATCGGGTTTGAAGAAAATTCTCCCAAAACTTCAGCTTTCTAGATCAAACCTGCGAACGTTGCATTTTTTTTGTTTCCTCGTACAATTCGTATGAAAAACAAAAAAGCAAAACAACGAAAAACAGATTTTTTTTTTTGTGTTTTAGTAAAATTGGAATTCCATTACCACTAAAAAATTTATTGTAGATATTTTCAATTTCCATTAAATTAAAATATTCGTCAGTGTAAGTTTTAAATGTAACTGCGGCAGACGTTGCTCTGCCCTGTCCGGAAGGTGGACGATGAGTTTGGTTTAGTGTTTCACCGAGGCGAGGTTCTAGTTGATCTCGGTCTCGCCTCGTTTTATAAATTTAAGTCTCGCCTCGCCTCGGCCTCGGACGAGATCTTGCTTTCACATGCCGCGCATCGCCTCGCCTCGTTCTCGGCCGAGGCGCCTCGGTAAAAAAGCGAGGTTTTCATTAAAATAAATAAAAAATTATACATGTATCCGGGCTGATAGGCTGATCAAGCCTCAAGAAATAAAATAAAATATCTGTTTTTATTTTTGGTGAATTGGATGAGATATGATGAATTTAATTCTTTTCTGATATGGGAAGGAGAGGCATTGCCTATTTTTCCAAACCAAACTAAGCTATGAACCTTTTACAAACTATAAGAGAAATATGTACCAAATCTTATTTATCTACGTCAAATAGATATTAAGATATGATAAAGTTAATTTTTTTCTTATATTGAAGGCATGGTACCGCCCATTTTATTAATTGAATCTTAGTTATGCCTCTACCTTTTATAAATATACCAAGTTTTATTAATCTGCATCAAGTTGTTGATAATATATGATGAATTCTGTTTTTCTCTTATGTGGGGGTGGCATCACAAATTTATCGTAAACTATGTTAAGGAGCATCCCAAATCATAAGAAACATATATGGGACGTTCCATGTCAACCGGCACCACCCACTCAAAAGGAATATCTTTACTCAGGATTCAATCTAGCACCATACCAAATTTTATCAAAATCGATGACGCAGTTCGGCCGAAACAGTGTTTTTTCCTATTAAGGGTGATGCCACGCCCCATTTAAGAATTAAGAGCTTCTAATTACTTTTGTTGTGGTTCAGTCTATTTCCAAACCAAATTTTATTAAAATCGATTCATTAGCTTAGCCGTGGTAACGTATTTTCCGTAAGGGGAGTGGCACCACCTACTATTGAAAAAAAAAGTACACACTGCACTCCCTCTCTTCATAGCCTTCCTACAAAATAAAAAAATTAAGCGATTATAATTATGGCTGCTTACCAACTGCCAATCTATTATATAAAACTCATTTTTTGTCTGTCCGTCTGTCTGTCTCTTATGCACGCGGAAACTATCCAGCCGATTTTGATGAAATTTTTACAGTATGTTAGTATGGATCGGGCGGGTGTCATAGGCTATAAAACTTTTATTAAGGGTGCATATTTAGGGTGGCCCTCATACACAAATATTTTTAAAATAGCGATTTCTCAAAGACAGGCAAATCGATTCTCATGAAATTTACACAGTATGGCTTTTATGTTAAGAGGCACAGATTGAATGGTAAAAATTTTATTCAGGGTGCATACTTAGGGTGACCCTCATACAAAAATATTTTTAAATATCATTTTCACAAAGACAGGTTAGTCGAATCACTCCGAATTTACACCACTTAGGTATAGCTTATGCAACAAAACTTTTATTTAGGGTGGCCCTCACACAAAATTATTTTTATATATCATTTTCTCGAAGACCGCTTAATCGATTCTCATGGAATATACACCACGTGGTTTTTATATTAGGAGGCACTGCTTAGGTTGTAAAAATTTTATTTTGGGTGCATGCTAAGGATGGTCCTCATACAAAAGTATTTTTTAAATAGAGTTTTCACGCAGACCGCACATCGAATCTACACCATGGTTGAGGTGAGGCGATGCGCACAGGGTAATGCTAGTTAATACATTGATATCTAAAGGTAGGCGCCGTTTTATGGTCGCCATTTTCTTAAAAACAAAACATTCGAAACACCCGTTCTCATATGAAAGCTCTTGCGCATACGAACATTTTGACACCTTGAAAACGTTTTTCGGCAGCGCTCAATTTTGGGCAGACCACTGTCCCGGTTGACATGGAACGTCCCATATGTATGTCAAATCTTTCGTCGTTCGGTTGAACGGCTTAGGAGTCGATTAGCAACGAACATACATATATTGATCTTTATTTAAATACTAGCATTACCCTGTGTGTTTCGCTTCACCTTACCGGTTCTTAGAAAGACTATTAGAATAAATCAATTTCAATGCAGTGTTGTCAATCATGCAGTTTTGCTTATAACCTTACATGCTTCCCTAATCGATCAATCGAGGCGAAGTCGCATAAAAACTGATGCGATCCAAGCACTTTTGTGCATTAGCGCTTGGACCAAATCTGAACTCGTAAGAAGCACATGCGGGTTAAAAATAAAACAAAGCAGTTTACTCAAAATAGAATACTAAAATATTAGTTAAGTATAGATTTTAATATAAAAGTTACATTTATATTTTGAATCTGCATATGGGTCTTACGAGTTCAGATTTAGTCAAAACGCGCCTCGCTCTTGGTTTCGAAAACGAGGCTAGGACGAGGCGAGGCCGAGGCGAGGCCGAGGCGAGGACGAGGCGAGGTGCCGTGTGATCTCGCCTCGCCTCGGTCAAGCGAAGAAAATTTATTTTTCCATCTCGCCTCGTTCTCGCCTCGGTCTCGCCTCGTTCTCGTAGTCAAAAACGAGGCTGCCTCGTAGCCTCGGTGAAACACTAGTTTGGTTAAGTTAAAATACCTGTCAGGGCCGTGTCTATATGTGTACGGAATCTCAGGCTGAACATTTGATGCGAAAGTTGATCAACTTTGTGGTGCGGGCCTATGTAGCCTATGCCTTCATACAGCGATACTGGTCCCTTAGTAAGAAAGTCTGGAGAGAAGACGTCACTTACACGATTGGGGGATCTGCGTGAAATAGTTGATGAGATATGATGAGTTCGATTTTCCCTCTTATTTGGTGCTGCGTTGCATCCCCCATTTTTCTAACTCAAACTTAGAACCTTCACAAACCATAAATAAGAGTCATTTATTAAAAAAATTATGAAAATCCACTGAGTAGTTTGGAAGTTTTTAAGCGACAGATGTATGATTTTAGTTTTAGCTCACATAATAGGCGTGTTATAGTGGATATTTTCATTGAAATTTACTTTTTTCCATACCTGTTATATGCACTAAGAATCATTCATCTACGTCAAATAAGTGGCTGCTGAGGTATGATGAATTTGCCTTTTGGAGGCGTGTCAACGGCCATTATTCCAAACCAAACTTTGTAAACGAGACATGGTGAATTTAATTTTTTTTATATGGGGGCGTATCATCGCCCAATTTTTCCAATCCAAACTATGCTTGAAGCCTTTCCCAGACCATATGAAGTATTGAAATAAAAACATGACCTCAAGTCGTTAAGAATTTACGTGATCACAAACAGACGCACCAAACATTATATATATAAAAAATATAACTTAGGTCATAGGTTTGACCCGTCATCGTGCAGTATTTTCTTCACTTTGGTAGTATAGGGAGCGAAGTTATTTTAAAAATTTTACGCAAGATAATAAAATTACAAAACAAGGAATATTCTTTTAAAAGCGATGCCTCTTAATATAAACACCACGTGTGTAAATTCGATGTTTGGTTTTCGTGACAATTCTATTTAAAAAACACTTTTTTATGACGGCCACTCTAAGTATGCACCCGAAATAAATTTTTTATAGCCGAAGCTGTGCCTCTTCATATAAAAGTCACGTGGTATAAGCTCCATGAGAATCGACTGAGCGGTCTTCGAGAAAGTGATATTTAAAAAAAAAAAATTGTATGGCCTCCCTAAATATGCACTCTAAAAATTAGTTTTTTTGCATTAGATATGGCTCTTAATATAAAAGCCACGTGGTGTAGATTCCATGAGAATCGACTAAGCGTCTTCGAGAAAATGATATTTAAATAATATTTTTGTACGAGAGCCGTCCTAAATATGCAACCTAAATAAAAGTTTTATAGCCTATGACATAGATACTAACATACTGTATGAGTTTCATCAATATCGGCCGGATAATTTCCGCGTTCATAGAAGAGTAAAGTTTTCTCAATTGGGCACAGTAAAAGCCAAGTTATTAAACTTAAACTTTTTATTGCATAACTTTGAAGATATATTGATCAATATTAAGGGGTTATACTTATTTTTTCAAAATTTGGATTTTTTAAAAAGTTATGAGCAAGTGAACTTTTATGTGGGTGTTTTTTTAAATTGCAATTCCTCAGTAAATATTTGAAAAAAGTTAATGAAATTTTCGTGATAGAAAGAAACGTTCTACAATTTATATAAAATAAAGTTTTTATAAAAATATTATTTACTATTCATAAAAAATTAAGTTTTTAATAAACAAATAGAATTTAAACCAAATTCTCATATGTTCAGAAACAAAATTTTTCCGCAGAATTGTTCTGTAAAGTCTACAAAACTTTTCCTGAAAGGAAATTTCATAAATAAAAAAGTTACGAATGCAATGCACCTAGGCAATTTTACTCCCGAAAACCATCATCATCACACATGGTAACTACATCTAATTATCTTCGGTGTGGTGTTCTTGGCTCAACCTAGTGTGCCTTAAGGTGACATTACTGTCGACAGTCAGCTTATTACAAGCGCCTATACAGTGATTTAAACTAATATGATTTAAATATCATAAATTAAAGAAATTGTTCCAAAAATACAAAAGGTATTTAAAACATGTTCCAAACTTTTAGTTATTTAATAATAAAACGCACAGTAGTTTGAGATTAGCATACTTTTATGCTTTCAAACATTTCTTTAGCCCCTATTTTAAACTCGTACTAATCTTTTGATCTCATACAGCCGAAGAATTTTTCTTGTTCAAAATTCGAATAGGAATTTTTTATCAAAGCAAAAATTTTCGATCCCTGTAAGCTCAAATGTTTGTTTTTAAGCATCGTTCCACACAAAGACAGAACGGCATATTTATAAGCATTCATATGCATATACGTCTCTACCCAGTAGAAAATAGAAAACAATGCCAATACAGAAAGGCCCGTTAAAATAGAAAAGTAGTGGCAATCTTACTAACATCTCTACACAATTTTACGCTAACAGTCAGTTATTTGAATTTTTATAATGGAAAATCTAGCTTGTTGTTTTAAACGCATTTTAAGTGGGCCCGTGGCTTAAGTTTAATATACAATATAAAGAAATTTCACTGTGTACCTGCAAAATGTTTGAACAGTTTAGATGTGAATCTATTTTTTTGGCGCTGTAAGCATGGAAATCTTGCAAATTTAAATTGAAGTACGCAATGTATATAATGCTTCTAGCTTCACTGGTTTCAAGTTATATGCTGCGCTTCTTCGCGTTTAAGCTAAGCAAAAAAATCAATTTCCTTAATGGATGAATAAGTTTGTTTAATAAGTGAATTAGATGGTCAACATAGATATGCACGGTCTTGACTTTTCTAACGGATGCCAGTGCAGGAATAAGGTGGCCTAATAAATAATAAATAATAAATATAGAATAATTTATTATATTTTTATTCAGAAACTACATTCAAATACGAAAAAAAAATGATACCCTACGTTTTATTGATATCGATATTTATTACCAGTCTATCGTTAATTGAAATTTTTTTTAATTAAAATTTAAAACACCGATTACTCTATAACGGTTTTGAAGTAAAGACTGGAAATTGGTGTGCTTGTTGCTTTTAATACGCAATAAAACATATCAAGAAATGAGAGAAATCAAAAAGGGTCGGGACAAAACCTCGGTGATTTGGCATGGCATGTTTGTTCTTTGATTTCTGTTACATTTATAGTTAATGTAGGCTTATGAAAAAGCAATGAAAGAAAAAATCCTTGATTTTTAAATGAAACAAAATTTTTCGGCGAATGTCAATTTGGTTTTAGAACAGGTATGTCTACAGAATATGCTTTTGTAACTTTTTGCATGAAACTAACAAAGGCTTAAGTAGCAAAAAGCTGTCTGCAGAAATTTTTGTTGACATTGCTAGTGATGCCACTGATCATAAAATTTTTCTTCGAAAATTACATAAGTTCAAATTGAGGGGATCAGTATATAGTTGGTTCTCTTCCTACTTAAAAAATAGAATGCAAAGGGTTAAAAGCTCGGCCTTAGGGCCTACGACGGATTTAGTAAGAACTTCATATAATTTTAGTCAGAGTCGGATTTGCTTCATTTTAATTACATTTCTGGTCTCTGAATTATAAATACATATTCCGACTACGTTGATTTTAGTCATTCCCTGATCGTAACGACGTTGAATCTGTTCATTGTCAGCCTGCTTCAAATCAATGATTAGGCGACGTCCTACTTTTACAAAACAAGTCGGAGAGCGACTCTTCACTTTATCATGTGCGGCCAAACGTGAACATAAGACGACTTTAACAACCATATTTGTACACCATACGACTATTTCTGAACTCATTTGTTTTTTGGACGCTAACGTACAAAGCCGTAGTATTTCGCTGTATTTTATTTGAGTTGTCCATAAGGCTTTGGGTAACTTAATTAACATAGAGAAATAGAAAACTTAAAAAAAAATTCAATCGAGTGTCGACAAGTCGGATTTGGGCATGTTGTAACCGTATTTGGTCCTTCACGTATTCTGTAAATTATTTTCATCAAAAATAATACACTTAAGAAGAGATAATGGAAAAGTATTATAATAAATAACCAAGTCCGAACTTAAAAAGTTTTCTACATTTTTTGACAAGAGTTCACTTTTGGCCAGAAAAGCAGAAGTGAGCAAATTCAACAATTGTTATTGATAATAAGGGTATTCCTCTAAACGCAAAAACTCGAAAAGCGTGAAAGCTCGAAAGTTTTCGAGCTTGCTTTCGGGAACACCCCTATCAATGCAAACGCGTAAATGATTGAGCAATGGCAATTTGATAGATCGATGAGTGCTGCCGTGCTGCAGTGTTTTAGTCAAAACGTCCACTATTTCAGTTATGGCTGATTTTGTTGAATCTTAATTATAAATAAATAAAATAGAATCCTTAAAATGCCGCAAAATAGTGAAAAAAATAAATTGATTCAATTTATTGAAAAAAATACTATAAACAATTTACTTATACGGTTTCGACAAACGGCAACACTGATTCACTTTCCGACTTTTCGAGACTACTTGCTCAACTAATTTGCCTCGAAAGTTTTCTAGGGTTGAGCAAACTTGTCTTCATAAAAATTTTTTTCGAAGCTCGAAAATGTGCTCAGTTTTCGTAGCTTACTTAGTTTTCGAGGCTTTTTCGCGTTTTCAGGAATACCCTCAATGTTTTTCCAAAAATTAAGTCGTAGCGGTGTCGCGATATAGTCGTGTTTCGACAATGTCACGACCTTGTTGTGTTGCTTTGACTTTTCCAAGCGTTTTAAGCTTTGCGAACATCTGAATATTTTAGCGATTAAGTATCTTTGCTCCTTTAAGATTTGAAGGTATTTTTATCAGTATATATTCATGCAGAAACATCCCATGCTATAGTCTTAGGGATAATGAATTAAATAAAGCTTATATGCTGCCACACAACATAACACATTTCCTGCACTCGTTCAGTGTTATAGTAGCAAGAACTTAAAATAATATGCCAAACAAGATCATATGTAATATCCAAACTAAGTATCTGTTTTTCAATAAAGAAAAACTGTTACTTTTCAAGTTTAATTACAAAAAAATGGAATCACTTATCTTCATAACGATATAAACAAATTATCTAAATTTGCATTTTTTTATAACATTTTTTAAAAAACCGATAGTTAATAAAACTTTTTGATCAACCTCAGGACATCATGTATTATTTGTTTTGTATATTAAATTAAAGAAGACTTTCAAATGGCATACCTAGGCCTGGGATATTTTTGCAAGCTCAAAACCATACATAATTTTTGCTTACATATCATGTGTCTGTTTATATTTTTCGATTATAGAGCAAGGCTTATAAATTTCTTCTGATCGCTTCACTCTATGTAGTCTGCATCAATCTGGTTTCCTGCTAGGTAATTGAAAAATGAACAATAACAGCTGCAACCATAGTGTATTTGTTCACTACGTGTTGTCCGTTGGCCTTAATTAAATTTAAATATTTTATCACCAAAAAATTGCTTGTTTCAAAAATCCAGCATGCAAAACAAAAAAAAAAGAAAGAAAGAAAAGAAAACCTAACAAACACAACCCAGCACCCAACGTCGACACAGACTTGCAGACATGTGTTGGGTGTTGGTAATAAACGGAACATCATGGTATAGCGAAGGTTTTGGTTCATTTTGTTTACCACACTTCATCTCCAATTGTTTTGAATAATTGCCATGCCAGTATAATTTTTTTTTTTGCTTTTTTACTGTTAGCCGGAAAGTATTAAATTGAAAAATTAAGGTTCAAAATGGCAGCGAAATCGAATAATATGTGTATTTTTTTTTATATGTATGAAACAGGATTTCAGTAAACTGAAACATAAAAATTTAATTTTGTATTATATTGAAAAATTTTATGTTGATAAAACTACTCCTTAACCAACATGAAGTTGGCCGAAAATAAAAAACAGTTTCGTTTTTAAAATGATGCATGTAATCCCAAAAACAGTTTAAAAAATATTTTCAAATATAGTTCTAGAGATATTGCAAATTAAAGTGTTTTTTCAATTTTCGAACAGATGACTCCACTTTATTTGAAATAAACAAAATACTAATTAATCGATTTCAACGCACAGTAAATTAAATTCAAGCAAGTAAGCCGTCCGTAATTTGTTTGTAATTTTCTCACACTTGGACCGGAAATGGCATTTTGGTACATTTTTTAGAACATTTCGTTATGAAAAAAAGATGTCACATTCTGAGTACATTCGGTGCATCTAACTCATTTTCAGTAGATGAAACTTCTGTAGTAGACTTTGGTGAAATATGTGAATTTTCGTGTCCATGACGTAAAAGTACATTTCCACAAAACCCAAATGACTGGCTGCAACCACAACTAATTAAATCAAAAACTTTGTAATATCAAAAGCAGCTTAATGTGCTCAATTTTGCATTTTTTCCGAAAATTGCGCATAAATTGATTATTAATTCAAAAACAGTAGGCTTTTAAATAAATGGACCTAAATTAGATTTTGTTTGTATTTCGGTTTTATTGAGCTATTTTTTCAAATTCGAACTTTTAATCAGCTGTATTTTACTGGGCTGATTGCATTGAAACCCGTCTTTGGAATTCGTTCATATTGTATTGAAATTATCTAAAATCTGAATATTTTGTTATTGTCCTAATAACAAATAATGCAAAGTGTTGTAAATGTTAACATATAAAATTCAATGTTTCTAAAATGATACGCAGATTCCGAAAAAAAAAAATTGTTAAGAAAAATGTAAAATGTAGCTTTTGAGATATTGTAAGTTAATAAAATTTTTAAAACACTTAATTAAGAATAAGGATGTAAGCAAGGTTGCCATTGCTGGGAATTTCCAACCAAATTTGGTAGGTTTATTTTGTTGACTCAGTCAAATCTGAGGTTTGAACAGAAAATCTCTCATAAAACTTTTTTATGCTTTGAATTTGAATTCAATTATTTCCCTTTTTTTAAGTTTATAAGTCCCACATTTATATTATGTATAATACGCATAGAAAAATAAATGAAGAAAACTGCCAATAACACAATATTTTATGTTAATATAATATTAACAAATAATTAGAAGACATTTTTAAATAAAAGCTTATTAAAAAAATTGGGCACTTGAAAAACATTCATTGATTTATTTTAAATTGTTCCCTTAAATTTTGTTAGAACTTTGCTATGCTCAATTTAAACAGGCTCCTTGCACTGGATCATTTTAACCTTCAGTATCGTCACTTTTCATTCATTCATTTTCTCAGGTGCTCCCGTGCCCGAGATTTATGGAATATGCTTCGATTTCTGCATCAGAGGCTTCCCCAACATATCCTTCAGGCCGATACTTCCTCTTCAATCATATCACCTTCTGTTGCCTATGTTACCACATTGTCCTCATCCGAGTCTATATTGGCAATGAAATGTTCTTAGTACTATGCCTGCAATTCATACGATAACCTTGAATCAGCTTAGAGGCGTGGCACCGCCCACTTAAAAGAAATATCTTTACTCAGTGTTCAATCTAGCACCATACCAAATTTTATTAAAATCGATGACGCGGTTCAGCCGAAACAGCGTTTTTTCCTAATAAGGGTGATGCCAAGCCCTACTTCAGAACTCAGAGCTTCTAATTACTTTTATTCAGGGACCCAAAATAACTATTATTTTCTTTTTTCAGATTGAAAAAATTGCCCAATTTTAATAATTATTTTTAAAAATTGATTTATAATTATTATGAATAAGAAATATTTTATTAGTTGTCAATAACTATTATTTTTCAATGAATTTTTTTTACGTTGAGAGTCATAACTATTATGAATAAGAAATACTTATTTTATTAGTTGTCAATAACTATTAATTTGGAAAAAATAATTTTTTACGTTGTTTTGGTTGACAATGGGCTTTGGCCATCACCAGAGTTGGTCCCAACTAAAAAAGTGTTCGATTTTGGTCTGTTTTGAAAAAAAAATTTTGTAGCAATCGTTGGAAAGAGGTCGAAGTCGAAAAAAAGTACCAGAAAGTGCCTGATTTTGGTCCATTTTCGAAATTTTGTTTGTACCAATCTTTGGAAAGAGGTCGAAGTCGAAAAAAAGGTCCCAAAATGTGCCCGATTTTTGTCCAATTTTGAAATTTTGTTTCCACCAATCTTTGGAAAGAGGTCGAAGTCGAAAAAAAGGATACCAAAAAGTGCATGATTTTGGTCCATTTTTGAAATTTTGTTTGCACCAATCTTTGGAAAGAGGTCGAAGTTGAAATTAAGGGTACCAAAAAGTACCTTTTTTTCCGCCTTCGACCTCTTTCCAAAGATTGGTGCAAACAAAATTTCGAAATTGGACCAAAATTGGGCACATTTTGGTACCCTTTTTTTCGACTTCGACCTCTTTCCAAAGATTGGTGCAAACAAAATTTCGAAAATGGACCAAAATCGGGCACTTTTTGGTACCTTTTTTTTCGACTTCGACCTCTTTCCAAAGGTTGGTGCAAACAAAATTTCGAAAATGGACCAAAATCGGGCACTTTTTCGTACCTTTTTTTTTGACTTCGACCTCTTTCCAAAGATTGGTGCAAACAAAATTTCGAAAATGGACCAAAATCAGGCAATTTTTGGTAACCTTTTTTTCGACTTCGACCTCTTTCCAAAGATTGGTGCAAGCAAAATTTCGAAAATGGACCAAAATCAGGCACTTTTTGGTACCCTTTTTTCGACTTCGACCTCTTTCCAAAGATTGTTGCAAACAAAATTTCAAAATTGGACAAAAATCGGGCACATTTTGGGACCTTTTTTTTCGACTTCGACCTCTTTCCAAAGATTGGTGCAAACAAAATTTCGTAAATGGACCAAAATCAGGCACTTTCTGGTACTTTTTTTCGACTTCGACCTCTTTCAAACGATTGCTACAAAATTTTTTTTTTCAAAACAGACCAAAATCTAACACTTTTTTAGTTGGGACCAACTCTGGTGATGGCCAAAGCCCATTGTCAACCAAAACAACGTAAAAAAATATTTTTTCCAAATTAATAGTTATTAACAACTAATAAAATATCTCTTATGCATAATAGTTATGACTCAACGTAAAAAAAATCCATTGAAAAATAATAGTTATTGACAACTAATAAAATATTTCTTATTCATAATAGTTATGACTCAACGTAAAAAAATCCATTGAAAAATAATAGTTATTGACAACTAATAAAATATTTCTTATTCATAATAATTATTAACCAATTTTTTGACATAAAACTTATAATAGTTATGTCCCTGCTTTTATTATGGTGTACTCTATCTCAAAACCAAATTTTATTAAAATTTGTCCATTAGGTTAGCCGTGGGAACGTATTTTCCGTTAGGGGCGTGGAACTACCTACTATTTAAAAAAAAAGTATACACAGCACTCCCTCTCTTCTCAGCCTTCCTAAAAAATAAAAAATTAAACGTTATGATTATGGATGTAGGCAACGTTTTATGGTCGCCATTTCCTTAAAAAAATAAAATTCGAAAACACCAGTTCTCATATAAAAGCTTTTGAGCATACAAACATTTTGACATCATAAAAACGTTTCTCCGCTGCACTCAATTTTGGGCAGACCACTGTCCCGGTTGACATGGAACGTCCCAAATATATACATATGCATGTACAGTAGGGTGATTCAAAAACATTTTTTTTTTGGTTTCAAACAGGACTTATAGTTGCAGGTATGTACATCAAAGAAAAATGCTGGTGCAAGGAGAGTGCATAATATTAATAACTAAATAAGAGAATTTTTCCAACAGCGATAACAGTTTTTCGTTTGTATCAACTGCGATTATATTGCATAGCGAATGTTTTTCCATGGCTACTTCAGCAAAAACTATAAATTCTAAATTTGTGTCTTGAGCGGTTGGACTGCCTACCGCGCCTGATACTATTTTGCTTTTTACTATTGCCACCCAAGCGCCTGCACCAAGCAAATTGTCACTACGCTTTGGACTACGAAAATCTGTGTCTGCCAATTTTTATAAAAGCATTTTATGCAAATGATTCGTTAACGGCAAGGTTAGTACGGTTGTTCGAATTTCATCTGGACATATTTCTGATTGTCGGGACTCTGGACTTGGGATTAAAAATGCGGACAATGCAGGCGAATCCAGACCATCTGGCAACCTTAGTTTCGGCATTCTTTTAAGGAAATAATAGTCCATTAAAAATGATATACCATGGGATCGGCGGTAAAATAACATTTGAGGTGTTGCAACTAGAAAGCGGAAAGTTGATACTTTTGTCCGGTAAATTTTAATTTTTTGATAAGAAGAAGAAGAAATGGCTATTGTAATCCGCTGACACATTTGTGAAAAAATCAAAAAGTTTTTATTTTGAACCGCTCTAATGTGCAAATAACTTTTGTAAAAATTATCAAAAATTAATAGAATAAAAATTTTACATTAACTGAAAGCTTAAATAATTTCATACCATGGCCTAGCAACAGAAAATATCAGAGCTCGAATCTTATGTGTTGTCAATTTTGCTTCTTTTTAAAAGTATGTTTTAAGCAAATTGATGGGAGACAATTCAAGCTTACATACATATATTGCGTATTTGATCAAATAATATTATTATTTGTCTACGTGTCTTAAACATCAAGCCTTTGGCTCTATTGCAGTAATTTATTGATTTTTAAACGTGATTAATAGATGTTAAAATAATTTTTACGTAAATAAGACTTTTGACCCAGATCTGCAGTGACACAAATGTTATGATTGGAGGGGCATTATTTCACCACAAACTTAAATATAGACATATATGGGTTTCAGAAAACCGAATAGACCATATCTGTATAAAGTGAAACTGGAAATGCGTGGACATGGGCTCTGAACACCACCACCCAGTGGCTTCCTTAAAAATCAAGATATGATACATTAAACAAATAATCTTTGCAAGCCATTAAGCTCACCCTACATGCACAAATACTCAGAATGCCTCTCATCGACGACGTAAAAGTGTTTAGAGCAGTGGTCGGCAGAGCGCAAATATCAAATATTTTCTTACTCTCAAATGAGAGAGAAATGACAAAAGCTCCAATCACTGTGAAAAATGCTTCTACGTTTCGCTGTTTACGCTCCATATGATATCTTATTTCAGGGGTTGAATTTTAGTTATAAAATGCCTTTTTATATGAAACTTATTAACTATCCCTAAAACTCACTTGTATATTAAGAGTTGCGCATTGACAAACAATTTTTCAGCGAAAAAATATTTATTTTGCCATTTGATTTCAAACATTTTTGCAGTGCATTAACGAAATAACAAGCTCATTTTGTAGTTTGCTTACTCTCGCTTATTCTCTTCGTTTGCTCGCGAGCCTATGGGGCGCCGACCACTGGTTTAGAGACACGAACCCTAGGAGCTCAATCAAATCTAAATGGCAAAACATCATATTGCCATTTATAACAGCTCCAGATTCCAAACTTGGGCTTACTCCACAAATCAAAAAACCCTGGATGTGCAACGCTAGCTGGGATACCATAGAAAAAAGGATATCTGCAAAATTCACTTCAGATGAAGTACGAATAGGAGACTAAGGGCAAGATACTGGTTAAATATATAACGCCCAAATAAGGAAATAAAAGCCTCCTAATAACATAGAATTAAAATTTAAAAGAACAAAGGAGAAATCTAAAACGACTTCGAAGTCAACTAAATAACACGTTAGATAGCAGGCAACAAATTCAGGCAAAACGGCCAGTCAAAAGCCAAAACGGATCCCTATTATTTTTTATAGATGACCAGCTTATGCGGTCATAGTATGCTATCTTTCAACTTGTCTTTAACAGGCCTGTAAAAGAAGCTACAAAGCCTTTTTTTGCTACTTGGGACCTTATTTTCTAAGATTTTTGCCAATGAAATAATACAATATGTAAATATGTATAAATGCACAATGTACATTATACATGTTCAAGTAAATCTCATGTTCTAGAATACTTCAAGAACACTCGATTTTCAAAAATTTACTCATATTCGAGTATTTCCTCATTTAAAAATATAAAAAAAATAGTCCTCGGATTACTACCAGAGCTGCAAAATTGTCATTTTTCGAAGATTGGCCAAAAATTGATGAAAATTTGATTTTTTTCTTATTTATGATATTTTTTTTCAATTTTTTTGGCCAAATTTCGAAAAATTAAAGTTGTTCTGGCAGTAACCCTAGGATTATTTTTCTTTATTTTTTTTATGAGAGGAAATACTTTGTTATATATCATTTTATTTTATTATCAAATTATATAGTATGCAAATTGTAGGCCTTTATTTAATTTAGTTTTATTTCATTATCAAATTTAATTTTTTTTTATTTACGATTTACAAATTTGCAAAGTCAGTTTCGAACCCATGTCCCAGCGACCCATAGTCCTACGCGCTACCTACTAGGCTAACTGTCACATACATATTATAATATATGAATGTCACAGGTGAATCATATCTTTCTCTCATTTGGTTTGGTGACTCGACAAAAATTGGACAATAATGTGCCATGAGACGTCATGTTTTTCAAGTGACTTATATGGCTACAGTATTAAGACATAAGAGACATGCGGTCTCTTTATCATGATCTTATATGTTGTTCTAGCAAGATATTATAAAACCAAATTTTGCCACAAAGGCGAAGTATGTTATTCATTTTGATACAAAGCTATTTTGAAGATATCACTGTTTTGCAAGCTGGATTTTTGTCTTCATAACTTCCCTTGATGCTATTAGTGGTAAGTCAGTTTTATAAAATTGTCTAAAATCTTCGAACTTTAAAATTTTGTATGGTTAATTAATTTTCCACACCAAAAAATGATTTTGTGCTTGTATGAAAATTTACTACAAATAAACCTTAACGACTACAATGGTCATAATCAAAATGCAGCCAGTACAAAGAGGAATATAAATTTTATGACAGGATAGGATACAATTACAATTTTTTGGTACGAAATTTATCAAAAGCTATGGGGAATAAATAAAAAACATTAAATCACTTTGTTAAAAATGCATTAATTTAAAAAAAAAGTTTTTTTTCTTCTTATGAATTTATTTAAGCATAAACTTTATTTATGGGGAAGTTTCTTAAATTATTATATGTTTTTTAATTATTATTATTTTATTTATTTTAATTTATTATTATATATACTGTAGCGAAATTTGGTTTATGCCAGAAAATTCTCGAAATAAAAACCAACGAAAAAAAACTAAATGATACTAGCTAGCATCACTGGCTGTGTAAAAATACTCGTACACCATACAGCAACCAAACGTAGTTTTTGTACTAAAAATTATAAACCAAAAAGGCGCTGCAGTACACTATAAAAGTCGACAACCGAGAGAAATTATCCACTCCGATACGCCATCTAGAAGGTACTAGTATCATTCTGGATCATTGTGGATTCCACGCCGATACGCCATCTAGAAGGTAATGGTAACATTTTGGATAATTGTGGATTCCACGCCGATACGCCATCTAGAAGGTACTGGATGTCGAAAAGCAGTTGAATTTAAGCAATAAAGTAATACAGTTGACTTTAAGTAGTAAAGTAAAACATTTGATTTTAACACATTCGATTTTAAGTAAATAAGTAAAACAGTGGTCTATACAGTGCCAGACTAATAATTGTACCGTGTAAAAACTAACTTTTGTGGTTTAAATAAACCATTTTATAATTAAATAAGTTTGTGTATTTTTGATTGCTACACAATCCAGATAGATTGTAGATATGTCAAAGTTCGAAAAAATGTTAATGGCGATGACGCAGATAATAAATCTACAGATGAATAGCTATATCCATTCCGTTCGGGAAGAAATTGGTCAGAGCTTAAGTCAAAATGCACTGCAAATAGACCAGAAGTTAAGTCAGAACGCGCTGCAGATCCAGGCGGTTCGGGAAGAAACTGATCAGAGCTTAAGTCAGAACGCGCTGCAGATCCAAGCGGTTCGGAAAGAAATTGATCAGAGCTTAAGTCAGAACGCGACGCAGATCCACGCAATGAATCAAAACATTGAGGCTGTTCGAACGGAGGTTGCCAAAATGGTAAATTGCCTCGATGCAAAAATGACTGAGTTACTATATGACGTTGAATCATTCAAGGAAGAGGTTCAAAATAATCTTGAAAATGTTCAAAATAATTTTGAAGACGTTAATAAAAGGATTTAACAGTTGCAACCAAGCGAACCAACCACTCAAGTGATAAGAGAAATCAGCGCAGAGAGGCTTAAGGCACCTTCGTACGATAGAACAATGCCATTTAGTGTTTTCAAGCTACAGTTCGAAACAACATCTGGTCACAATCGTTGGGATAACGAAAGCGCAGCTGCAGCGCTAATTGTGTCATTAAAAGGCGCAGCTGCAGAAGTATTGCAAACGGTTTCAGTGGCGGAGCAGAAAAATTACAAGGCGGTGATGGATGCCTTACAGCGAAAATATGGCAGTGACCACATGAAGCAGATTCACAGATTGGAGTTGAAAAGTCGTATCCAGAAATCTTGTGAGTCTTTGCTGGAGTATGCTGCGGATATTGAGCGATTGGCACACCTTTCCTATCCTGACGAGTTAAGTGTCGTAGCTGAAAAATTCAAAATAGAGGCGTTTATTGACGGCATACGTGACTCAGATACAAAACGCGAGACAATGAGGAACCCGAAGACAACATTTAACGAAACAATAACGATTGCCCTCACTCAGGAGACGATTGCGTTGACATGCCGCCCATCACTGAAAACTCGTCGGATGGAGGTGGAGGCTGAAAAGAAAAATTTATCGTTCGCCAGCAGTAGCTTCAGCGAAAAATGCTACTACCTTGGTAAGCAGGGACACATGGCACGTGACTGCAAATCACATCGTAAACGATCTGCATCACGTTCACCAAGAAGAAGAATTGAAAATCGGATGGAGGTGGAGGCTGAAAAGAAAAATTCATGGTTCGCCAGCAGTAGCTTCAGCGGAAAATGCTACAACTGTGGTAGGCAGGGACACACGGCACGTGACTGCAAATCACGTCGTAAACGATCTGCATCTGAAGAAGAATTGAAAATAGGGTGGACGATGGAGAAAATAATTGCCAAACATTGCAAAGGAAGCCAGCATGGAAATGCGGATGCACTTTCCCGTCGTCCATGTAAAATTGAATGTGGTCATTGTTCACGAACGGAAAATAAAGCTGGAACTATTGATGTGCTCCTTTTGAACGTTTTGCCCGAAGAAAAGTGGACAAAAGAGGAGGTAAAACGGGACCAGCGCAGTGATACAAATTTGGCTAGGAAACCGGCGTGGCAAGAAATATCAAGTGAAAGCCAAATCTGTAAAGCATACTTGGCTCAATGGCAAAGTTTGGAGTTGCATGATGGTTGTCTCTACCGAATCTGGGAAAGCGAGGATGGTAAAATTCGCTCAAAACTGCTGGTTATTCCAAAGGCCAAATTAAAGGAAATAATCGAGGATTATCACAATGGATCGAGTGGTGGACATCTGGGCATAACGAAAGCCACAGAGAAAATAAAGAAACGGTTTTATTGGGTAGGATGTCAAGAATCAGTTGTTGACTGGATCCGCCGTTGTGACCAATGTGCAGTTGCTAAAGGACCAAGGCAACGCATCAGTACACGGTTAGAAATATTGGAATAAATTTTAATACTTTTGGGATTACATATATGACTACACCAGAATTGTATTAAAATTCAATGCTGTCTAGATATTAAAATTAATTTTTAATACAAATTTGTATTAAAATTTAATACACGTTTTTATTAAAATTTAAAAAAAAATATGTCGTATCCACTGGGATTCGAACCAGGTTCCCTTTCAATACAAGGTTTGCATGAACATTTTAACGACATCAGCCAACGTA
The DNA here is from genome assembly GCA_949775025.1 of Tricholauxania praeusta. Lineage (NCBI taxonomy): Eukaryota > Metazoa > Arthropoda > Insecta > Diptera > Lauxaniidae > Tricholauxania > Tricholauxania praeusta. The sequence goes on along the minus strand of OX459029.1, from coordinate 66,126,072 downwards.
GTATTATATTTACGTTGGCTAAGTGTAATACTTGTGATAGCATTAAATGTTATAAAATATCGTTTTAATGTTTGAACTGTATTAGAATTTAATACAAAATGTATTACAAAATTTTGTAATATATTCAAAAGTATTAAGTTTAATCAAAATTGTATTAAAAATTTTTGTAATACTTCGCTTGTATTAAAATTTATTCCAAGATTTCTAACCGTGTATAACGTTGGAGCTCCCTTTGAGAGGATAGCCATGGATATAGTGGGACCTTTTCCAATCAGCAATGCAGGAAATAAATACATCCTTGTGGTAATTGATTACTTCAGTAAGTGGCCAGAAGTATATCCCATTCCCAATCAAGAAGCAAGGAGGAAATATTGAATTGACACTTTTTAAGGAGGCTTGTAACATGCTTGGAATACAGAAGACATTTACCACAGCTTTGCATCCTCAGTCCGATGGCATGGTCGAAAGGTTCAACCGTACTCTAGAGGAGCATTTAAAAAAGGTTGTTGATAAAGGACAAAAAGATTGGGATGAGCATCTACCAATGTTTCTGATGGCTTATCGGTCGTCAATACACGATACCACTACAGTCACGCCAGCAAAAGCCATTTTTGGTACGGACTTAAGGCTTCCAGCAGATTTGAAGTACGGTTACATGTCGCGGAAAAGAGGAGAACTAGCAGATATACACGAGCTTATCAGGAGACGTACTCAATTGGCTAGCGATAAGATAAAAGCTCGGTATGACCTGCGAGCAAATACTCAAGGGTTCAAAGGAGGTCAACTAGTGCTGCTACATAACCCACAACGAAAACGAGGCTTGTCTCCTAAATTACAGGCTCATTGGGAGGGACCTTACCGGATCGTCACAAGGATTAATGATGTTGTGTATCGAATCCAAAAATACCCCGGGAACAAAAGTAAATTAAAGGTAGTTCACATCGAAAGGCTGGTACCTTATACTAGAGATGGAGAGACTCTTGTTCGGGACGAACAAGTTTAAGCGGAGGGCAGTGTAGCGAAATTTGGTTTATGCCAGAAAATTCTCTAAATAAAAACCAACGAAAGAAAACTAAATGATACTAGCTAGCATCACTGGCTGTATAAAAAAACGTGTACACTATCTAGCGGCTAAATGTAGTTTTTGTACTAAAAATGATAAGCCGAAAAGGCGCTGCAGTACACTATAAAAGTCGACAACAGAGACAAATTATCACCGCCGATACGCCATCTAGAAGGTATTGGTAACATTCTGGATAATTGTGGATTCCATGGTGATACGCCATCTAGAAGGCATTGGTAGCATTCTGGATAATAGTGGATTCCACGCCGATACGCCATCTAGAAGGTACTGCATTATTCGAGAAAGTGATGACTGTAGTATAAAAGGTTGTCATCTGAGTTGTCGAAAAGCAGTTGAATTTAAGCAATAAAGTGATACAGTTGATTTTAAGTAGTTTGATTTTAACACAGTGGATTTTAAGTAAATAAGTAAAACAGTGGTCTATACAGTGCCAGATTAATATTAGAGTTTGAATATTAATGAAATAAACAATCGTACCGTGTAAAAACTAACTTTTGTGATTTAAATAAACCATTTTATAATTAAATAAGTTTGTGTGTTTTTGATTGTTACACAATCCAGTGATTGAACTCAGAAAAGTGTAAGAGATCGAAATTATCGTCTAAGAGACAGGAATTTCGTAACAATATGTTAACTACCTGTTAAGGTATCTCATAAATGTTGCTAGTTAATTGAAAACAAAAGGTTTAATACAAAAAAGTAGACAAAGTTGCTGCAAAACACTGACTAGCAGCAATTTTTTTTTTTCAATTTGCTTTGTCTACAACTTTTCTGTAGACCATTAAGACGTTATCACCAATAGTAAACGAGTTGTTATAGCACCCATTATGTAATATGAGTATACCGTAGACAGACGGCAGCGTTAATTTGCTTTAGCAGACTTAATTCAAATTAAATTGTGAACTATTCCCATTCTAATGCGCATCAGCTCTGATATAAATGCACAAAATCAATCTGAATTTGTACTGAATCAAGCTATTTCAATATGGCAACACAGCCGATAACTCTAAATTATTAATGTCATTATCATTGTCATTGTGAATGTGTCATTATTTGTGACATTGAATTTATTGTTAATATTCAAAAATGGATACAAAGACAACGAAGGTAAGTTATTTTAATTATATTTAGCAAAAAATACTTATTAAAACCTTAGTGCATTTTTCTAATTTAAGAAGTCATTATTTGTGATTTTGTGTGAGAGAATCGTATATGGAAAAGAGAGTGACAAAAACAAAATTTGTAAACAATACGTTTTTGCGGAGAAAATCGTATAAGAGAAGAGAGTGACAAATTCACCTGTTTTCTAAATGCACAAAACTATCGTCTGTCAGGGTAAAATTTTAATTTGAATTAGTAAATTTTTAATGCGCATTAACGCTGCCGTCTGTCTACGCTATTAAATGCACAAAATAAAACTGAATTTACACTGCATTTAGTTATTTCAATATGGCAACACACCCGATAATTCTAAATTCATGTCATTGTCATTATTTGTTATTTCGTGTGAGAGAAAAGAGAGTAACAAAAACAAAATTTGTAAACAATACATTTTGCTGAGAAAATCGTATGGGGAAAAGAGAGTGATAAATTTTAATAGATGCTTCCTATGTGTGTTGAACAAGTCAGCTGTTTTCTAAATGCACAAAACTGTCGTCTGTCAGGGTAAAATTTTAATTTGAATTATTAAATTTTTAATGCACATTAACGCTGTCGTCTGTCTACGCAATAACTCAGCTCGACATGGGCGTAGCGACGGTGGAGCAGGATGGCTACTCTGGCTTGCTCATGATATCATTTAGTGTAGTCAAATATACAAAAATAAAGATACATAAGAACTTCAAAATAATTTCGACTGTGATGTGTGGTAATCATAATCTACCCTTAAGGGGAAAAGAACATCATGAAGGCGACTTGGTTAGACTCAAAATTGAAATTGGTAATTAAATTTAAAAGAAGCACATGGAAAACAGTCAAAACATAACACCAAACGTACAAAATTAAATAAACGGCCAAAGTGGCGACATCACCACTGCACCTATAGTATTCTGGCAAACGAAAGCCGATGAGAAACAAATTGCCGAATGCCGCGTGTCACAGATCTACAAAAAACATCGTGCTTATCCTCCATCGCAGACTCGTAGCGAATTTTGGAAGAAATCTCTAATCATTCCGTATAAAGATTTACTAATAGTGTCTATGGACCAGAGTTTTTCTGAGAACTAACCCTCTCATGTTGCATCCTCGCGTAATATTTGATATTACGTATGAAGATTTCTTAAAAATAACTGAAAGTTTTTGTGACTTTTACAATTTAAGTACTTTCTTCGCGTTACTTTGTAATGACCAGTTGGGACAAAGTAATATGTCAAAGGCTGAACTGAAGGAAATAGTATTAGCTTCACCTGAAAATTAAAGCTAATTGTTCTATACCCAGCCATAAAATAGATGCCACACATCTCATTCCCATAGCACTGCACAAAATGCTCCATCGAAATATCTTTAAGCACCTTGCACTGGGTAAAGACTTGATTACGGTCAACAATGACAGAAATTTGGCTTCTCGGCATCCGTATGATGAGTATGCCTAAGGAAAGATTCCGAAATATATGGTAGAACAGAAATTTACACAACATTTAGCCAGAACCCTGGTAGGATAGTCTTGAAATATTCTTATGATTTGTTGAAATATCATTGCAGCCATATAATTTTAATGTTTTCAAGCCTTCAAGTTAGCCATTTATAGTATTTTACATGTTTCGAATGATCAAATTTTCGCCCCACCATCAAGTGAACCCTGGCTACGCCCATGCAGTTCAACTATAGACATATATCGCTAAACCTATTTATAAAAATTTCAGAATATCTACATAAGAAGTTATTTTAATCAAAACAATTTTCAGTGTAGTGCAATAACTTCATGTGCACATTTAAAGACAATTAACCCATTATGGCTTTGCTGCAATTACTAAAAGTTTTTTTATAACATATCTGTTGTTCAAAATGTTTTCGGATATATTTTTACAATTTGACTTGTTCAAAATGGTTTTTTTTGTACAAGGAAGATTTGTTGTGTAATGACATAGACATAGTAGCTCTCATACAATCCCAAAACCAAATTAAAGATGTATTCAGTAGTAAGAACAAAAGTGTCCTTAACCATCGTGTTTTTGATAGTTACATTTGTAAAAAAATAGTTTCCACAAAGAAAACATATCTACTTTCGTTAGAAAGTAACAAAATTTTTTCAACTTTTGAGATAGTCTTATGCATACTATTCTAAGAAAAAAAACATTGCGTGGTGCCTGAGAGGTTTGCCTACACAGGCAATTTGCTAAGGAATACATGTAAAGGTATGCAGATCGCTTACTTTACGATTAGTATGAGAGGCTGATCTGTAAAGCGATACATGCACAGGAAAATAGCTCACGTACTTTTGGCTAAGTCGTAGCGATCCACAGAGTCCGTTAAGTTAATTTGCATCAAAGTATACCCCTAACAGCTGTAGCTAAATTCATGTATAATAATGAAATGCGGTGAAATCATAACACATCCGTTAATGCAAGGGATTCAATTTGGAAACTTTTGACGTAGGTTGGTAGGATTGACATCGTGTTGCAGAATTTATTTTTGTATAGATGAACTATTGAAAAAATGAGTTTATTTAAAAAAACTTAAATTTAATAAAATTAAAGAAAATTTGCTGTTTTATGATTTGTTGTTTGACTTTGATTGAGTTTATTAACTTTGATGCAACGGACACGCTGGAATATATGTGTTGAGACATTATAGCATCAGCGCAACATCCTTCTCTCGTCATGTGACAATTTTTCGCAAAACTTCTCCAGAGACCGTTCAAAAATTTGAGTAACATTTTTTGATTGATCACCTCTGACACCAACATAGAAATGCTCTCTGAAATTTCTAAGCACATAGTTTCGTGATGTACTCCAAATTTGATCCTATTTAAATTACATTCAAATCAAACGTCAAAAAATAAAACAGTTTTTCACTTTGATTCCGCTTCCTATTTATCGGAATGAAACACAAGATTTAATATTGTATCTTTGACCATGAATAATAAATTGAAGAAGGTCGAAATTTTCTGTAAATTGTATTGCTCTCTTTTAAGAAACATCAGGGAATTTATTGTGTGTGCCCTCAAAAATAAATTTCTGAAGCTTATTTCCTAGAGCTCTTTAAGGAAATTGTTCGCCAAAGTGTTGAGTAAATGATCTCTTATTTGGAAACATTAGATTTCTGAATAAACGAATTTTTAAAGCGGATAAAAATTGAAAAAGAAGGATATTCGGAGGTTGTATAAAACGTGTGTAAGTACAAAAAATTTTCCTTAGTGATATATTTCATATTATGTAGTTTCGTATACTTTTGAGATCAAAATTATGATGGTTAAAAAATCACTGAAAATACTTCTCAACAGTTTAAGGATTGAAACTCACTCAGTTATTTTGCTACTCATCTAAATTATTTCCTACCTGACGTTTTTTTTTTTTCGTTGGATAGAACTTTTTGAAATTTATTAGAAATTTGTTAATAGTGCATGTACATAAATAAGTACAAATCGCCTATTTGCTGGAATACTGTCATAACTCAAAAATAAATTTTTTGGAGATAATTTTATGATTTATCTTGAGTGAAAAAATCAGATCGGTATCTAATGAACTTGCCTTGTGACAAGAGTATATGTAAAGTATATTTTTTGAAAACTTTATATATAGGGTTTTTGAGTTATGACGGTCTTGGAGCAAACGAGCGTCGTGCATATAACATAGGAGATATTTTTTAAGCACGTAATTTTTCGTTTGTTTCTTTTTTCAAATGTCAAGTGTTGACATTTTCTATCTGCTTTTTTTTTGATATGCTACTCACACTCTCTCAAATTGTTTCGTTTAAATCGACGTCAGCAACAAGAACAAGTATGTAGAAAGAGCACATAACAACACAACAAAAACAACCAAGTGCAAAACAAAACAGCGCGCACCTAAAACTATGCACTGCAAAAACAAAGAATCACTTTGTAAAGCACGAAGTGATTTTTCACACGTTTTTCCAGTTCAATTTCCGACGACTATACGCGATACTTTTTGATTTTCGAAATGCGTAAAGTTTTGCGAAAATTTTTTAACCGTAAATTGACTGAGTTTTGCGAAAACTACAAAGCCACAAACAGAAGAACTACGTCTCGTATCGTCGCTTTAACACTGAAATGTTGATGGCATTTCGGTTTAATGGACACACTGCTACTAACACAGGCAATATAGCACACGTACACACAGACACTTTTATACGTATTTGCGCTGCCAAACAAAAACGGTACGACGAGCACATTGCGGTGCTGAGGTTGACATTATGACGAAAATATGCGATGCGATGGAACGCCGTACGAAATGACGCTTCAACATCATGATGAGTAAAAGAAAGTCAGGGTTGTTTTCCAACTAACACACGCAATAGTTAACAAAGAAAAACGCCTCTTTTAAGAGTATGTATGTGTGTGCAGTAAAAATATAAAGGGATCCAAATAAAAAACGCACAAGCACTGTTGGACACAACCGTGACGTATACGTAACTAAAATAAAATACAGTTCGAAATGAGTAAAAAACTGCTATCGCTGCTGCAATGTTAGAAAAAATGCACACAAAAATTACCTACACACATATGTATGTATGTTTGAGTATATATGTATAGGTACTCATAAATGCCGCACAGATATGCTAATTTTCACCATTATTTGCTAGTAAAAATAGAGAAAAATGCAGAAAACAATAGAAAATAGAACTAAACATGCAATCGCCGCCAACCAAAATAGCAAATGCACGAGAGCTGTCGTGTTTTAGCTTCAGCTTCTTCTTCAATTTTAGCTGAGAGCATGAAATCGAAATGAAAATTTTCCGCACTGCTTCCTTTCTGAGACTTGGCGAACAGCCATAGCCTAGCTCCACGTTTTCGCATGAGAAATTGGAATAAATCGCAGCTGGGCTTACATTGAGTATGCGACCGCTTATGCCAACAATTTTTAGTGTAAAATTGACAACATAACAGAAAATTGAGAACGAAAGAGCGTAATATTGGAAAAGAGCACCTTAGCATGTAAAGGGCAACAGCCCCAGTTGAAAAATTTTATACTTTCATTATAAGACTTTCTGTACATCAATACGAACAAATGTTTGAAAGGGTTAAAAATTTAACTAAAAGTAATTTAATAAAATTATGTGCACGGAATCTATATATTTTCCGAAAACATAAGAACCAATGATACACTAAATGGTTACTTTTATTGAATATAAGAGATCCTCGTGAACAATTTTTGGGTTGGCTTGAGACCAGCAATGAAAATCTTGCTTATCTATTAATCCAAGGAGGTGGCAATGAGCCTCTTTAAAGCAAATAATGATTTTGGCAAATTCAGCATCATTTTTAAGTTGTTCTAGAGCCAAATTAGCAAAATTTACGGCGTTTCCGATGACCCAAATATTTCAATTCTTGCGTGATAACAATTTAATAATGATTTAAGCATATTAGGCAAATAGTCCATTGTTCCTCTCTCATAAAAATTGCTTTGAATTGCAAATAATTTTACAGCACAGCTGTTTTGTTTCATGTTTTCGCGATAATCTAGTACTGCCACATTACTTACTTCCCAGAAGGTTCTACACCAGTGAGCAGTTCCGCATTGAAAATGGTTCCAGGCCACCAAATTTTCAGAATTCAGCGTAGAAAATTGTTGGTGCACAATTGTAAATTCTGTATTCGGGTATTGTGATATGGGTATTTTTGTATTTTAAATTACACGTAACTTTTATAGCATAGCTTCTACTTCTTTATGTATAATAGTTTTTGATTCATTGTGCAGTATATTACGACTTCGGAACTCTATAACGTATGCCAATAAGAAGCTATTTCAACAAAATGGAAAAATGCCAAGTTACACCTCTAAAAGAAATTGGCGGGTAATGTGATATATAGAAAAGTATAACAAGCTTAAAACAGTAGGAACTAAAAATTCAATAACATTATATCTTTCAATAAAATTTCCATAAAAAAGGAAACTAGACTTAAACTAAATCAATAAGCGAAAAACAGAACATATTAAAGTCAGATAGATGACTCACATACACAAATTGTTTGTCATCTTGGAAGACAATCATTGTGAGCCCAAATTAAATCGCATTGCAGGCATTGAAGGAGTTGTTGAAAAAAGCACAGATAATGTCCTTGCTGGGTAGAGCAAATTGGACTGTATCACATTACGCAAATTAAAGTTTTAATATATTCGGGTTATTTTTATTAAAACACATTTCAGCAAATAAAGAACTCACGTTATTTATGACAAAGTATATTCAACCAACTAACAAATTTTAGTACTTCGGTTATAATACTTACTTTATTTTGGGCTTAATTCACACATGAAATGTACACAAATAAGATCTCGACTTGTGGCAAAATAAATTTCACCACAATGAGACCAAAAACAGTGAATGCGAACGTACAAAACAGCAGCAGCACGTATCTTTTTCCGTAACTGCTATGTTGACAAACAAATTTTTATCGAGAGCTGCTTATTTAAGGAAATATGATGGCATATCACATTACCCGACCATATCACAATACCAGAAGTTACTCTACTGTTGACAGAACAGGTTTCCGAGCTGAACAAAAGAGCTTCACGCAGTGACGACTGCACACATTGGGCGCTGGGACAAAGAGGTAATTTTCCGCCCCCCACCAACGGAAATTTAAAGGTCCTCACTTTTTGTCTTTGAAAACCTTAGCAAAATAAGATAATAAGATAAGACATTGAATTACAAAATCACTTCCATGTCCTCTACAATTATTAACATTTCCTAAAAAAAAGGTCCACAACATTTACAATCTTTCGTAGTTATGCTAAACACAAAAACTTCAATTTCATATTACGACGACCATTTTGCCGTACCTCAAGCGGTTGCGCCCGGGGCTGCTGTGATCTCGTTTCCCCCCTAGGTACGCTACTTACTTTACGTTTCAAATTCTATGTATTGTTAAACGAATAACATATAAAAAGCAAATGATGTTATGTAGGTATTTTGAGAAACATTTTTTTTTTAAAAAAAATAATGTTTAAAAATATATGTATGTTTTTAGTGTAAATTATTTCCCGCAAGAAAAGGTAATACCAAATGCAATTCAAAAACAAAGGCAAACAACACCAAAAATGTTTTGCATTGCTTCGTTTCACTTTTTGGTTGGATTCTTAAAATATCTATGCAAAAAGGATGACGTATCAGGCTAAAAAATTCTTACTAATCGGACTTTTAGTCACTGAATGATTCCGCTTAGCAATGAAAGAAACTAGTATATCACGCCTTAGCCAATTTTTTCCAAATGTATCTTTGCTTAATTTTATTTTTTTTTTTTGACACACACTAAACTGCACAGTAATAAAATTACTATAAATTATCTTGTGTTCCGATACACGCTTATGCATGCTTATTTATCCATTTTCCAATAGGTTTTAAAATTTTTCGTTGTTGAAATTGTTCAAAAAAGACAAAAAAAAATTAAACTTTCAGTTATTTAAAGAATGAGCGATATGTATTTATTGTATTATTCTGCCCACAGAAGCGAAAAGGGCGTATCTAAAAAAAAAATTATATTCGTGATTCTTATGTCATTGGATAGCTTAAGAAATTACACTTCTAATGAACTATTTCAAATGCCGATATCTTAGTTCAAACATATAAAAAAAACTCCTTAGAGAACTTTCTCTATCTCAATTTTTCAGTTGTCTCTAAAAATTGACATAAGCAAAACATCAATTATCTCGAATCGCATTTTTTACGCCCTTTTCGCTTCTGAGGACTTTATTGTGATCTTAATTAAATTGTGTGTGTTGATGTCGGGAAATATAAGCTTTTAAAATAATTTCAACGTAGGAGGTCTGCTAGCGTTAAGGTATCTCTGAGCTAAAAGTTGGTAAAACAGATTTGTTGGTATGACAGCTCCCATGCAACTCCAATATCTTATATGTTATAAACAGTGAACGATGATAAATAGTCTATTAGTAAATGAGTGAATGAATTTGGTTATAAGCAACGCCAACTGCATCGGAAATGGATTTGAAAATTTATTTCGGCATATTTGTGCTATTTTTCAACATTTTGCAACTAAAAAGAGCTCAGTGCCCAGAAATGTTGACATGTTATTTTATTATCGTATCATCTTATCAATAATAAATTTGCATATTTAATAGAAATAAGTAATTTTCAACTTATAATGATCCTTAGAGTAAAGTTTCTGATTGCTTTCCACCTGGGGATTGCCAGAGCGATCTCTGAGCCAACCATTAGCAAGTTGACACACAGCCTCCCCGCGGCTCCATCTGGGTAGCTATCTCCGCATCCGCTGAGATAGTGAGCGAATGTGTGCAGCGTGTCCTCCCTGGAAGTAAACTGGGTTGTGCGCAGGGTTTGGTACCCGCCACGTAAAAAAAACACTCCAATGAAGAGTAAAAAAGCCTCGGATAATGAACCCCTCAACGTTGACGACCACTGCAAACGAAAAAAGGACTATGATTTAAGGATATGCACCTGGAATATCCGGACCCTCAATAGGGAAGGTGCCTCTATCGAATTGGCGGATGCCCTCGGAAAAATTAAGGCTGACATCACCGCCATCCAGGAAATAAGATGGATAGGACAAGGTTGCTCTAAACAAGCAAGTTGCGATATCTACTACAGCTGCCATGCGGAGAGGCGCGAATTGGGATGCGGATTCGTAGTAAGCAAGAGACTTCGCCACCATATCTCCAGGTTCACACCTGTGAGCGAAAGGTTGGCTACGATCCGCGTCAAGGCTCGATTTTTCAACATCAGCTTGATTTGCGCGCACGCCCCGACGGAGGAAAAGGACGATGCTGTCAAAGATGCCTTCTATGCGAGACTCGAGGAAGTATACGACCGCTGCCCGGCCCATGACGTTAAAATTGTACTCGGGGATTTCAACGGAAAGGTCGGAAGAGAAGGTATATTTGGCCCCACTGTCGGTCAGTTCAGCCTTCACGAGACCACCTCAAACAACGGTCTACGGCTGATCGACTTCGCCGCGGCGCGAAACATGGTAGTAAGTAGCACCAGATTTCAACACCTCGATATCCACAAGGCCACCTGGCTGTCCCCTGATCAGAAAACACGCAACCAAATCGATCATGTTGTGATCGACGGAAGGCATGCTTCGAGCGTGATAGATGTTCGTACGTTCCGGGGAGTCAATATTGACTCCGATCATTATCTTGTTGCAGCCAAGATACGCATGCGGCTGTGCAATGCAAAGGATGTACGCTCTGGTACGCAACGAAAGCTGGACGTCGCTAAGCTGCAATCACATCGGACGGCCGAAGCCTATTCCGCTCGCCTCTCAGAACTGCTCCTTCAACCTGACTCTCTACCCGATGATGCCGGTGGACTTTGGGCGCATATATCCCGCTCCATGCGCTCAGCCGCTGAGGAAGTCATTGGTTTCCGACGCCCACTTCCGCGAAATCAATGGTATGACCAGGAGTGTCGCGAAGCTACTGCAGTGAAAAACGCCGCCTACAAAAGAACCCTGCAGTCAGCAGCAACGCGAGCCGTGCACGAAAACTACCGGGAAAAGAGAAAGGATGAGAGGCGCCTTTTCAGACGCAAGAAACGAGAGCAGGAAAGGCACGAGCGTGAGAAACTCGAAGTGTTACGGGGCAGGAATGATGCTCGAAAATTTTACCAACAAGTCAAGCGTCTGACCCAAGGTTTCAAGCCCGGAGCATCAACCTGTAAAGATGAACATGGAAATCTGGTTACGGATACGCAGGGTGCACTGAGATTATGGAGGGAACACTTTTCCAAGCTGCTTGCTGGCGATGACTCCACCAATCCCGCCTTTGGAGAAATTAACCCGATGCCACCAATCAACGACGATGGTGTGGACGTACCACCACCTAGCCATGACGCGGTACGAGTTGTGATCCAACGACTTAAGAACAACAAAGCGGCTGGTGCCGATGGCCTGCCTGCTGAATTGTTCAAGACCGGCGGCGATGAGCTGATAGGGTGTATGCATCAACTCATCTGCAAAATATGGCTAGTAGAAAGCATGCCCGACGATTGGAATCTCAGTGTCCTTTGTTCTGTACTGAAGAAAGGTGACCCGACAATCTGCGCTAACTACCGGGGAATCAGTCTGCTTGCCATCTCTTACAAGGTCCTGTCGACTGTACTGTGTGAAAGACTTAAGCCGTTTGCCAACACACTGATTGGGCCTTATCAGTGCGGCTTTAGACCTGGTAAGTCCACCATAGACCAGATCTTCACACTACGTCAAATCCTGGAAAAAACCCACGAAAAACAGATCGATGCCCATCATCTCTTTATCGATTTTAAAGCAGCTTTCGATAGCCCGATACGGGATTGCCTGTATGCCACCATGTCTGAGTTCGGTATACCTGCGAAGCTGGTGCGGCTTTGCAGAATGACGTTGAGCAACACAGCCAGCTCCGTCAGAGTAGGAAGGGACCTCTCCGAACCATTTGATACCGAACGAGGTTTCAGACAGGGCGATCCATTATCCTGCAACCTCTTCAACTTTGTGATGGAAGGGGTGTTGCGAAGAGCCAGTGTACATCGTAATGGCACTATTTTCTACAAAAGTGTCCAGCTCCTTGCATATGCCGATGATATTGATATCATTGGACGTTGTAAGCGAGATGTTACTGCTGCGTTCTCTGCTATCGAAAAAGAGTCAGCGAAAGTGGGTTTGACGGTGAACGAGGGCAAAACAAAATATATGCTGTCCACAAACAGGGAGACGCGGCGTATTGGATCCTTTGTTACTGCGAACAACTATACTTTCGAAGTTGTCAAGGAATTCACCTATCTTGGCACCGCCGTGAACACTCAAAACGATGTCAGCCTGGAGATAAAGCGAAGACTAACTCTTGCTAATAGGTGTTACTATGGTCTCAGTAAGCAATTGAGTAGTAGAGACCTCTCTCGCCCGACAAAACTGACACTCTACAAGACGCTCATCTTACCCGTGCTACTTTACGGCGCAGAAGCATGGGTAGTGTCGCAGACTGATGCAGCCACGCTTGGGGTGTTTGAGAGAAAAATTCTTCGCAAAATCTTCGGTCCTGTTCACGTCGGCGACGACTACCGTATTCGAATGAACCACGAACTGTACGAGCTCTACGCTGACATTGACATAGTCAAGCGCATCACTATTCAACGTCTGCGCTGGCTGGGACATGTTGTACGTATGGACGAAGAAGCTCCGGCGAAAAAGGTGTTTGATGCGGAAGCCGCTGGGCGACGACGAAGAGGAAGACCATGCCTCCGATGGAAAGACCAAGCCGAGGAAACCCTATCCACGCTTGGTGTGAATGATTGGAGAAGGCGTGCGCAAAGCAGAGGCGCCTGGAGAGAGCTTTTGAGGTCGGCCGTAACCCGGTAACGGGTTGTTATGGCCACCCAAGTAAGTAAGTAAGTAAGTAATGATCCTTAGAAACTACTATGGAGTACAAAAAAAAAGAAATTATTTTTAAAACGACTGAATGAGACAGCACTCAGCTTATTAAAATTCAATAATCTCTTACAATATTATTTTTTATAACAAAATATCATAAATTTAAAAATAAATACATATCATGATATGAAAATTTATTTATTTTTTTATTAAATAAGATAGAATGTGCATTGAAATAAATATTCTTGCATTTTAATTTCCTTATGTATATTTGGCAATTAATATTTCAGAAGGCATTGCCGTTTAAATTTTAAAGTTCTAATATCAAAAATCTTTTATTTGTTTAAGATAAGTTTTTTTTTTTCGTGAGGAAAAAAAGTATATTCTTCCAACTGGGGTGTGTTCTTACAATATATTTGGGCTATATTTAGATGATGAAACATGTTGGTTCTACAAAAACAATTTGCGAAGTCTAAGTACTACGGTTTTGCAGAGATTATTTTACTTCCTATGTTTTAATTAGACTTGTATTACAGATGTTTTAAGTTTTGTTTGAGATTAATATTAAATTCTTATTAAATAAAAAATTACTTTTGTGCACACACGTTATGATCAATTTTAATGTAAAAAGAAATAGACGAAAGAAAAAAAATGGTATTTGAAAAAACTCCGAATAATTAAGAGAATGCCAATTTCTTGAGCTTTGAAGGCTGGGCAGCTCACGGTAAAAAATTTTTTCAGTTGCCTTTCGAAAAAAGATGAATACCTTAGTATACAGATTTTATCTACATAATAATTTTTTGCTCAGCGTACAAATAAATTAAATTCGTAAAAATTTTCAAAAATTATTAATTATGTTTCAATTTTTCATTACTCGTGTAAGCAATTTTTATTATCAACAAATATTAAAGAAACTTATAGTATAAATAGTATAGTCAACCGAAGTCCTACATATCTTTGATTAAAATACGTGCTTGATTTGATTTAGCATGCTGTGGTTATGCGGCCCTCCTACAATAACATTTTCGAAAAATTTTCTATTGCAGATATCCCAAAGAGATTGCGAAAACCGTTTTATTATAAATATGCGTTCTAATATACATATTTTTTATTTTGTATGTACTAAGAATGGTGTCTAGATTTTTGCTAGCAAACTGTTTTCCAGAAATATGACGTAGGTGCAAAACCTATCCAAAAACTTTAACATCTATAGCTCTGAAACCCAATCGATCCAACCCAACTCATCTGAGTATCGTTATGTACTCGAAATGGAGAATTCATAATTACATTAAGATTGGTCACGGAATATTAGTCACATTTCATTCTTTACAATTTTAGTTCTATACATAGTACCTTGATTGATGAGTTAGTTGCCTTGCAATTTTCTGCACAAATCGTTTGCAGAGAGTATTGCAAAAATCTCTCTCAATTGACAAGAATACTACCGCAACACTGCTAGCCATGTATCGCATGGCTAAAAACAGAGGCGGAGTCACAAAAACGGAAAAGATGTTATATACAAAATGGGAGGTGCTTCAGAGGAAATTGCGGCAAATCATACAATGGCAAAGGAAAGAAAATACATAAAACTGTAATTTTTCACAGTAAAAGTGTGATGTAAAAACCAAAATGGCGGTAGTGAAATATAAAATTTAGTTTCAGCGTTCTATTCCAAAAAAGTGCGGAAAAATTTATTTTTAAACAGCAATAAAGCAATTCCCTTAAAAAATTTTTAAGACTACAGCACTGCATTTTGTTTACATCCTGTTTATTCATTAACAATTCTCAGTACAACAACAACAACAGCCAAGAATAAGAGCAACAACATAACTTGCCGCACGTGGCACTGACAAATTATAAGCACGATACAACAGCGCCGGCAAACTCAGCATTGCAGCAATATCTACTGACTGAGAGTAACGAAATCCACGTGCGAACTGTTGTTGTATTGTATCGCAATTTTCCTACAAGTTTTACTCTCTGCAACTCAATTGCGATACAACGCAACAACAATGTGGCAAGGGAAAAATAAAAAAAGAGTAAGCTTTAGGTGAAGAACAAAATAATTGCGATACAAACTGTTGGATGTAAAGTAGAAAAGGCTCATGTATTTAACAGCTGTTTTCAGTTAAAGAACTAAGTTTTGACAGCTGCGACGCCAAAAAGCCGGCGTCTTTGTTGACATATTGACAATGGTTTTATTGCAAAAAAAAAAAGTTCTGTGTGGAGTCCTTCTGATGAGCTTGAATTTTTCGTTATAAATGCTAAAATATATTCTACTTATGATTTAACCATAACAATACTCGTAACAAAGTTTTGACAAAGTATACATTCTTTTTTAAGTGTTGTTAATTATCCCAATAAAATGGTCCGTTCCGCGGAAGCATCAGTATGTACATATATGTATAAGTGTATGCTATATGACGGAGGGGTATGGGGCCTGATTTTACCGCGGAGTCTACACAGTATACACATTTTAATTTTTTTTTTCGTTTTTGACTTCAGTGTTGATTTATTGAATTTTAGTTTACCCTGAAACGGAATCCGAGCTCAGAATTAATCTTTAACGTAAGGATTTTGTGATATTCTAATTTAAAAGTGCAAAGACCACTGTTTTCGACATATTTGAGATTAGGTAGCACCGTGAACTTTTTTTTTTTTTTTAAATATCATATGTAAGGGATCTTAAAGTAAAATTTTTCTTTCTTTAAATGTCGTTGAGTTTTCTAAAGCATATTTTTTTTCGCCGAGTAATCACATTTTGAAATTTTGAAATCTCTTAACATACAAGTGTTAATGAGTTTTCAGGTACAGGTAAAATCGCAAATATGAAAATATCAAAATGTGATATCTCGGCGAAAAAAATGTGCTTTAGAAAACTCAACGGCATTTGAAAGAAGAAGAATTGTTATTTAAGATCCCGCACGTAGTATTTTAAAAAAGAAAAAAACCACGGTGCTCATAACTTCAAATAAGTCAGAAAACAGTGTTTTTTGCACGTTTAGATTAGAATACATATCTCAAAAACCTTACATGATGGAATTTTTTTACAATTTTTCCCGTAATCAGCAAACAAAAATCTAATAAGAAAACAACTCGAATTTAAAAAATGTTGTGTTATTAGTCTCTAAGAGAATAATGAAATTTACGTCAACATTTTCAATTAAATGGTGGATTTCAACTGATCATAAGATGGTACAAACTAGAACGAACTCACGTTAAGGCTTAGTAGGGCTAGTACAGCAAATTATAAAAACTTAATTCAATATAAAATACGCCTATAATGCGTACAAATTTTCAGTACATAATATCTATCTATATAGAGAATCAAACTCTTTATTTGCACTTGGGTCTACAATAAAAAATGCTTGTTTCCATGATATTTTAATTTTTAAAAAATGCCGAAAACTTATCTAAGGTATATTGGAACATGTCAAGTTTTGGTTTTATATTTCATACCAGTGATTGATTTTGATTTTATTACATATATTAATTCCAAAAGTAGTATAAAAGTGTTCTGAATTAAAACAGAGTGTACTGATAAAAAAAAGTCATTTTCTGCTACAAAAAATTCCAAAAATTGTGATTCAGCCAAAAAAAACTTCAATTATGCCATACATACTGTCCCATATGCCATACGTGAAGTTTTTAGAGTTTCAAACTTTATGGTACAACATTTACAACATAGCGTATGCATGACATTAAAATTTCACAAAATTTGCATCCAAAAATCTTTTTCTTTTAAGTCATAGCTGTGTGCATCCCGAATATATATCAGTAATTCCAAAAAAATTAATTCACATTTTAAAATTAGGTCAAAATTGACCATATACTTGAAATCGTCCCCTCCGAGTGAAAATGCCCTAATTCGCTTTGTGACAACATTTTTTTAATATGTCACCATACAAAAAAAAAACACACTTTTTGTTTGGTGCCAGAAAATTTGGCAACCTCTTCTCGTTCCAAAGAGTTCGGGGCAAAACAACGTATATGTTGTCCACAAACAGAAAGACGCCCAGCGTATAGGAACTTATGTTACTGAGGACAGCTATACTTTCGAAGTTGTCAAGGAATTCACCTAATTTGGCACCGTCGTGACTCGCTCTTAATAATAAGTGTTACTATGGACTCAGTAAGCAATTGACCAGTTGAGATCTTTCTCACTCGACAAAACTGATACTCTACAAGACGCTCATCTTACCCGTGCTACTCTACGGCGCAGAAGTATAGGTAGTGTTGCAAACTGATGCAACCGTCGCAAAATCTTTGGTCCTGTTTGCGTCGGTGTCGACTACCGTATTTGTTTGAACCACGAACTGTACGAGCTCTACGCGGACGAAGAAGTTCAGGCGAAAAAAGTATTTGATTGAGAAGCCGCTGGGCGACGATGAAGAAGAAGACCATGTTTCCGATGGAAAGACCAACCCATAGAAACCCTATCTACGGTTATTGTGACTGATTGAAGTAGACGCGCCGGAAACAGAGGCGTATGAAGAGAGCTTTTGAGGTCAGACGCAACTTGATAACTTTGGCAACCAAGTAAGTACTTACGTAATTAAAAGTAACAGTACAATTTGTTTCGATACTTCCTTAAGTGTACAACTGGAAAATGAACAAAAAAAAAATAAAACAAATGTAACTAAGTATAAATAAGAAAAAAGTATAATTTTCCTTATTATTTTACTCAAATTTCGAAACTGAAAGTTTTGCAACTCTGGTAGCAACACTAGAAGTTTTTTTTTTAATGAGGATATATGTACTCGAAATTGAATAAATTTTCAAACTTTAAGCGTTCGCGAAGAATTCCAGAATATGAGGCTATTTTGAACATGTATCCTGTACATGTATAAAAATTTTGGATCAACAATTTTTTTTTAATTTATAAAAATGTTTCTCAAAATATCTATATAGGTATATTAAAACTAGGGTTGTAACGGAGCTCCGCATTCGCAAGTGCGAAACTTCCGCTTGATATTGTACCTCCGCAAATCTTAATGCGGTAAATCGGAGGTATGGCGGAAGTTATAAAATCAACATTAGAGCTTACAAAGTGGAAAATTTTGTGTTAAAGCTTATTTATATTTTATTATTTTGTGATGAGCTAGTTTCTTAAGATATGGTTATTAGAGCACCCATGAAATGTATGAAATGTGAAAAAGTGTTATATGTTCCGCTCCACACGCCTTTACTAATATAATAGGGTTAAAAAAGAAGATCTGCAAAAAAATTTAGTGTTTCTATTGGAAACAGTTCAGTCGCTTTTGACCAAAAGGCTGAAAAATGAGCTAAAAATGGGTTTTTTTTATTTATCGATCTACAACTGTAAAACAAAGATTTTTGATGATAACGGTCCAGGACATTTTGATGTAAAATTAAATGCCTAAGACATCCTTCATGAACTATTTGGATCTATATGTGTGCGTTTGCGGTCTTAAATGATGTTAAACACAAATTTTATGAACAATTTTTCCATTTTTTTTTTTAAACCGTCCCCATTAAATATTCGAAGAAGATAAATTTGTTCCCGTTATCTTATTTAATAGAATATCTCATGTAGTTTAAGAAAAATTTTAGTTTTTTTAAAAAATTTAATTTTTGATGCTTAAAAAAAGCTATTAAAATTCATTTTAAAATGTTTTTTGACTTATCTACATTAGGGTGACCAAAAAAAAAACGAGCTTTCGATTTATACGTTGCTTTTATAAAAAGTAGTTAGTGTTATATAACAAAATGAAGCCCTGAAAAAATTTCATTAAAAAATATAGATATTTCGAGGTCGGAAGTCTTAGGAAGATTTAGGAATTAAATTCATTCTTTTTATTTGCAAGTGATTATAACTCTTTCCAAAAGACAATTCTGCTTGAGATACGGGTTGTTGGCATTGATTCTAATATTTTCGGGTCTGTTGAACACGAAGGTGATAGTTGTTTTGCTATACACTGGCTGAAAACAGCGAAAAAAACAGCGCAAATTCGGGTTTAAGTGAGGTAAACTCTAGGGATAAATTTTTTTCTTAGTCTAACATTCTTCAGCATTGTAGTCCGAAAACAGACGAAGCAATTTTGCTTAGTCTCGTTGTTCCAGTATTTTTTTCTCAGAAAACTAGATTAATAGAAAAATGAAAAATCCTCGAAAACGGGCCAAAACTCAAGCTCAAATGAGATAAATTCGGGTAATACATTTTTCAAAGATCGTTTTCCGAATTAATTTTTTGCGCTGAATCCGAATTCAGCCTCAAAATCGACCCATCGCATCAGAACTCTGAAATATTTGAGGATAAGTACCTAAAAAACTAGGTTTTATTCGCACACGAAAATTGTAGTAGTTATCATGTTAAAATACAAAAACTGCTTTAAATAGCGAATTTTATAATGCTCAGCTTGCAAGACACACAGCTCATTTAATAATAACTGAATGGCATTACGTCTTAGGGACCAATAATAATGGATTCGATAGTTTTTTTTTCAAATACAAAACCTTGTAAGACGTTGACGTCAATGCAAAAATGCATACTTTTTTAGTTTATGCCTGAAATTTACTAAAAGTATTCATTTTAGCTTCACTTATTATCTGAAATTCAACTTTAAAATAATTGATTTACTAGAGAAAAAGTGAAAGTATTCGCAATAAAAAAAAAAAAAATAAGTTCTGCGAAGGAAAGAAAAACGAAAACAGCAACACCTGCTGTCTTTGAACAATTTTCAGCCAGACTTCCTTCATTTGCAACACAATTAGATAATTGTACGCGCAGACACCAGGATAATGAAAGGACATCGCAAGCACTAAAGGAAATCACCGCATAAAAAACCCTCATCAAAGTACCAACACCCTTTTTCCCAGACAAATTAAACAAATATTTACATTAAAAATCCTTATTTGCATAATTTACTTAAGGCATCAGAAAAGCTTAAGGCTGACAAAAACAAAGCAAAGTTCGGATGCTTAAGAAGAAGAAAATCCAGTCTAACGGTTTTTTTGAATTTTTTAAAATACAAAAGAGATTTTTACAAGGGCCTTTAAAAAAACTAGCCCATTTCTTTGGTTTCTAAAATTATTTGTTTCCGTTAAGCCCAACGTTCGTTTAACCATTTACTTTACAGGCCAAGTTAATATTCTTAAACGGGTTAAAGGGATGCACCGTTCGCAGATTTGATCTAGAAAGCTGGAATCTTGGGAGAATTTTCTTCAAATCCGGTTTTATTATATAGCCATATAGGACCGCAAATTCAAAAAAAAAAAATATATAAAAATACCTCCTTCGGATGTATTTTTTCCGCATTTTTAGTCACATGAAAAATGTGGACGTGATTTGACAATTGTGGGTGTCGTTCCTCATTCACCCAAAACGGTATATCTTGGCACCTAAGGCAGACTTTTTCTACGTTTTAGTTAGTCTGTTTTTTCGTTAAATTTCAACGAAATTGGACGTAAACTCTGTCCGCGCCGCACACTGTTGTATTTTGGGAAAAAATGGACAAAATCAAATTCCCGTCGATAGGAATGCCCAAAAAAAACGAGGTCGGTCTCATTCGAAAGGTGATTTCATGCTTTTTTTAGAAAAATTGTCCCGAATCGAAATCCCAGCTTTGGGCGTTTCTCAGAAATGCCCAAAATATGGTCTTTTTCAATTTTAGACAGTTTTTCCCAATTTTAGTACAATTCTGACTCGTATACATATCCGATGATAATTTATTTTGAAAGTCGAGAAAAATACCTTTAATTTGGTATTTTAAAAATTTTTCTAGGTGCTTGGTATCGAAAAATACATCTATATTTAATTAGGGGTAAATTAACGTTAATCTATTATATAAAACTCATTTTTTGTCTGTCCGTCTGTCTGTCTGTCTCTTTTGCACGCGGAAACTATCCAGCCGATTTTGATGAAATTTTTACAGTATGTTCGCATCGATCGGGCGGGTGTCATAGGCTATAAAACTTTTATTTAGGGTACATATTTAGGGTGGCCCTCATACACAAATATTTTAAAAATAGCGATTTCTCCAAGACTGGCAAATCGATTCTCATGAAATTTACACAGTATGGCTTTTATGTTAAGGGGCACAGATTGAATGGTAAAAATTTTATTTAGGGTGCATACTTAGGGTGGCCCCCATACAAATATATTTTTAAATATCATTTTCACGAAGACAAACAAATCGATTCACACCAAATTTACACTACATATCTCTTATGTTAAGAAGCATAGCTTAGTCCACAAACCTTTTGTTTAGGGTGGCCCTCATACACAAATATTTTAAAAATAGTGATTTCTCCAAGACTGGCAAATCGATTCTCATGAAATTTACACAGTATGGCTTTTATGTTAAGGGGCACAGATTGAATGGTAAAAATTTTATTTAAGGTGCATACTTAGGGTGGCCCCCATACAAATATATTTTTAAATATCATTTTCACGAAGGCAAATAAATCAATTCACATCGAATTCACACTACGTATCTCTAATGTTAAGAAGCATAGCTTAGACCACAAAACTTTTATTTAGGGTGGCCCTCATACACAAATATTTTAAAAATAGTAATCTTCAAACGAAAAAATAAACGATACTTGGCCAAGTATCGTTTATTTTTTCGTTTGAAGATTACTATTTTTAAAATATTTGTGTATGAGGGCCACCCTAAATAAAAGTTTTGTGGTCTAAGCTATGCTTCTTAACATTAGAGATACGTAGTGTGAATTCGATGTGAATTGATTTATTTGCCTTCGTGAAAATGATATTTAAAAATATATTTGTATATGTATACTTGGCCAAGTATCGTTTATTTTTTCGTTTGAAGATTACTATTTTTAAAATATTTGTGTATGAGGGCCACCCTAAATAAAAGTTTTGTGGTCTAAGCTATGCTTCTTAACATTAGAGATACGTAGTGTGAATTCGATGTGAATTGATTTATTTGCCTTCGTGAAAATGATATTTAAAAATATATTTGTATGGGGGCCACCCTAAGTATGCACCTTAAATAAAATTTTTACCATTCAATCTGTGCCCCTTAACATAAAAGCCATACTGTGTAAATTTCATGAGAATCGATTTGCCAGTCTTGGAGAAATCGCTATTTTTAAAATATTTGTGTATGAGGGCCACCCTAAACAAAAGGTTTGTGGACTAAGCTATGCTTCTTAACATAAGAGATATGTAGTGTAAATTTGGTGTGAATCGATTTGTTTGTCTTCGTGAAAATGATATTTAAAAATATATTTGTATGGGGGCCACCCTAAGTATGCACCCTAAATAAAATTTTTACCATTCAATCTGTGCCCCTTAACATAAAAGCCATACTGTGTAAATTTCATGAGAATCGATTTGCCAGTCTTGGAGAAATCGCTATTTTTAAAATATTTGTGTATGAGGGCCACCCTAAATATGTACCCTAAATAAAAGTTTTATAGCCTATGACACCCGCCCGATCGATGCGAACATACTGTAAAAATTTCATCAAAATCGGCTGGATAGTTTCCGCGTGCAAAAGAGACAGACAGACAGACGGACAGACAAAAAATGAGTTTTATATAATAGATTAACGTTAATTTACCCCTAATTAAATATAGATGTATTTTTCGATACCAAGCACCTAGAAAAATTTTTAAAATACCAAATTAAAGGTATTTTTCTCGACTTTCAAAATAAATTATCATCGGATATGTATACGAGTCAGAATTGTACTAAAATTGGGAAAAACTGTCTAAAATTGAAAAAGACCATATTTTGGGCATTTCTGAGAAACGCCCAAAGCTGGGATTTCGATTCGGGACAATTTTTCTAAAAAAAGCATGAAATCACCTTTCGAATGAGACCGACCTCGTTTTTTTTGGGCATTCCTATCGACGGGAATTTGATTTTGTCCATTTTTTCCCAAAATACAACAGTGTGCGCCGCTTACAGGTTTGAGCTAGGAAGCTCAAATGTTGGGACAATTATTTTTATTCCTCAAGCTATAATATAGGAAAAAATAAATAAAATCCATCTCCGCAAGTTTGGAATGCATGGAATGAGCATTTTTTTTGACACCTGTAAGAAAACGAAAAGTGAAAATTTGATTTGCATTAGATTAATCATCAAAGTTTTTATCTCAAATTAACATTGAAAATTTATGTGTCCCATTCGTAATCAAAAATTTATGGTCAGCAGAAAAATTGTCATATATGATCAGGAAATAAAATAAACATATATTTCATTGTTTTCTATTTATTTAGCCGCGATTTAAGCAATTATTTTTTTCAAATTTTCTTAAAAAAAATATTAAGTTCAAATGGTTGGATTTTTACTCTTCGCCTGAGCGGAAACATTTCATATTCAAACGGAAACGGAAATGAAAAGCAAACAAAAACAATTTTTGTCGTCAACCGTCGTTACTGCCTACACATATGCATTTATAATCGAATCACATCTAGACACACATTCTAGCATCACACACACACATACACGTCTATAACTATCGTCCCAAAAGTACCGTTTAATGCGAACATATTTTCATTTTCCATTTGAAGTTTAATTCACATGAGATGGTCTGTATGTTCCACAGAAGGCGTCAAGTTGCGCTCAATACGTATACCTATGAATTTTCTGAATAAAATCCAAGTTTCAAAAAATAAATTTAAAAAAATTCTTGAACAAGAATTAAGGTAAAGGGTACTGCGCTGCTTCACGTAGACGCAACGCAGACATGGCCAATTTGGCGGGGATTGAATGAACAATGCGAATGATGCGTCGCGACATTGTATAACGAATTGGATAGTAAGCATACGGGTGAAATAGAGAACAGAACAGTTATTATACGGAAGGTTAAGCTCAGCAGGGACGGGGCTCTTTTTTTTGTGCTGCCAGGAGTATTTTGATGAAATCAAAACGATTGCTGTACATCGCTTTCGTATTGGCGGCGAAAGAGCTTTAGACCTTAAGCTATCTACATTTGACACAAGAGTTACTGAAATTAAATAAAATGAAATAAATAAGATAAAGTAAATTGCGACGCATTGAGACCGACCAGTGGTTATGATATTACAATGAGTGATGAAATTAATTTACAATAGATTTCAAAGATTGCTGTCTTTTCTTTTCCGTAAGACACATATAAAAGTGGGTTGACTTCTCTTAACCCTTCTGCGTGTGACAGGGTATCCGTCATTTCACTTTCAACTCAATAGTTTCACGGTTTCACATGCACTACAATTCTGGAACTTCACGAGAACCCCTGATATTATATGTTCATATTATATTTTCATATAAGTGGTTTCAACTGATCAGTTTAGGAGACGTCATTGTTTTGTATAGTTCGCTCCAAAAATTTGAAATTTTCAAACAATTTCTATTGGGGTACCCAGGTACTCTGTCACCTTTTTTTTGACATGCACAGAGGGCTTAATTAAACAATTTAATACATTTTAACATTTAAATTTTTCCTGAATTTCTCATATGCTACAAAATTTTTTATAAGATGTTTGCTTTTTGTTTAAAATACCAATACAATAAATGAAATGGCAAAATGGTTTGCTAATCTAAAACTACAATTTCACCTCTGCATTAAAATCAATGGATGCCCAATTTCTATCCTTCTTATTGATTTCAACTGATATAAGACCACCAATGCAAGACAACAGTAAGTATAGGATAAGGATCTGATGCCGTCAGGAGATGATTTATTTATTTGCTGTTACTGAAATAATATTGGTAAATTTCTTCGGAGCATTAATAAGATCACGATCAGTAAGTGGTCCTATTTATATATTTAGATATATTTGCGCTGTATTGTTTTAATTTTGTGATTTATTTTTAATGCTACATATATAATATTTAAGACACTTAAATTTTCTGAACTCTTTAAAACACGTACTTTAACTTGTTAAGAGAGTTGCCAAGTAAATCGTAAAAAATATGTCAGATTCGGCTATGCTCGATTGAAAAGCAACTCTTTCAAATAGTTCTGACCTAGTAGAATCTTAAAGGGAATATCTCCTAAGAGTGGCATAAGAAAAATGTAGGGCATGATGTTGTGAGCAATTTTCGTGATTTTTGTAAAATTGTTGTACTGCTGGTTATTCTTTACTTTCTAAGCCATTTTTAAAGTGAAATGGAATCTGTTTTAAATTTGAAAACTTCATGTCACTCAAGTTTCGATTTATGATGAATTCTTGAGAAATTGTATTTATTTAATATGTGTGTACTTTTGGCTTTTATAACCAAATATCTTAATGCAACTTTATAACACATATTAAAACCATGTCTTGGCTTTATTCTCTTCTTTACCACTACTACACGACAGTGGTCTGTAAGCCAATGATGTCATAATTCATTTTTACGCATTAAGCACTTTTCCTATGTCTGCATGTTCGCACTTTGGGTGATTTTTTTCCTTTCGCCACTTTCTGCTTTCAACTCCGAATGGTGTTAGCTAATAGAAATCATATGTACGTTGTTGTCTTTTGAGCTGACTGGTTTGAAACTTTTTTCCTTTGGCTTTAATTCAGCGTGAGTAACATACCCGTCATACAAGCACTTTATAGCTTTTAGAACGAACATTTAGAAAAAAAAAATAAAAAATTTGCCATAAGACACAGACAAAACAAAAATTGAGCTTATTTTTACTTCATAGGAAAAATGTCACCGCAAAAGAGTTGGATTTTTTTTCGATTAAGTTTAGATTAAATTCAAATTTAAGATGAATTTTCTTTTTGAAAAACAAGTTTTTGTTTTAAGCTGTTGTCATATTTAAACTTACGGATGTGTACATAATTATATATTATATTAAAGTTTGATGTATGTTTATGCTTATGGATGAAATGCTGCTTACGCCCTAATCCTAGAAACTTTTTGAATATTATTCTCGAATTAATTAATTTTCATATTAAGCAGCTTCCATATTCACC
This sequence comes from Tricholauxania praeusta, assembly GCA_949775025.1. Lineage (NCBI taxonomy): Eukaryota > Metazoa > Arthropoda > Insecta > Diptera > Lauxaniidae > Tricholauxania > Tricholauxania praeusta. The sequence continues at coordinate 66,099,607 of OX459029.1, read as the reverse complement.
TATAAGCTGTATCATTTGAAACGGTTGAAAAATAAGTCCACTTTTGATGGGCACCTTTTTGCTGGAGAATTTGAATACTAAGGCAGAATTCAATATGTTACTTGATGACATGTTTGTGACCTATTGCTTAAATAGAAGCGTCCTAACAGTTATTCCATCAAGATCAAAGAGGGAATTGAAAACATTTCGGTCTAGAGCAAGTACGGTTAGAATTGGACTTTGTCTTACCACCATAAGTCGTCTATCAATGTATTGATCGGCTACGTCATTATAAATATATGTGTACATAAATGACAGGGTGTTACAGCATAGGTTTTTAGGTAATTGTTAGTACCTACACGAAAAAAATAGCTTAACGTTCAGCACATAATCTTTTTTGTACTTCTACCCAATTTCGACGATCTGTCCTTTTGACCAGATATTATTTTTTGTCACCTGCAATTTTCAAACGAATTAGCAATCGTTATTGAGTTATTCCGGGCTTAAAAATACATCTACTTTAAAAATATTTTTCATAGTACACAAATAAAGCATTTAACATTTTTAGCTTATATCCGAGATGGGCCATTAGTATTAATTTTTCTCATTTTAAATATGAGAATATCTTATAACATGCAAATCTGCTATGTTAACATCCAAATATTCTTTATTAAATTCTTGTTTTCTTTGTGAAATTTGACCTTTTTTATTTGTTTTTTTTGCGAAAATGAAATGGGACGCCGCCTAAATCGGTTTGAAATAGGGTAAAAAAAATCTTAAAATTAATCTAAAATTTTTATCTTAAGCCCCTCAAGACCCCATTTGAAAGTGAAATTGGGCCTAATACGCCTTTATTTTAAACTATTTTTTCTTGAGAGGCTTTTAATTTTAAGAAAGAATATATTAAAAAAAAGTATCATTTGGATCTAGTTTTTGAGATATAGTCATGAGAAGTTGCGGATATAGCTTTTCTAAAAATCATTTTAAGTTGGAAACTCCTGAACAGATTTTACATATATTGATGTCATATGGAAGGTCATTTTACTGTCTACAAGATTGATGCATAAAAATTTGTAATAATTTCCACGTGCTTTAAGGTATGGAGGTGTTTTAAAAATTGTTACCATTTGTCTTTAAATAACTGTTATTTTCTCTAGCAATTGTATCATTAATCTGTAATTTTATTAACATATTATGATAGCCCAATTAACGGGCTTTAATTACTTATGACATCAATATATTTAAAATCTGGTCAGGAGACTCCAACTTATAATGATTTTATAGAAAAGCCTTATCCGGAACTTCACATGCCAATATCTCGGAAACTAGATCCGAACGATACTTTTTTTAATATATTCTTTCTTAAAATCAGAAGCTACTCAAGAAAAAATAAAAATAGTGGGGGTTAAAAATAAAAATTTTAAGTTAAATTTTTAAATTTTTTTACCCTATTTCGAACCGATTGAGGGGGCGGCCCATTTGGTTTTCGCAAAAAAGTACACATATTTATTCCTGTATTTATTTATGAACATATGTATGGATGTGCATACAAGTTTACCTTACTTAAGATGGACTATCTAGAAGTATCATTTTGAACTTTTTCAAATTTCTTATGGCAAACTAAATCAAAAACTTACCTTAGATTTATTATAACTTTTAAAAATATCTTCTTCAATGTCATACTGTATATTTTTTTTTAAGAACACTAAAAGAATCACTTTTTCTAAAATACAACAAAAACAAATGGAGAATAATGCATTTTCATAACAACATTCGTTTGTGATTTTTAAAATGTTTTTCTCCTTAGCTGAAACAATAGAAAAACTTTTGAAATGCTACTGAGACAGTTGGTATCCATGTTATCCCTATATTATGGTGTTCTTCATTTCACACATAAAGAAATATAATAAAATAAATATTTTGTTTTTGTGCAACTCTTGTCTGAATCTCTTAAATTGTTCACTGTTTGCAGTTCAAAGCGACCTTCCGAACAGTGCTCATAAGAGTGGTTTGCATATATGCATGTGCGCATCTTTTATGTTTGTGTGTATGGAAGTGAACATACAGAGTTGCCATTGCTTGAAAAAACAAAACTAATAATATGGATTTCTATTTCTAAATCATATGATTTCTTTCATATTTCCTTAAGAAACGCTCAAAGTTGTTTGCCACCAACTTAAAACAAAATCGCTCGGATGGTATTGTTCTATGCTAAAAAAAAAGTCAGTTTTACTTATTTAGCTTTCTACAACTATGGGAAAGGAATCTCGGTAAAGCTATTAACATGTATTTCAAACCCGCGTTTTTGATATTCATGGCTTGCTTTTATCACCAAACGTTCTCATATCGTTTTGATTTTATTTTGTATGGTAGGTATCATTAGGTTTTCCATAAGACGTGACTTGATTTTGACCTCGTGTTTTTTTTTTTTTTTTTTAATTTCAACGAGTACCATATACAAACCAGCCAGCAGTCTTAGGAATGGCCCTCAAAAATAAGCCAAAATTACTGCGGTATGGTGTACTCTGAGAACTTCCAGAAAGACAAACCGTGAATAAGGAATATTATTAAGGCGGTAGAAATGGCTAACGTGAGAATGTTTGGCGAAAGTTCAATGATTTTTTAGTCAAAAACTTGACGAATGTCATTGAACAAGCACTATATTTTCCTGATATGATGACTCCGGATAAAAGCAAATCAACTGAAGGAACTGAGTTCTATTCCTCAATTAGCCTACGAAAAATGCATGGAGGCCTGGATCACGCAAACTGTAGTTGTAGTTGCAATCGGTGAGGCCTACTTTGAAGGCAAAAAAAAAAAATGTTGATGAGTAAATAATTTTGATTCATGTTGCTTAAGAATTTCCATTTACACACAATAATACGACATTTTAAAGCATTTGGATGATGCCGCTCAGATATCTCTTTTATAGAGACTTCACTACCTGTTAAATGGTGGTTTCAATAGCACGCGAATTCATTCTCTGAGGCCATGTGTAGAGAAATATTCTGTATCGACTCGCCAGAGCGATTTGCGATTAATTCAAATGATTACAAGTCATTCCAGATAAAAACGTCTAATTGGTAAAGCTGGCTTAATTTAGTTCTAAGGATGGAAATCCAAGGACATCTAATTTTCGAATGCGTCAGTTCCCGCCAGGCCGAATTGAAGCATATGAAAAACGTCATTTTTAGGCTTCAATATTTTTAACTGTAAAAATTGTTCTGTTTAAAATATAGACACACTTAAGATGGCATCTTAAAGCTAAGAAAAAGTTGTATTTGTACAAAAAACATAAATTCACACAATCAGTATACGCGAAAATTACACGGTGCTGAAAATACATGTATTTTATTGATTTTTCGTGATTTTTAACTGGCTGCAGTGTCGCGACTGTTGGATATAAACTATTAATATTCCTTATAGATCAAGTACACATATCGGGAAAGAAATAAAATCTACAATTAATTCCTTACAGCTAAAAATATTGAAGCCTAAAAATTACGTTTTTCAAATGCTTCCATTCGGCCAGGCGGGGACTGACGCATCCGAAAATTAAATGCCCTTTGATTTCCTTCTTTGGAACCTTAACGAAAATTCTCACAAAGTCTGAGCAAAATTCAAAGTAGTTCAGCAATGAAATTTTCATTTTCTAGACGTTATCATCTGGAATGACTCTTACGCAAAACTACACTGGTAATGATATGAAATCAGAGGATCAGCATATTAACATTGTAAACATTCCTTGTTTTTAGTTTTAAGCATTTTTACATTTTATGCCGTCAATGCAAAAACACAAAAAATCTTTCGATATTTTTTGTTTTTTAACGCTGTTAACGATCTCTTAGAAACTAGATAGAGATATTAAGGATTATAAGCTACTGCATGGCACCTCTGACTGAAGCTACAGCCAGTTTAAAAGCACTTGCACAATTTAAGCCCTTTGCTAAAGAAAACGAAAATAAATATAAATACACATATGTATTGCACAACAAAAATAGCAAGAACAACAATTATTCGTACAAAAAACTTTATTCTAAAAACTAAAAACAAAAATGCATTATCATCATCTAGAATGCAAGGATGCATTAGCCTGTCACATATCCTTTGAGACTCATCTTTTTTTATTCTGTTTTTCTGCTTTTAAGTTCTTAGCGTTGGCAAAATGTGCTCTATTACGTTTATTATTTTTTCAAAGACACAGAGCATTTCTTACTTAGGGATCAATTTTCCAGTAACATCCTTGACGTCTCTTGATGCAGTAGCAACAAAAACAACAACGGCAGCAGGCAACATTGCTTTTATATTTTTTGCTGGTTTTTTCCTTTTTTAAAAATTATGACATGTCGAACATTATGAAAGCTAGAAGCCAACACTAATGTCCTTCGGGTCGAATTGCCAGCCAATAAGCTCTTGCGCCCAAAATGCAACCAATGCAATTTTGTCGCTCCACTTTAGTAAAAGCATCACCAACAGCTACAAAAGTATTTTTCGTTAAAAATTTGCGCTATGTGAATGTATAGCTCACAAATGTGTTAATGTCTATCCTTATGGGAAATTATCATAGAAAATTTTTGAATTTTGCAAAATTGCATCGCACGGAAAAGTGAAATATTTATTGTGTGAATGATTTTGTTTTTTGAATTTTGCATTTTTCTGTACCGTGGGATAAAATAAATTGAAACTACATAAATGAGACGCCAGCTATGTAATATGGCTTATAACTTTTGTTACAACATATACAGACAATTTACATTTTATTAAAAGAAAAAATGTTGTGCAATAAGACTTAATCTTTTATAGTAGATCTAAAGGGGGCATGCATGAACATTACTAGGAATTATTATAATAATAACATAGATATATAAAAATATGGATATATAAAATATAAAGATACGTAATATATATTAGAAATAAAACAATTAATACCAAACATTAAAATTATAAATTAAAAATTTATTAACACTAGAGGTGTGGAGCAAAGTGCCCGATTTTAAGAAAATAATTCTTTTTGAAAATAAAAAAAAAATTTACATTTTGACTTTGATATTTAATCCTTAAGCATTAATTTAACTGAAATTATATGTATGTTTTGTACCATGGTACATAATTAAAGTATTTAAAAAACTTATAATATGATGAAAATAACAAACAGAAATATCATAAGGTTTACTCTAGAAGGAAAAAAAGAAGAAAAAAAAAAAGATATAAAAAAAGCGGTGAAGAATAAGATAATTTCAAGAGATCAAACATAGCTGTCAATATCAGCTGCGTCCCGATACCATGCGGCTAAAATTAATTGGCAAAGAATTCCAAAGTCCAATGGTGCTAACAAAAAAGAATCTTCTTGAGTTAAGATAATTAGGAATAGTTAGCCGCGGTAAAATATTGATTAAGTGCATATACCATCTTATCCATAAGCACTCTAAGCTTATCATCTACTGAATCACAAAACCAGCAGTCATTCCAAAACATTTAAGAAAGGTCATTATATAAAGCAGTTACATCAATACCTCTATAGTCGTAGAAAGAAAAGCTGACTGGAGGTGGGTATCGATTGAAATTTATATTGAAACTACAAAATATAAGGTCGTGATCAGATAAAAAAGTTATCTGGTCAAAGTTTAAGGTTAAGAAATTGTCAGACACAAGCAATACTTCAAGAAGACTTGGTACTGAGTCATTTGCAAATCGCGTAGGAACAACAAAGTTTACCAGCTCTAAGCCACAAGAAGAGAAATTATTGCGAAAATCATCAGTAACAAAATCATTTTTTAACATATTTACGTTAAAATCACCGCAAACAATGAAGAAATTGTAGTCAATAGCTTTGTTAGATAGGTCGCTGAAAAACGACTCAAGACTATGACTTCTGTGAGGATTATAAGCACATGAAATTAGGACTTTTTTAAAATGGTAAAAAATTTCAATATTCAGGAATTCAATTCATTCCCATTTCATTCATTCATTCATTCCCTTCACTTATAAGTTTTGCATTAAGATTCGACCTACAGTAAATTGCTACATCACTTATCGCTTCTTAATAGATTAAACCCATCAAAGTTATATTTAGAATCGCTAATATCGCTCTCTTCAAAAATATAACTAGCATAATCAAATTTCTCTCCATTTAGACTTCTAGCGTTAAAATGTAGGACGTTTAGACCATTATTATGACCTGTTTCGATTTTGAATACTCAAGAAAAGGAAATTTGTCAAGTTTCTGGAACTACAGCAACTCAAGCTCAAAAAAATTCCATAGCGAACTTCGACCATTAGATTTAGAAAAGCTATTGACATTCGCTTCGGATTTTAATTCCATTTTCGAACTAAATCGGAATCAGAACAGGAATCAGCCTGAATTCTCATAAACGTCACAGACTTATTTCTTTTTCTAAAAACGCTTGTGTTCCTGATAAAATTTAGATAACATTTTGATGCTATGAATTTCCCAAAAGTGAATTTAAGTAGAATTCGCTCTAAGCGTAAGTTTTTAAAATACATTTTCATAAATTCTTTTATCATTTCATATGTAATTTTTGAAGCTGAATTCGAATCTTGTTTGTGATTTTTTGAGATAAGTATACTAATATGTACATCAATTCTTGCAATATTCGAACATATAAGCCACAGACAATAGACAGCCACTTTTGGAGTTGATGTCATGTAATTAAAAATCTTTTTAAAGTTACTGAAACGAAAATTATTTTTAATATTCTGACTCTTAAAAGCATTTCAAAAAATTGAAAAAAAGTACATGTGGGCGTTGCACTTAATTACATATAAATTTTTTGTTTTTCCATATCCATATAATGGACAAAAATATTCCGGAAGAATATGATTTTCAAAATCTTATTGCATTTATTTCAAGAAGGATAAAAGCCAAGATTGATATTCGTGGTGGACACATAAAGCGAGACGATACACGATTGAAATGTTGCACATAAGCAAATATTGTGTAGTTAATTACCAAATATAATTGATTACGCCCAAGTCTGATTTCACATATGAATTCGTATTATTTTATTATTCTACTCTGTACTGCATAAAATCAAGTTATCTATGATACAATTATTCCTGCTGATCTTGTTCATTTTTTGTCAACTGCATTTGATATACTATAAGTTGCATTGTGAGTAACGAACTTACGGCCAGAAGGGTCTTGACTCGTCGGAGACCAGAGATTCAGGTTCAGTCTATATTATGTGCAACACTGATTTCGCTATTCGCAGTGCTTTTGAATTAAAATTAAATTGCATACTTTTAGGCCTTCAAATTAACTAGTTTGGCCTAAGATAAACTAGTTTGTCATAAAAACTAGTTTGGCCGGTGACATATAGATATATAACAATGAATCAAATTCTTATGTTACTGCTACCACGTCAGCGTGCCACATCGTCGTGTTCTTCACCTTGTCGTTGCAGTGAGGTCCATGACCCAGTCCTTTACCTATGCGATGTCCCAGTTCTAATTGCTACCGTTTCTGTGCTTACTCATGGCCTCACGGTTAATGACGAATAGCTTGTACGAATACAGAAGAGTACTCGTGTACGCACGCATGCTTAAATCCGACGCTCACGACGGCTTCTACGTTGTCAGGCGCGGATCCAAGGGGGGGATCATGGGGGTCATGACCCCCAAAACAGCCCGCATTTCTAAAAATAGAGCTGAAACAATATTTTGCAAACCGAAAAACAAAAAAAAAACAAACGAACAAAACCAAGTTTTTGCAAACTTAAAAACCTGAAACTAACCAAACGACCAATATACATGTAATGAATTTTCAAGTAAAACAAATTGGACAAGTTTTTGCATAAAGTTATTCTGGCTTTGTTTTTATTCATTGAAGAAATTCGGCTTGCTTTGTTTATTTGGTTATTCTTGTTATTTTTGATTTTTTCTATCTTGTGACCCCCTCCCTAAAAAAATTCTAGATCCGCGCATGTACGCTGTCGGGGCCAAATGATGAAATAATGTATTCGGGAAGGGAATCCACCTATTTATAGAAAATTGTGTTAACTTTTTATTATTATCTAGTTAATTTTCAAGAAAATCAAACCACAATTTTGACTTAAGTATAAGAACAAAAAAATCTTTATTTACGTCAAAACCAATAATAAGATCACATTAACTTAGCTTATAACAAGCACTCATAAAAAAACATAACTACTAATTGAAATAAGTAATATTCAATACATATGCTTAGACATATACTATAGAGAATTTCCTTGGAAAGTGATCCAAATAATTTCATGCAATGTAACCAATGTTGGTCAAATTTCGTGTATGTGTCCTCGAAGGTGTTGAAAGAAAAATCCTGAAATAATTTTTTAAAAATTGAAAAAGATTTGTGGATATCCAATTTTGAAAATATTCAAAACAAAAAAAAGTTTCGAAACTATTTTTGGAAAATCAAAAATAAATTAAATCATTTTTTGAATATATACCATCTTCAATTTTTTTTTTTTTTGGTACTCGTAGCTCTTATAATTCTCCAGAAAACCAGTAAGTTTCGAAAAAAAAATCCTTGCAAGTTGTGAAATTAAGTGGAAAAGAGGGCCAAATGTAGGTTGGAGCAAGCCATTTGCCCCTATAGTGCCAAAACGACAACACTGGTCACAACCCCTACTCACCACAGTCAAACTACTGGCTCAAAAATGTACCCGTAATCCACGCCATCTACTAATAGCTTTGCTTGAAAATACCCTAAAAATATATTACCTGTAGGTTTAGTAAAACAACGGCTTGTCGAAAAACTGGCACTTACTCTTAATATTAGGGGCGCACAAAATCATAGCAGATCATATAATTTTTTTCCCCTTTATGGGAAAGGAATTTACGTAGATACACATAGTACTTAACTTTTATCAGCTATTATAGTAATTTTGTTCCACTGTGTGCCATCACGCTGTCACTTGGTACGAAGTGCAAATTTGACAGAAATTCGAATTCGAGCTGCCCGTCCTGGGTCACAAATTGCATTGAAATTATTATGTTAGTTGTAGCTGCCGACATTCGTTCGATTGTTCTGTTGTTTTTTATTGCTATTATTACTGTTGTATGGCTTGCAACATGGCGTTGATTTCTACCGTGAATATCAAGCATGGCGTATCTGTGCTAAAGAGAATTTTCTGGTCATATTTAAAAAAAAAGTTATCTCAACTGATAGAAAGAGAGTATATATATTTTTCATTTTTGCTTCTGTTAGCAACTAAATGACAATTCGGCATAGAAAATTAATATTATTTCAACAACAAAAAATAAGCAATAAGGTATTGGAACTTGATATTTGCAATAATCTACCGAACAAAAAAAAAAAGAACTATGTTTATATTAGAAATTTTTTGAGATATATGTATTATCTTAAATGTGGTAAAGGGCACGCTTCAGAGTGAGAATTCTACAAATATAGGGCGGTAGACAAAAATTCGATAATCATAGTTCATGTGGTTCAAAATTAAGATAATGAAAAATTGTCAGATAATTCTGAATTCAAGTAACTCGAAACACAGATTTCTTAAAATTTATGTATTTCGAAACTTAAGTGCCTTGAAACTCCGACAATTTATATGGTGAAACACACGCTTAAAAGTCTTTGCTTTGGAATTTTTTATTTATTTAATAATAAAAATGTAGAAAAATTCATTTAATTATTTCTCTCAAATCAGCATTTTTGTTTTAATTCTAACATATCAGAATTCTGAAACATACGGACTTAAAATCGTCTGAATTTTAAATTATCTGACCACTACACAGAAAATCAGATAGATCATTTCTGAATTAAAAGACATTGGTAAAGTAGATTTCTTCACATAAGAGTCAGAAGAAGTGCCTTCGACATTTTTTTTTGTTAAATGAAAACTTAATGAAATTCCAACAAATACTTGGAGCCCAATTTAACTTAAAACAATAAAAATTGCGTTAATTTTTTCAAATTTTCTGCTCCGACGATTTTTTGTCATTTCGGTTAGGTTTAATTAACAATAAATGTTAATTTCTGAGAAGATTTGCACTTTCTAGCGATTTTGGAACCAAAAAACTTGGTTGGAGCCAGTGTGCCACGCAACAACGAAAAAGTTAACACTTCATAAAATCAAAGATGCCTTACTTTGGAAAAACTTCAAAGCTCGGAGAAAAGTTAATTTAGAATGAATTTTTTCAAAAAAAATAGCCCCGAAGCGCGTCATTGTTTTCATCACAATTGCATATCATCACATATTGCGGACCCAAAATATTGTTAGCGGAATTGAATTCCCTAGGGGGTTCAATATATAAATTTTTTTTTTATCAGATTTTTAAACGGTTCAGAACACCAAAAGAAATAAGTTAGCTATAAAATATAAAAAACTATAAAAAAAGATTTCTTAGAAGCTTTTCAGAAGTTTAATTAAAGTATAATTTATTCTCTTCAATATGTTATTAGAATCGTATGAATTGTTCAAGAGCAACAACAATCTTTTGTAAAATTTTTTAAGGTTTAATTTGCAATAATTTTGGTAAAAAATGTTTTAAAAATGGATGTTGAGATTTTTTAGTGTTTTTTCAACACTTAGATAAACATTATGTTATTGATTTTATTTTTGTAAACTACGCGTATTCTGATGCACCAGCTTATCTAGTATGCTGGTGCGTCAGCATACAATATGGCAATAATAATTTAAATAAATAAATAAATAAATAATTTTTTTTAAAAAAACAAATAAAAGTACAATATTTAAATAGTATTCTGTGAAAATTTTATAAAAAAATATTGCAAAATAAGCCATTGACAGCAAATTTGCGCAGACGCCTAAAAAAAATGGTGGTTTGCAATGGACATCATAACTCATCATTGAATCATCCTAAATCAAAAAGTCAATAAAAATTTGGTTAGCTTATAAATTTTTCAAGCTAGTGACGTCAGGTTTTTTCTTATGTGATGAGTTTTAAGATTTTGGCGTAATTTTGAAGCCAAAAAAAAACGGATTTTTTCAAAAAATAATACAAAAATCTGTGTATTTGTTATTGTAAAACTAATTTTACTAAAAAAAAAAGTCTCGACGTCACTACCTGGTATTTTATGTATTAAATGAGTGTGCCGAATTTCAAAAGAATCGGTAAAGTATTTTTTTTAGTTACAGTGTTCACCGACTTTGAACATTTATATTCGAGGAAAACGTATTTAAAGTTTTAACACTTCTTTTTTATATACTAATTCAGAACCTGGTCCATAAAGTATTTCCTTCAGTTCTGGTCCAATCGACCTCAAATTTTAACATTTTCTGACCCAAAAATTCCACAGCACATTTAAGCAGCAGAGCGATGTGTACAGCTTTTGACTAGTATTTCACAGCGAGTGACAGCAAGAAGTCGAGATGATGTGATTGCAGCAACTTTGGAGAGTCTCACAAGAACGGTTTGAATGGAGTGTAAAAAATATTTAAAAAACTAGATTTTATCTTAATTTCAACATAGTAATATAATACTATGTATTTATACGAATGTATTTTCATTGGAGTTAACTGGTTTTTAAAGAAACGTCAAAACTAATACAGGTATCCTAGGCGATTATATCTACTGTCAAAATTCGAAATATATAGCTTACTTTGTTAACTAAGTATTTGTTTCACTAGATTGATTTTTAAGGAAAAGTCATAAGCAAATTTTGAGGTCGATTTGCGCGGATCAGGGATTGATTTTAGGACCATGGTTTCAAAGGGAAATTTTCTTAGAATTTTCCGTAGATTACGATTTTGCTATACCATTTTTGGTTTTTTTTCCACCTATATAAATAAACCCGCCCTAATGTACATACATACATATGTGAAACAGGATTTCTAAAGCTAAAAATATATCGCTATGATCTTCTCATTAACAAAATTTTAAAACTATTTTATTTAAGTTGTTTGTGTTCAAAGTTTTAAACTAAATTTTTTGTTCCTTATAAAATTTCATACAATACATTTTGGGGCATATCTTAAAGTTAGGACTTTTAGGAAGCGCTTGACTTTAAATTAAAAAAAAAAAAAAAATTTCTAAGCACTCTAGTGCATATGCATTTAAGTATGTACCTTTACGAATGTCTTATCTCGTATTATAAGTTCATACATGGTTGGCTACTATCTCGCGTTTTAGTAGCCGAGAAATAATTGGCTGTATGTTTATAAAGCCAATTGTTACTCGGTGACTAAACTGGAGAGATAGTAGCCAACCACGAAAGGGGGGTATATATCTAACTTAACATTCGCAACGAATAATAATGAAATATATCCTTTCTGTGGCTTTTTCGTATATGTACGTATTTATTTGACTTAAAGCTTCACCAACTCAGTACTCATCAGTACTTTCCACTTGAATTTTGAAAGTACGATTTATTTAAAAAAAAAGAAAGTAAACTTTTCTCTACTTGCGCATATCACGCTCGCTGAAACCCACTTAAGCAAAACAGTTAAGATAAGGCACGCAATGACAACAAATGTCTACATGGAAAAAAGCGCTGCTTCCTGAACGCAACGCCAGACGCAACAACCTTGCAGATTTTTTCATCATAAAACGAGCGGAAAATCCATGTTAGCCCACACCCTTTCCAAATATCTGCTGGGTTCAACCCGCCAACCAGTGTAGATGAACAGACAAACAGAAAGGGCTTTACTTATCACGTCAATAGCCACGCTGCCAGTAAAACAAAATAGAAGGAAATGTTTGCCCAAAGTTTTGCATTGCCATCTCACCCACTGCAAATCAAAACATCACCATGATGTTCACGATGTCTCAGAAACGTCTTTCGGCTATTCTCCGCTGAAGTCAATGTACAGCTGCAACATTTACCGGGGTAAAAGAACTAAGACACAAATTCATTCTTACACTTGACTTTACGTCGCCCCTCTTACCGTATACCCGTATTTCAGCAACTTTTAAGCAAATAACTAACGACTGCGTCAACTTTGTCGATTGCCCTGAGGACCAGCTGACTGTCCTGTTGGCAACAGAGCTGCTACTGCTACTTCTGTTACGTTGTTGCTTTTAGTTTTGTACAAAAGTTTCTACCAACGTTTGACTTCAATTGAGTTGCGTTGTTAGGATACTGCAGCAGCATTGAGTATCCTTCAATTGAATTGTAACGCGATTGCGAATTGCTTTTCAAATGTTTAACTGAAAATAAAATGCAGAAAAAGTTATTATTATTGTTATGATTCTGTTGATGTAGTTGGTGTACTTGGTTGGCTCGTTCTTGGTAGAGAGGTGGTGCCAATACATTGTGGGTTAAACGAGTGCCTGATAAAAGTTTACTTTTGCTTTCGACACACTTTGTTGCTGCAAATTGAAAACTGAAACATCAATGGCAGCAGATAGTATTGTAATTTATAATACTTAAGATGACTTAAGTTTTAAAGTAAAGAAATCTATATTCAATAAGCAATGCATTTGTCGATTTCTAGGTGTTTTTTCTAAGTTTTGCCCAAATCGAAAATTATTGATATCTTCCTAATGTATTATTCAATTTTAATGAGTTCAAAATGTGTGAAGGAGAAAACCATAGCTGTTAATGTTAATTTTTGCAGTTTTTTATTCTGTCATTAATATTTTAAAAGAAGTCCATATACATATACACTGGATTCCAAAATTTCATTCAATTGAAATGAATAGTGTTCTCAAAACTAATGTTTTCTTAAACATGGCCGAGGGCTTAAGTGCAGAAAAAAATAAGTGAAACATTTGCTTTGCGATAGAAAGTAAATACTTCGTGTTGACATACATACATGTATTACTAAAGTATCTTTGCGCGAGAATTACAAAAATCAAGAAGACTTTTTAGACTTTGTGAAATTTGGTCTGAACATCGCAAGAACAAAAACATGTGTTTAGAGTTTAAGAAAAAACTTTACCGTAAAATTCTTTTCACTACTAAACAAATTTTAAGATATTATTAATTTTGTGCTTAAAATCTTCACTTTTTCATCCTTTGGATTTTAAATAGATAAGACACTTTAATTTCATCGAGGAACGTACTCATTGGAATCAGAACTTTTAGGGAGGACACTGATTTCAGTTATAGTGTTGGCCTTATAAGGAAAGAATATGTGTACTCCATTTAATTAACAAGCGCTCATTATGTTGGAACCTAACAGACAATTAATACATAAAATATAAATTAAATAACATTTAATATTTCATCAATGGCAAATTTAAAAGCCCCTTATAGTCGTGTGTACATATCCAATGTCATATAAATTATTGCATGATCTTAATTAAATTGGTGAAATTAAAAGTTTGAGAAAAAATTATTAACTCCATTAACTCCAACCTCCAAAAGTGCATTTCGACTCTAAATTTAGCATAATCGGGAAAAGTCAATATACAATCACTACTATAAGCCTACATATATCAACTTGATCACAAAATCTGAATTTTTGTGGCTTCTTGTATCAGGAGACGAATCTCATTCAGGCAATTAACAAAAATAGAATGCCATGGTGTATTTAATGAACTTATGAACTCAACAATGAGTAATTAAACATATTAAGGACTGTCGCCATATCTCGTACTGAGATGTTGGGATTCTGCTTAAAAAGACGCTTCACCTTCGCCACTACCTTTGAGTTTGATAGTTCTGGCTTTCTGCCTGAACTTTCTTATAACACTAGGCGACACCAAAAATGTTCCATGACATTTCTTAATTTTTTAAAATTTGTGTCCAATTAAAAATAACTTTAAAAATATAAATATTTCAAAATACATCAATTTAGCTTTTTAATTATAAAGAAAAAACTCTTCAAAAGGAAATAATACCAAGTTTTTGAAAATCCGTTCATAAATGCCAAAGTTATAGCCAATTTAGTATGAATTGTCATAATTTAATTTGACCAATTTTTCAGATTTTTCTTATTTATAGGCTATTAGTCCAGTGAATTGGTCGTGAAAATGAGAAAAAAAAAATAATTCGATGCAGCACTCTGACAGCGGAACATTGTTGAACAAGCTCTTGTAAAAGAGGACAAAATAAATCGAACCGACAGCAGGTATCCGGGTGGAATGGGGTGCATTTTTAGAGGTCGAACAGAGATTTTGACAATTTCTGGCAAAATTGTGCATCCTATCAAAAAAAGTTGAAGGTAAAAGTTGTAGGAAATAAAAAGATCTTCAACTATAATAAGAAAAAACTGAAAAATTGGTAAAATTAAATTATGACAATTTATACTAAATTGGCTATAACTTTGACATTTATGAACGGATTTTCAAAAACTTGGTATTATTTCCTTTTGAAGAGTTTCTTCTTTTTTTTTGTAATCAAAGAGCTAAATTGATGTAGTTTGAAATATTTATATTTTTAAAGTTATTTTTAATTTGATACAAATTTTAAAAAAATCAATTTTTTCAAATGTGTCAGCTTTTATGTCGTAACCTGTACCTGTGGGAAATCTTATTACCTTTTTTTCAAAATTTATTTGAGCGAAATCGGTTAATATTTGGATGAGATATAGCCTAAAATTTGAAAATACACTAAAAAAAATTTTAAAAAACTAACCGTGAGAAAAATCGACCAAAATTTTTTTTGAACTCAGGGGACTTAATTACATCATAAAAAATTAATAAAGTTCATGGAACAAAAAAAAAATGTCAAAAAAGTCGCATAGTGTAATTAGAAATATCCGCAAAACAGTTCTATCTGATGCAGCAACTATTTTTGCTATAGCTGAATATTATAACTTGGATTTTATTGGTAATATGTGGACAAAATGAGTTCGCTTGCTAGACATATTTGTCGTTAGAACTGCTATCTCCAAATATTACACATCATATTAAACTTCACTTTGTATAGAACCAATATTGTATCTTTTTCGACTTATAAGATTATCAGGTAGAGTATAATCAAACAAAATAAAAATCGCAAGTTTTTCTGGGACAATCTTTATTTAAGTTGCTCCGGTTTTTGCAGAATTTAATTATATTGCCAATACCAATGGCAATAAAATCAAGCGCAATTAATTGCAATCTGATATATAGTATGTATATTGGATGAAGTTTGGAATAAGTATGGGGTCTCCATTAATTACCCACTGTACAGAGCGTACAAAATTTCGCGAAATTCGGTAGGGACTTTGCGGTTTCAAATATGAATTAGCTGCTGGGCGAAGAATGCTACATTCTCCTTCGAAGTATGAAACTCTCTAGATGAAAAATTTACTAGACGCTTGGATAGGCTCGAAAATAATATTTGAATTAAAATTAAAAATTTATAGGATATTGTATCTTGTTGATTTTCAAGTTGTGATTAAAAAGAGTGCTTCGATAAAAATTGCATTTAGGTTTCATACAATTTCGATTTTTTGGAAAAAATCACTTTGACAAATTTATGTTCATGACACAGGCAAGATTAACTCAATATATTATATTTTTCATTTTCAGCTAATTTTGACTATTACCTTTTCTTTCCAACATATTTACATACATATGTAGATACAATCAGTGGAATTGATTGCTGCCACATAAACAAAGGGATGATCTTCGTCATCGACAACTAAGTTTTTTCTGTTTATTTAATTGTTTGTCTCCTGTGATGTTCATCAACATTACGTCATCGTCTAGAGCAACAGCAACAACATTAGAAATGGGGTGTAAGCGTGGCTGATGCGTTTGTCAGCCACTGTGATTTGAGACTACAAATAGCAACAAAAATTAAAACCAAATGGTAGATTTGGGAAAACAAGTAACACTGTTATAATCAAGAAACCAAAAATTTCCTGCATTGCTTCTGGCATGGCACAACTATGTCAAACAATACATAAAGGGATTATATACCAAAAATTCCGAAAAAAAAAATTCAGGATAAAATGAAAATGCCTTAGCAACAACTTTGCTGTTCTGCTAGTGATAAAATAATGATGGGAATTCTACCAATGGTAAAGTTAGTGTACTGAAAGTATTGTGGATCTTAGTGCACTCGGAAAGTTAAAATTAAAAAAGTAAAATGAACATGTTACTTTCAAAATATTTTGACTTTACTTTTCGCCACCAATCGTTTTTAACACGATTATTTTATTTTTGTTTTTAAAAATTAAGCATAATATGATAGTTTTAATGTCCACATTTTTAAATCACTTGGCCCATGGGCTTAAGTCCCGGAAGAGCAGCTTAATTTTATATAAATCTATTTTTTATTTTTGTTTTTATTGTACAAATTCTAATCTTGAACGAGAGGACAAACTCTTATATACATACATATGTGCATAGTATATATATATATTATTTAAAAAATAATATTAGTTTATTAAGCAAATTGAGAAATACATTTGTATGGATTGGGACTTAAACTAGCTTCCATTTTAGAAATTTTGAATTTTACCATTACGATTCATAGAACTTGAATTACTGAATACAATAAATTCGTCAAATAGTAAGACCTAAAATTTATTAATCACAATGGTTTCTTATATTACACTAATATTTACAATTTTACCATTGAATCTGGAACACTTCAGTTTAGAAAAATTCACGGAATTCAATTGGTTTTCAAGAATTTTTATACATGAAATTTTTTATGCAAAATTAATTAATTTAGATTTCTACGAAAAATATATCGAAAGTGGAAAATGATTATTAAAATTATGCTTGCGAAATTGTGGATTGATTCTTGCAAGATTGCTAAAAAATTAAAATTTCTACAATACTCGATATTGAACATTGGTCCTACACAGGAGCTTCATAAAGCTTAAAATATATAAGTACTATCTTTACTACATCTTATGTTGAATTTGAAAATAAATATTTTGTTTAGTATTTCCTTTTCTGTTACGTTCGGCAATAGTATTTTGCATAACTTTTTCTCGTAGGTGTTCTACACGTTATACATACTTTCGTTTATTTTTGACTCTAAGTAGAAATCAAGATTTTGACAGTTTTATACTTACCTTATTGTTCGTGGAAGGATATATAAAAGCAAATACACGAGTATGTTCTTGATCACCGTCATCTAGAGAGTCGATTTAGTCATGTAAGTCTGTCTTCCTGTGGAAATCACGATAACGAAGAAACCAACGATTTTTTAACTAAATACACTATCTATATTTTCAACGATGACTGATGGAATTGAAATTATGCGAAATCGGTTCACGGATACTCCATCGCCTTTGCAAATAAAACTTTTGAATGGCTATACTGAGAGAGTTACTTATTTAAAGTAACGCAGCCAGAGTAACATGAATGATTTGTGCCACACTGGATAGATATTGGAAACCGCTATACATACTAAGTAAATGTAGCCGAAATCCATAGGGGAACGTTTGGTGAAATAGCAAATAGCGTGGCAAAATAATACACTACATATAATAAAAACCTTAGGCCTACGCACACTACATCTTTTAATGCAATGGCGAAGAATAGACTTACTTACTTACTTAGATGGCCATAACAACCCGTTGTCAGGTTACGGCCGACCTCATTAGCTCTCGCCAGGCGCCTCTGTTTTGCGCGCGCCTTCTCCAATCGTTAATGCCAAGCGCGGTTAGGGCTTCCTCAGCTTGGTCTATCCACCGGAGGCATGGTCCCCCTCTTCGTCGTTGACCGGGGACCTTCCCTTCGAATACCTTTTTCGCTGGAGCTTCTTTATCCATACGATGGACAGCGTAGTCGCTGTATTGTTATACGCTTAACTATGTCAATGTCGGCGTAGAGCTCATACAGCTCGTGGTTCATTCGAATGCGATAGTCGTCGCCAACTCGAACAGGACCAAAGATTTTGCGGAGAACTTTCCTCTCGAACGCCCCAAGAGCGGCTGCGTCTGTTGTCGAAACCACCCATGCCTCAGCGCCATAAAGAAGCACAGGTAGAATGAGCGTCTTGTAGAGTGTTAGCTTTGTCGATCGAAAGAGAGCTCTGCAACGTAATTGCTTACTGAGACCGTAGTAGCACCTATTAGCAATTGTTATTCTCCGCTTAATCTCCAGACTGACATCATTGTTGCTGGTTACGGCAGTGCCAAGGTAGATGAATTCCTTGACAACTTCTAATTTACAGTTGCCCGCTGTAACATGAGAGTCTAGATCCCGTGCTCTCTTGTTGTTGTTAGTAGACATCATGTATTTCGTCTTGCCCTCGTTTACCGTCAAACCCACTTTGGCTGATTCCTTTTCAATAGCAGTGAAAGCAGCAGTAACATCTCTCTTACTCCGACCGATAATATCAATATCATCAGCGTACGCAAGGAGCTGAACACCTTTGAAGAAAATGGTGCCATTATGATGCACACCGGCTTTTCGTACGATCCCCTCCATAATGAAATTGAAGAGATCGCACGAGAGCGGGTCGCCTTGTCTGAAACCTCGCTCGGTATTAAAAGTTCCGGAGAGGTCATTCCCTACCTTGACGGAGCTAAACGTATTGCTCAACGTCATCCTGCAGAGCCTTATCAACTTTGCAGGTATACCGAACTCAGACATTGTTGCGTATAGGCAATCCCGCACTGGGCTATCGAACGCAGCTTTATAATCGACGAAGAGATGAGTGAGTGTCGATTTGATATTCATGGGTTTTCTCCAGGATTTGGCGTAGTGTAAAAATCTGGTCTATGGTGGACTTACCAGGTCTAAAGCCACACTGATAGGATCCGATCAGCGTTTCTGTATACGGCTTCAATCTTTTACACAATACGCTCGAGGGGATCTTATATGCGATGGAAATAAGACTGATACCCCTGTAGTTGGCGCAGATTGTCGGGTCTCCTTTTTTTAATACAGGACAAAGCACGCTGAGATTCCAATCGTCGGGCATGCTTTCCGCTAGCCATATTTTGCTGATGAGTTGATGCATGCACCTTATCAATTCATCGCCACCAGCTTTAAACAACTTAGCTGGCAGGCCGTCAGCACCCGCTGCTTTGTTGTTTTTGAGTCGCTGGATAGCAACTCGAACCTCTTCATGGCTAGGTGATGGTACTTCCACTGCGTTATCATCGATTGGTGGTATCGTACTGCATTCTCTCTGGGCGGAATTGGTGGGATCATCGCCCGTAAGCAAGTTGGAGAAATGCTGCCTCCATAACCTCAGTACACTCTGTGTATCTGTAACCAGATTTCCATTTTCGTCTCTACAAGTGGATGCTCCGGGCTTGAAACCTTGAGTTAGACGCTTAACTTGTTGATAGAATTTTCGTGCATCCTTCTTGCCCTGGTACACCTCAATTTCCTCACGCTCACGCTTTTCCTGCTCCCTTTTTTTACGTCTAAAAATGCGCCTCTCTTCCTTCCTCTTTTCGCGGTAGCTTTCTCGCACGGCTCGCGTTGCGGCTGACTGCAGCGTCTTCTTGTATGCGGCGTTTTTTTCAGCAGTCGCATCGCGACACTCCTGGTCATACCATTGGTTTCGAGGTTGTGGGCGTCGAAAACCAATGACTTCCTCGGCAGCAGCACGCATGGAGTGGGAGATGTGTGTCCAAAGTCCACCGGCGTCGTCGGTTCCAGAGGTTGGTTGGTTGAGCTTAACCGAGAGTTGAGCGAAGATTAGACACTTATAGTTAATTTTGTTTATTGTAATTAAGACATTTGATTCAGTATAACATATATATGTACGTTTATTTTTTGTAATTTTTATTTGAAATATTAATAGTTTACGTTTTCAAAATTTATATGAAAAAAAACCTTTTTAAAATTGTTGCATTAACTTTGAATAACTTAAATGTTTTACAAAACACTTTTAGTTTTCTAAGTTGGGTATTTTCAGTTAATAGGGGAACCAAGCGTTTTGAGGTTGAAGATCTTCTTATCCAAGGCTTAGTTTTTTATTTCTCAGTAAAATCTCATACAAAAGCAGACAATTTAGATCAGTTTCATTTTTATAAGTTCTACCGATTACTATATATTCAAGGTCAAAATTTTTGTTTGGTTTAGTTTTTTTTTTTTTCAATGTTTCGCTTTCAATTGATTGGATAATAATTTATGTTGTACAAAATTTGCAGATTGTGGAATTTTTGTATAAAAAAGTATAATTAATCATTTAACTTTTTTTATTCTTGATTTAATCTCAAATTTTGAGAGACATAGCTGAAAATTCTGAGCCCGATGCAATTTTCATTTAAATTAAGTAAGTTACAGATCGTAACATTCAAACTTAACAAAATGGTCCCTAGTATTTACCTGAAATGACAATACTTTCTTCAGCAAGCTGTAGTCGCATGGAATCCTTAACACCGCAAGCTTTTTCCAACAACTGATAGCAATGCATGATTTTCTGTTTTCAAAATTTTAATTTGTTTAAATTATTTTATAGTTCTTAAAAATGAAAATTTATTACCAAAACGAAAAGTTTCAGCTCCTTGCTATTTTCTCAACGATACAAAGTTTTAGTCATAGCTACAGTTAGCGAGATATTTCATCGTTTCTGCTTATGAAGTAACAAGATGAACAGCAGAAAACTGATTATGAGTTTTAAACAAACAAGATTTCATAAACTTATGATGATGTTGTTATTGTGAAACATTGCTCAAAAGGAATTTCACTGCTGCCGTCATGATTGTGGCACATCAACAACTTTTATACATCCGTTCGTGCTCTTCTTTATGAATGAGGATAAAACATCAACGACAACCAAAATCTATGCTATGTTGCTCGAATTCCATACCCACATTTTCTCAATATTTCCTAATTTTCAATCATACCGAATGATGAATTCTAATAACGTAAACAACAGAAGCAAAACGGCGGCAATAATAACGACTACAACACTGTCATGATGTTGCTTTAACGCCCACTCACACGCATAGTCAAACGCTCATCCAACTTGTGGTATGTTAACATTCGTCTGGGTTTGAGTTGAATTGGATTTTCATAGAATTTTGTTCCTCACATTTTCATTATCACTGTCTTTGTTTTTGCCTTTGTTGCCGATGACGCGCTGCCTGTGTCGTTTGTGCTTTGCTCCTGAAACAATATTTATCCTTGTTAATTAAATTGTGTGAATATAACAATTTTCCATATGAATGCTCGCATTTATTGTCTTTCAATTTTGAATAGACATTCCACGTTTAAAAAGTGGAATGCGTAGCAAACTTCAATAATGACTTTGTTTTACAAGTTGTAGCCTTTGTTCGAAATGGTGTTTTTGTTTCTGGGAAATATCACAAAATATCAAAGGTGAGACATAGTTGTTGATTGGAGTTGTTTAAATACGTTTTTATCTTCAGGTCATTGTCCACGAAAATTGTAGTCCAAGCTTATTTGTTGCACATTGATATTACATATTTATTTATATACCAAATGTTAGCTGGTTCTTGAGAGTACTTCTTATTAGCTTGTTTTTTTTTTTAATTTAAAAGCGAACCGTGTATACAGTTGCTAAGCCTTGGTTGATGGTAGTACGAAAACATATTGATCTCACTGCTATTTCAGAGGATTCGAAATATATTTTTGTTGCAGGAACATCTTTTATAGAAAGATATGACAAACTAACGATCCTGCGTATCCCAGTGAATACAGATATCCTTTGAGAAGAATCGAAAAATATGAGGCGATTGAGTTTACTAGGAGGTTTTCACTATGAAAACGGCACCTGATGCATAAAACTAATGCATTTTCTTGTGATGGTCACTGCGCGCCCATCATTTTGTATCTGCCAGAATAAAATATCAATTTTTAGCTATCGAGGTCAAGGTCCTTTCTGAGTAGAGTATGGTGAAACTTAAAGTATCAGTGGAATAGGTCTGAGATGATGGCGCAACGTGAGCATAACTGAAAATAGTATATTGATAGCAATTAAGACTCAAACATTTTTACCCAGTGTAGTTTCTAATCTCTACATATAGTACCATAGTACCATAGATTCATTTTAGATGACGAAAAAGGTACAGATTTCCTTATGGCACCCGTGATAGACTTTCTAGGTGCTATGGTATTTTAGGCGTTATGATGCCTTAAAATTATTCCAAATGAAGAAATGTAATATAGAAGAAAAAAAAATTGTAATCAAACTTTCCTGGTAGCAAAAAAAGGTCTTATAGCTTCTTTTAAATGCCTTTTAAAAAGAGGTAGAAACACAAAATATTATATTTATTTAACTTTTAACAGGGGTTTATAAGAGCCATTTGGTGTATGAACTAAAAAAACATATTTCCTTCAGCTCAAGTATCTTTCTGAGGGCCTCAAAAAACACCTTATATTGACTTAAAAAAGAGCGCGTTCCCAGATAAGTACCTTGATCTTTTAAAGAGGCTTTGAGAATTAGAGATGTGTTTTATAAATTTTAATATATATATATATAAAACTATATTTTATCTTATTAACGAATTTTATTTTTTATTATTTGTCCTAACGATCCATAGTCCTGCACGCTATCCACTAGGCTATTTGTCTTAGCAAATTTGTTGTTTTTCAGAGGAAATAAGAGGACACGTATTCCTCCAATTTGAATGAAAAACATTTTTTACGAAGTTATGAAATCGATTTCAAAAAAGCGGCATTTCCATCCAAATAAAAATAATTCATTTATCTTATTTGACTATAATAGAACTTCTCATTCTCTCTTAGAATCTTCAAAAATTTTTGAAAATAATTGATAATTGGCGGTGTTCGGGCTCTCTTATTTAATCTGTAAAACAACAAATTTTATCGCCAACCAATTCCGCAATTTGATGTCAGCCAGACATGATATGAAACGGATGCGGTATGCTATATATTTACTATAGTGCAAGGATTTCCGAACAAAAATAGAAGCCATTGTATAAAAATCAAAACGTCCAAATTTGAAATCATTTCGCCTAAACTTATGTACCTACCATGAGTTTTTCCAGAAGGAATTTAGTGTTTTGTTACTTTTTCGATTTATTTTTTTTTTTTAGATTTGGGTTTTGTGTCTTAAATTTAAAATATAACCTGAGTATATTGAGTTTTACGATTAAAATCGTGTATGGCCGTTATGATACATTCATATCAGCAGATTTCAGTAGAAGTAAGAAAATTTTCCACTGTGGTATATTTTGGTTTTTTTTTATTTTTTTATTTTAATGTACTGAAATTGAAAAACAGAAACTTGGTTGATGTGTCTAATCGAGTTTTTGCGTTTAGAGGAATATCCTTATTATTAATAACAATTGTGCAATTTGCTCACTTCTGCTCTTCTGGCCAAAAGTGAACTGTTGTCATCCAATTGCCAATTGCTGGTGTAATTAATTCAAATAAATAAAGCTTTTCCAATTTTTGCTTTCTTATAAATTCGTATGAAATTTAAAATACATAGCTGGACGTGACACAATCAAATTTGGTACCCAGCTGTTTCAATGTTGTGATGCAGTGATTTTGAATGAATTATTAAAGCATACTAATATTAAAGACTTCACGACGTATGGTGTTGCGAATTGATAATCGGAAAGAGTGAAATTATTATCTCCTGCTTGCGGAAAAAAAAATCTCGTACACAGTAAGCAATAAAAAATTTCTCATGTTTTTGGTTATGCTGAGTCTAATCAGACCGTAGAAAATATCTTTAACGTTACCTTTTGAAATGTTTAACCCATATGTACCGAAATTGCAATTGCTTCTTAGTAGTAGAAAATTTAAGATAAAATGCATCGTAATTCAGACGTGTTAAGAAAATTTTACAAACGGATTTAGACTCAGCATTAAAATATTCTTAAGAAATGATATTTAGCTTATCGAAAGGCTTGAGATAACTGACCATGGAAGATATGGTTTTTTGGTAGCTTACAGTTATGTAACAGATTCAAAACTGTGATATTTCTTTAAAAAAAAAAGAAAATTTGACCTGATCGCTTACCATCTGAAAGATGCTTTGCAATTTATTATTCAGACTTACTTAATACTCGATTACAACAGAGCAAAACTGTTTAGGAAAGTTTAGCAATAGTTGTTTAGATTTTTGGTTTGCTTTAAACCGTTTTGTGTCAAAAGGCCACATTTTACTTGTGCAAAACGAAACATTTTAAAAAAAAAAAACCATACCGAAAAAAAACAAGCTAAGGTATAATCTTCGGCCAGGCCAGGCCGAAGCTTACATACTCTACACTGCACTGAAAGTACCTTTTAAATAATTGTTAAAAAGACGTTGAAAAGGTTGAATAAGTCGAAAAAAATGTGAAATGTACAATAGGTTGACAGAGGTTGAAATATGTTAAAAAAGTCGAAATAATATGCTAAATGTTGAAAAAAGTTGAGAGAGTTCGAAGAACTCTAAAAAAGTTGAAAAAAAATGAAACAATTCAACATTGATAACAAAGTCGAAAAAGAAAAGGAACTGAAGAAGAAAGTTGAAAGAGGTTGTAAAAGTCGAACAAATACAGAATATGTTGGAAAAAGTTAAAAGGTTGAAAAAAGTTGAAGAATATGGAAAATGTTTAAAAAAAATCGAGTAAAAATGAAAAAGTTTACATGTGCTACGCCCACTTTTCCAATTCCGCCTTCTTTTGGTTCAATAAATTATATTCGTGATCGACATCCACATTACAAATTTTAGCATAATAGTTTGCATAGAATGCGATACATAAGTGCCGTAGTTAGCCTTCAAATTTAGGGCGGTGACACACCCACTGGTACAATCCAGTCCGGTTTTGATCCATAAATAGCTTTCCATAAACTAACATCTTACACTAAATGTAAGTATGATTGCTCACATATTTCGATAAATATGCCACTAAGCGTATTTTATTTGTATGGAAGGTGCCACGCCCATTGGAGCTATTTACATTAAATTTCATACCAATTTCTGCAATAATTCACTTATAACAGCGCTTAAAACTTATGTTAATATGGGAGGTGCCACGCCCACTGATGCAATCCCGTCTGAATTCATTTAATTTTAAAGCTATTAATAAATGACATCTAAACACCAAATTTTATGAAGATTACTCTTTTAGCACACTATCTATAACAATAAACGTTTGTTACTCATATGATAGGTGCTCCGCCCACAACTACTATTGGACCAAAATTTGTAATAAGAGGCCTATAGCAAGTTTATTTTCCTCGTGATACTTTCGCGTTTTTCTTGAAACCATGTTTTCAAAATCGGCGGGCAGTATAACTCATAAAGTTTACATCCGATTGACTTGAAATACACACGATTTTAGCGATTAATTAACAAGAAAAAAAGTTATAAGCAATTTAAGTCGATTTTTTTTGTCGAAAACACGATTTTTTGTTAAAACATTTGTCATTTCGCGAATAAAAATTCTAAAAATATAATCATGTGGAATTCAACAGCAAAACTCACGTAGATAATGAAAAAAACTTTTTTTTTTGTTATATAAAGGTGGAGTTGGACGAGATTTCTACTGCCCGCCGCGGAAGACCTTTTTGAAAAGCGTTTCACGGTAATCACTGCATAGCCGCCATTTTGTAAAAAAAATAACAATAAAATTTTTTTTTCTCTTCTTCAAGAGTTGCTTAATCTAATGTTATGTTATTTGTATGCCTTTAATCTCAAATGTCCTTTAAAAAAAAAAATTAAAATAGCCTCGTTTGTTATAGCATAACCTAAGAATCAGAAGAAGGGCCGACATCGGCTCTGATCAACACCACATAGTGCATTCTCTATGACTCAAGATAGTATACGTTGAACTGACAACAACCAAAAAGTTCACCCTACATAAAGTCTTCGGGAAAATTTCATCGTTGAAGTAAAAAGGATCAGCGCTATTAACCCGCAGATCTCAATCAAGTCAAATCATGAAGTAAAGTCCATCTTGGGCTTATACCATAGAACAAAAAACCCTGCATAAGCGGCGCCACCATAGATACTATACAAATAAGAAAAGCTGCAAAACGCACGAGACAAGACGTCGCAAAAATATATTTCTTCCTTAGTGACAAAGTAAAAGCCCCTACAAAAAGAAAAAATGAGAAATATTCAATAATCTCGCAGCCAAAGCTCAACAAGCAGAAATCAGGCGAAATAACACGTCCGCCTTTATTAATGCAGATAATTAAATTTCTTGAAAAGTACAAGTAGCGGATACATACCACACAGTTGCCGAAATGTTGAAAACTTTCCAGGAATTCAACTGTGAATGTGTGTTCCCAGTTCATATTCAAATTTAGGAGGAAGAACGAATATCTAAAAGACTACTCATAGAAACCTAAGCAAAAGACCCAAATAAAATGGTTCTTACCGTTTTGCCAGAGCTACAGGGGCATCATTATACTGTTCATTCTATCCTAGGTCTTGACGAAAATCCGCCATTCGAAGGCTTCGTTACATTAATCTTCAATGGACTATAGCAGCGGTGGGCACAAAAATCTAACAAAAGAGCAAAACAACAACATCGAGCAACAACAAACGAAATTTTAAAGTTTTTTTTACTTTCATTTCCAAAATTGCCATTAGCACAAAAAAAAAAACAAATTACACTACAAACAAAAACAATTGCTACATTCGTCAAGACACAATGCGGCGCCATCATCTATGCCTTTGTGTTTTGTTTTCATTTGAATTTAAGTCAACGCTGTGCATCGATAGCGTTGAAATTCTGCGAATTTTGTGCCTCGATAGCGTTGAATTCTGCGAATTTTTTTTTTGCTTGCTTGTGCGTCGAATAACGGTTAGAGGAATGTGAGCAAATAGAGCCACTAAGTGCCCTTCACTGGACTATAGTATCGCTTTTGATAACATCGACCGCAATTGCATCTGGGATGAATTGAACAGGCGAGGTGCAGTATCCAAAATCATTAATCTCAACAAAGCTCAATATAAAGGTTTCAGATGCAAAGTATTACAAAACTAGAAACTTTCTGCAATGCTCTAACTAATACACAATTTACCAGTCTTCACGACAAGGTTAAATTTCACTCAAATTAAACTACGAAAAAAGAAAATGAAGTGAACACACGTCGCCGAAATCACCAACTGTAACCTGGCGACAAGCATTTGTTTCAGGCGTTTTTATACAATTTTTCAGCACAAATTCCATTTATGTCATTTTATTCTTTTGCAATTCATTTTATTTTGTTCATTTCAGCTTACAGCTAAGTCAATGCTAAATTATAGTTGCATTGTTGGCTGATTAGGCAAAATTGGAAATATATTGGTAGCCCTGACTGGAAATAAAGTTTTCCATCCCTGGATTATTTCCGATCGCAAGATTTGGTTAGTAGAAAAAAAAATCGGGAGGATCGTTTTCCTCCGCATATTCACGTTAACGGTCTATGTTTATACCAAATTTTCGAATAATTTGCAAAATTATTTGACCTTTGAAGAAAGTTTCAGCTTTAAGGACATCAAAGTGATTCTAAGGAACAACTTTTGAGACTTTTATTCATAGATTCGGTAGGCTAAATAATTGGAAGAAATAATCTCAGCTTTATTTATTCCAATTACCTCGACATTTTCAAAATTTATGCATATGATACAACACTTTATGTACATACATATGCTGGTATCTACGTTTCGAATAAAATTGAGATTTTTACTCAAATACTATAAGAGGACAAAGCATAGAATAACTACAATACACTTAAAAGCTTTTTTAGATAATGGCTTAAGTGTGCCCAATTGACTGACCGCCTGAGCAACAAAAGTTTTAGCAACCACAATATTGGTGACAACCTCTGTTGACGTTTGTATTTGTTTTTACATTGGCATTGTTGCTGGTGTTAGTGGTGTTTGCGTCAATGCTGCCATTGGTATTGGTTGTGTAACCGTTTATATTTGTGTTGCTATCCAGCGATGTTGAAGAATATTGCTGCCAAACAGTGCTGCTCCTGTTGTTACTACTGCTGCTGCTGGTGATGTTGCCATTGTGGTTCGTTCAAATCTTGCATATCCTCTCGTATTTTTCGTTGGTTTTACTAAACCATTTACATACATGAACGTTTATTGTAGTGCCGTATTTTATTTTAATTTTTGTGTTTCTTTTGGCTTTGGCTTCGGAATTAACACGCGAGTGAAAAAGGATTTCCCGCATCCGCAACAATATGGCGGCACCCATTTGTTTTTTATTTGGACACGCTGACACTGCAACGCTTTAAGCCGCATCACAGCAGTATGCAACGGAACAGAACAGAATGAAATTTATACTCAATATGAATGAGCCGAACGACGGCCATACGAACAAATACACGCAAGGAAAAGTTTTAAGAAAAATTTTAAAAATCGCAAAAAAAAAGTTTAAGGCCAAATGCTTATGCCGATTTTCATGAAACTCGGTTGGTGCTGACTTGATTATTTGCTTACAAGAACTTTCGAAGTACGCAAAATGCTACGCCTAGTAATATTTTATATGCGAGCAGGAGCTCTTGCACGCAATTATTAAAACTTACATACTTAAATATATTGATTCAACTGGAAAAATAGCATTTAAGAACAATCTCATTCTATGGTATGAATTTATGTATGTATGTTGGATTGGGCAGTAGTATAATCAACTGAAATACTTGTGGAGCGACAATTTTTGTATTGAAATTTCTACGAATATTTTATAAGCGAGTGTTCCGGACTGCGTTCGTCTTTCCTTTGGACAGTATTGTTTTCTATGGTGAGTTTAAAAGCAATCTCACCAGTACCCCCTTCTTTTGTAACCCATACTCCTTTGCTTCCAAAATAGTATAGTGCTTAGTATTTTTTAGAAGGCATTGCATTAAGCTCACACAATATCAGATTCTGCATTTAGTGTTAATTTTTTTTTTCTGTGTGCTCGTACTTCTGAGCAGCCCTCGGTTTTTGAAATTTATATCCCGAATGCGGTTAAAGCTTAAGGATATTTTGTTAGCTATCGTTGCCGTGGTTATTGTTATTGGCATTGGTATTATTTCTGTTGCTGCTGTTGTTGTTTTTGTTAGTGTCAACGTGGTATATATCTCATATATAAAACATGTGGTGTTAAATTGCAACGCGAAGTTCACACGATGCCAAACCAAAATATAAAAAAAAGAAGGAAAATGAAGCATTTTTTTATTTATTTTTATTGCAAGTTTTTCTTCAGAAACATTTCACTGAGTGGTGTATGAGAATACCCAGTTAACTGTCTGCGCTGCAAGGATTTTCATTTCACATTTTATTATTGTAGTTATTGCTGCACATCCATATTCTGCATATCCTTTGAAAAATTTATGTATTTTAATTTGTCGCAAAAGAAACGCAGAGATATTTTTTTACTACTTTTTACAGGGCAAAGTAAACAAATGTTAGACAGGTCACGAAATGGAATTGAAATTAATATTTGTTGTCATTTAAGGGGACCTTCAAAGAAATTTGGTTTTATTGTTTTAAAATGTGTATAGTTTTAATAAAAAACGAGATATCATTTTGAAACTTTACACATACATACATATATTTTGACACAAAACAATATTTTATTAAAAATCACTAAAACCACTAGAATTTTTTGAAAAAAAAACACCAAAAAATCAGGGCGGGCGTAATCGCGGCTTATTGGAACATCTGAAAAAAAAAAAATATAAGAGGTTTTAATCAGCATCAAAGCCGCCAGGGAATGAACTACAAGAAAAAATGTTGGTCCAAAAATAACAAAATGGTGTAATTTTTTCGTAAACTGCCAATTTTTCGGGCCGAAATCGTGCCAAAAATCAAAAATTATAGTACCGATCTCTCTGTCCGTAGCTCATTCCCTGCATTAATATGTGCACAGCAACATATTAAAACTAGTTTTTTTTATCATGCCCGCTAACTCTAAAAATATGGTTTCGAGAAAAACTGGTTTTAAGTTTTTTAACTATAGCTTATCAAGTACTTCAACTTTGACACGATGTTCCTAAAATGCTCGCTATATATTTTATAAGCCGAATTTGACGATTATATTATTAAAAACGTATTTTTCAGTATTTTTTAAACAAGAAACAGTCATATAAAATTTTTTGATTTCTTGAAAATTTGAAAGTGTCATGTCCCCTTAATGTACCAAATTTGAAATCAGCACATATGGTATAGTTTATTTTAGATTTAACTCTGAAACATGGATAAAATGATGCGATTTTGATACGACTTTTTTATAACAAGACAATTACGTTAGGTTATTTTAAATTAGAATAAAATCTAGAGAAAAAAATCGATTGTACCCAAAACTTAGCTTTGGTTACCTTTTTTTATTCGTAAAAAAAGAACATTTGAAGAACTTGTCTAAAAATTTCCTAAAAGTTAACACTAAAAATGCTTCTATAGCAGTGATTATTAAACTCATGTAGTTCGAGGACTTCTTATCGAGCTAAACTTTTTTTTTGCTGACCCCATCCCAATCCAAGACACTTGACGTCGTTCTTAAGCTTAATTGCTGGCTCAATAATGACAAAGATAAGCAGGCTAACAGTCCGGTTTTCACTCGGACAGTCTGACTTTTGGAAAGCTTTGTCTGGTTTTCAAACTCAACCAGTCATAAAATATCCGGTTATCTGAAGAAGTTAAGCAACGAAGTGTTTTTATTTTACTTTCGTTTTTCCAGTTTTTAAAGGTCTTTTCAACACTATGTCCGGTTTTTGAAGATCCAAAAGTTGACAAGCCTGCTATATTGTTATTTCTACCATATATCTCTCAAATCGATTGAGCATTTAAAGAGGCAAACATTTTGTATTAGGATTTTCATGTAAATAAAACACAAAATGAATAAAAATTGTGGAAACGCAAAAGAATCAAATAAGTTACAATTCAAAATATCGTTACCTTAACATAGAAAGGCCCTAACTAACATTTTTTTCAAAATCGAGATTTTTATGGATTTCGGTAGGTCACCCACTAATACACCATTGACAAAAAAATTTGTGAGCTACGATTGAAAATAAATCAATTAAGTACAAGCAAATAACAAAAACTTTAATTTTTATTAAGTTTTTTCGTTCTCCTGTAAAATAATAAAAATGTAAGATAGGGCCTTTCTATATTAAGGTAACGATATATACATTAAACTCAGACAAATATTTCTTGGTCTAAACTGGAATAGAGCGAAAAGATTGATAATGTAAAATTATTTGATGTCAAAATTTTTCGCAGACCCCTGGAATGGCATCGCGGAACCTTATAGCCAAACGAACAATGGTTTTTGGATTAGAATTTGTAGAGCCCTTGATATCGCGATGCCTGCAAGATTCTGAAACTTATCAACCAAAAGTTGATTTGCTAAAGAAACATTCAATTAATGACATTTTCTATAAAAATAAACCTGGGAATTGTTTTCCGATGTCGTTCGACTTAACGATTTTAGACCTTAGTTTGGAATTTTATTAACTTCCAAACTAAGTCTTACTGAAAAATAAATCAGAATAGATCATAATATTGTTCAAAATCATGTTTAAATACTAAATTTCATTAAATGATATCACAGAGGTGACAAGTGGTAGATAAATGCATGCATGCATTTCGATTGAAATTTCCATCGTGCCTTAAAAGACACCTTTCTTATGACAAACATTTAAAAAAACCAAATAGTTTTGATGTTAATATATAAACCCTTTCTTAATATATGCACAACTTTTGACCCAATTAGGTTCAATTTCGAACGATCACAATATCATCACAAGTAGGAACTACGAAGTTACTGAAGATTGAGCTCATTTAACATTACTTTTTAATTCTGATATTAAAATTACAGTTTTTATTATAATTTGCATCATTTAGTCTTAAAAAGCTAAACATATGATCAAAAGCTGTTTTTGTGCTCTTTAAACGTACTTTGTCCTTTCACCCTATATTGGATGCTTTGAGCTATTACATTTTTTATCTTTATTAACACAAACCTTTTGAAGGCTATAAATTTGGAGATTTTCACATGAAAATCTTGCTGCAGCAATGAAATAAACAAAAATCTAATAAAAAAACAAATAATTCCAATATATCCAAACCAAAAACATATAATAAATTCCAGTCCACTTGAAGTAACGAGTAGGCTAATTTTATAATAATGAAGCCAATACAAAAGACCATTAAGTCAGCTTAAATCATCTTAATTCATCTGAAAAAATGTTTTTGTATTTTCAGGCTTTTGCATTTTCCCACTTGCCACGCAGCCACTCGTAAAGTACTCCTATTTAATATTCATTATGTTCGTGTATTCCAAGCCTGCCGCCGCATAAATCCTTATTTATAACATCGTGACCTGGCAGCTTATAAATATGACTATAACAAAGCGTCATCCTGTTTGTTCTGCTTTTATACGAGTATTTACCAAGCTCAACTGCAAACAATTAGCAAATGTCTTGCAAGGGATTTGTGTTGGTTGTGTGAGGAGGTAGAAGCAGCTTGCAAACAAAAACGGCTATGAAATCACATTTGTTGATGCGACACATTGCGGTCACATACACAAATACTAGAAAAGATTCCACCTCCTAAAGTCGTGCTGCTAGATTTAGCCGATTTACGGAAATGTTAATAAACTCAATCAGCTTAAAATATGGAAGAGAAATATACATTTATTGAAAACATTGTAACAATATTTAATATCTTTTGACATTCCAAGCTGCCAAAAAACTTACCCAACCGAAGAAATTCTTAAAAAAAAAAAAAAAATTAGTATGATTTATAGGAAAATATTGCCAGAACTTCAACATTATCACAACTT
Organism: Tricholauxania praeusta; assembly: GCA_949775025.1. Taxonomy (NCBI): domain Eukaryota; kingdom Metazoa; phylum Arthropoda; class Insecta; order Diptera; family Lauxaniidae; genus Tricholauxania; species Tricholauxania praeusta. Next base: position 66,066,149 of record OX459029.1, on the reverse strand, counting down.
CGGTGATCTATGGCTATTGTTAGTGAAAAGTGATAGACTTTCAGAACGTAAAGACAATGTGATTATAATCAAAGTAGGAATAATGTCAATTTTCTTCATATTCAATACAAGTTCATGCAATATAGTACAAATAAACTAAAGAAAAGCACGGTACTTGGTATGGAGGCACGTTCTGGACGCTTAATCTCTACATTTGTATGCAATAAAAGGAAAAATAAACGTTCTAAGAGTACTCGAGAATATTTCACTCGAATACGCTTTTATTTAATCTGTTGAATAATATGTTAAAACCGACCCTCCTCTTTCCCCCTAGACTATCGTATCAAATATTTGATACAGCTTGAGCATCAAGGTTGAAATGAAAAAGGAAATGATATCCCACTGATTTAGCTTTGCTCATAGATAGGTTAGTTTATTTTCAGGATATAGCAGGTTCTCGTCATAACTGATACCACGGTTGGGCCTATTGTGTACCTATTGTAATCTTACGCATATTAATTTCAAAATGGATCTAAGCCAATATCATATTTATTCATCCAAAGAGTCGAGAAAGTAATTGCCGAAAGCTTTGTGGTGTCTTTGCGCTTACACCGGGCATTCTCACAGATATCGGCAAGCAGTTTCATCAGTATCTGGACCACTGCGGATCATACATAGATTACCGATATTGGACAGATCAAGTTAGAGTCTTTTCCAATGTTATAGTGCCCAGTTTTTACACCAGTTATAATCCTCACATCTTTTATAGACCTTAACCTATGTAAGCGAATATTCGCTCTTGAAATTTTCTTTTTTTTTCATTTTTTTTTTAAAAGAATTGTTTCATAAAAATAAGTCTACGCATCTTTTTTCAAAACCGCTAACCATTCATTTCAACTATTATGACTAATTACTTCATTTGAGGGTACAATACGAACTAGGCTTGAATATCAAAATACATGTGGAAAAGCATAAGAAAAGTTGGTAAATCTTCACTTGACTGCTGCACTATTGATAAATAACAATATTCACAGCACACGTGAATAGAAATTCCATTCAGGGAGTTACAAATTTACACCCGCAGAACGACATTAGTTGTTTGCCTCATTAGGTGTGAGTGAGGTCACACACTTCAAAGGAATAAATTTCAATGTTTTGCAACTGAAGGACGGGAAATGCAAACATATAAATAAACAAACAAAATGGAAAGGAAATCTAAACTTATTCAAAGTTCGCCGTAAATTATGAGTGTAAATGAATACAAGAGAGTTGTTTCTGTGACACCGTTCTTGCCATGAAAAATAAATTGTGCATAACAATAGGTTTTAAGTTTTGCACAAATGTAATCTTGTGAGTTAAACTTCAAACCACATTTTATTTGCGCTATTATTTTTCCTTTTGAAATAGATATTTGTTTTTCAGCATTTTTATGGGCGTGGTAGAATTTACTTTGAAAAGTACGTTTTGCCAAAATTAAAATTAAGTCATACGCAGTCAATTATATAAAATTTTTTAGTCAGGTAAATTATGGAAAAACTTTTACGATTTCAAACTCACATTGTCATTCAAGTTAATCCATTTGGTTCGTCTTTTTGACAAATGCCAAATCTAAAGAATGCATAATGGCGCATTTTTTGTTTAAACAATTAACTACTTAATTTTACTTATATTATTAGCGCGAAAGTTTAGATAATTAGATATTTATTACTAACTCTAGAATGGATTATGATGAGACCTGATGGATTGAAAGACTATTTTAGGATTAGTCTATAGAAGACTTTTCATCTCTAAAAAAAATACGGGACGTGGTACCTTCCATGTAATACAGACCCATAAAAGCTATTTCTTAGCATTCAAACAACTAGGCACGTATGTAGCAGGCAGGAAACTTTGTAGATTGTTTTTATTTTTATTTTGCCTATGTTTTAGCATTGGGCTTAAAAATTACTCCCACAAAATTTCAGATTCCTAGCTCAAACCCTATAACTGGCGGAAACAGAATTTGTGTCCGATTTTATTGAAGTTTGATAAAAATACGAACTTACCAAAACGTACAAAAAATCTGCTTTGCGTGTCAAGACCTAGATCTTTAGGTATTGCAGTTGGATGGGAGGTGACACACTCTACAACTATAGAGAACAATATATATTCAAAGGGTTTTTTTCGTGCTTAGAAGGTTATTTTTAGCATTGGACTTACAGAAAAGTTTCACAAAACTTAAGCTTCCTAGATCAAACCTTCCTTTTTTTGAGGAATTGAAATTTACAAGAAAATCAATCAATCGTTTTAATGAATATAAGTTCAACTATGAATTATGTACTTAAATTATGTATTTAATAATTATAAAAAATATATTGTATTCTTGCACGTACTATGCAGCTTATCGTCCAATTGAAATTTTTACTTCACATCAGAATAATATTTTTTATTGCAATGCTTTGCTAGCTATTTGAAAGTTTTGTTTTTACGTGCATTATGGCAACAGATTTGTATTCTTTTCGACCATCTTGCTCACTCTGAACACAGCATTTTATCACCCAACATGAGTTTGTTAGTTTTTAATTAACTTTTAGCTGCAGGATACACAATATATTAGGAGAAAATTAACGCTGCTACAAATGCATGCTCATACGCACACATTTATACATAGACATTCATATTTATGTATAAATGTAATTTAGGTGTGTATGTATGTATCTGCGATGCTAACTTGCGGGGATTATTCCGATATGCGGGGAATTTTTGCTCCTGCAGAAAATCTGGAAAAGAGCTGCTTTTGCGGTAATTCCGGAAACTTACTGCATTTTTAAAATAGGCTTTTCAAAACTTAATTTACACATCTCGCGTATTTCGGTAACCTTAAACATATGTAAATGCTTTTTATTTAACATTTAAGTTGCAACCTCCATTTTGATCTCCCGTTTTAGGTATGGTAATATTTGAAAGCAAAAGCTCTATACAACATTTTAATACGCTTTAAATCTAAAGTTAGTCACAGCTTTCAAGTAAGTACTGAAAATTTTGTATCAAAAACTAAAAAAAAAAACTGACGCCCGGTATAGCCTACTTGTTTTACTTAAAAGCATCTAATTTTTGTGATAGTTAGATAATTTATAGTTTTGAAGTAAGAACAAATAATGAAGAAATTTGATAATTTAAGAGCAATATATTCCTCTGAACCACGAGTTCCACTTCTAGCTCTACTGCAATTTGTCCCACATTATTCCGAAAACGTTTTGGTAAATGGCTCATATACCTGAATGATAATACAGCAGAGGGCTATTTGTGTATAACCAAGCAATACAATGGATATGGATTTCTCAGGGTTTTGATATAAAGTGGTATTTTCTTCAGTTTTTTAAAAGATGAAGAATACAAAAAAGAAATAATTATTCAAAAGCAATTAATTAAAAAACTGTGAAAAAATATTTCCGATTCAACGCTTTCAATATGCCAAAATTTAATTCAGATTGGTTCATTTGCTTAAGTACTACAAGCTTTTGTTTATAGAGATAAATTTTGCAATAACTTTGATAAAAGAAAAAAAAATTATCTATAATGTTTTTTTGTTCACAAGAACGATATTTCAACATTTCGATAAAAATCAAGATGGTTAGTTTATTTTTGCAAATTAAACGTATTCTAACCAAAAAGTTACAATTTATTACATATTTTAATATAAACATATATTGTCAGCACAGAGAATTTTATCTGGGAAATTTCATATAATAATTCAAAAAGTGGGGAAAAATTTATTATTATTATTATTTATTAGAAGAGTATAAAATACCAAACTAACATTAACATTGCGTACTGACTACCAGAGTCTACGACGCTGGGGAAAAATTTGTTGGCATCTCTGGTATGCATGAACGTGCATATATCATACATATCCTCATGCATGCTCAATAAAAACGCATATGTACCAACACTCCCTCATTTGTGATCACGCATAGGTTTGTGTGCCAAGTGCTGTGCCAATTTTTTTTCCTGCCCATTTTAAGTGAAATTATAAAACAAACGATAAATTGTGTTTTTGCATTAAATGACCACAGGACTAAACCATGCGAATGTGAGTGTGTAAATGGGTAGTTTAAAATATGGTGGGGCAAAAAAAATATCCTGCATAAAGTTGAAACAAAAATCACTGTACGTGGCACTTGGTACAACAAGGCTTTAGCTCTTACATTTACCGTATTTCCAGAAAACGAAAATTTTATGTGAACAGCTTTATGATTTTATGACCCAGGTACATACATATGTATGTATGTAAACTCTTTTCGTTTAGATTGAAAACAATACAAAATATAAGTCTATTGAATATTGAATCTACTGTGAAATATTGTTAAATTTGGTCGTAAATTGAAGAGTATGGATGGGGGGAGGGATTCTTATCACTTTTAATAAACATCCACTTTTTCACACGTCTCTTGCTTTATTCCTTCTGCCAGTTGAAAATTTTCATACAAATTTTTTATATCTTTTTTAGCGTGCTTTTAGATGAGAATACGAATTTTTGAAATAGTAGATCAATATCACCCAAATTTTTAAAAAATTAAAGTCAATTTTAGTTTTCTTTTTTCAAATTTGAATCCATATTTTTTTGTTTTAATAGTTTAGATAGAAAGCTGAGACTTATCCTGTAACATAGTTTACTTACTGAAGGGCAATTTTTTTTCTTTTTTTTCTTGTATAATTGAAAGATAAGAAAAAGTGTCATATTAGCCATTGTTGATATAAACAGTTTTTTATATAACATTTTATACATTTTTACATTGCATTTTTCGTAAGATATATTCTGTTTCAAATCTTGAGTCAGCATCATATGAAGAGCTGAGATGCAAAACCCGCCAAGTCCAAAAATATGAAAATGTGTGTGTGTGTGTTGGAGGGGACAAAAAAAATGTTTGTCTACTAGCCTACATACTCTTAGTTGCAAAAAAAAAGTTTTCCGTTCACAATATTTTGAATGCAAAAATTTCTGATAAATTCTTTTTATCAAAACCCACCAAGTCCACATTTCTGAAAATCAAAACCCGCCAAGTCCAATAACTTTTGACAACTATAACAATGGATCAATCTACTTTTTTACTACATGTAGTTAAATTCAGTGGAATACAGTTTTTTCTCTTTTTTTTTTTCAAAAACGCAAATTATGGACTTGGCAGGTTTTGCATCTCAGCTCTTCATATGTGCAATCTTGACTAATTTCAAGTAAGATGTAAATTCTAACTGAATTGTAACGGAACGGACAAAATGACTCAACTCTGTTTTTCTAGCGAGGCATGCTTAGTGGCTTTAAAGTTAAATTTTTGCCCATGTGGCATAAAAAAACTGCCAAACGTTGCGTCGATCCCATCAGAAAGCTATAAGTTCCTTGTAAGTATATCACCCCAAATAAAATTTCAGAAATTTTCGATTAATTGCACGCGTTATTCACAACTGAGTTTAAGATATGTGCATAGTAAGGCACACTAAGCCAACAATTTTGCATATTCAACCTGTTATGGTAAGACTAGCTGCGCAAATTTATAAAAAGGACTTTGTTCTTTTCTAACTCATTTAATATTGAGTCGGTAACTTCCAACGTTGCCACTTAAAATCTCTTAGCTGATTTCTCCGACGTGTCAAAGGCATAAGAATTACACAAATTTTCAATGCGTTAATACAGAGTTGCATTTAAATCGCAATAGCACGATAATGGTAAGTGCATACTTTTAATGTTTTAAATTAGGCGCCACAAGAGATTGGTGCCCTGGGTGACTGCCCGTTTTACCGCCCCTTCCGCCGGCCCTAAAGATATCGCTGGACTGTGGTTGAACATTAACACAAGACCGAGACACCTCACATACAAACAAAGGAACATTTTGTGTAAAGTTTACTATGAGAGTGATTCCAATAAAGTTTGGTAATGATCGTAGCAATAATTTAATTTTTTAATATTTATTTTTTTAGGTTTTCCAAAACCTTTATTTAAATATTTTCATAAACGAGTAACGAGTTCTTAAAATAATATAATGTCGCATAAATATTTGAGACCCAGCCATGAAACGTTCTGAAATTAATTCTTTTCCGACTAAGGCTAATAAAAACACAACTTTCTTAAGTGGGTCCAATACTTCGATTCAACCATTAATAGAGACCAGAATTAGTTGCTCCGTAGAATTTAACCCCGTCTAAGAAGTTTTATACTATCATTTCATCAATGAATCTGTTAGTTTCACCTTGTATTATCAAATAATTCATTACAGAATTACAATCCAAAACGAGGTTACACGGTTTCGCAAAGGTTTTGCTTAGATGTAGTAATGGAAAATGTGCGCTTATTTCGGAATTGTTTCAATAGTTCTATTGATGTTATGTTTTGCTATTTTTGCGAAATAAAATATAAACTTTCTTCATATTCCACTTATTTAATGGAGTTGGAAAAGTTTGATTTTGTTTGGTAAATTACAATAATATTTTTAACTGTAAATTTTACATGACTTTTAGTTTATATTTTGTGTTTCGTTTCGATTGTTTTTGTTATTGTTCTTGTTGATATTTTCTGTTTTTCTGGCTTATGGTGCATCTAAATGCAATTTAACTGAAACAATGTTATCAAATAGTTAAAACTACCAACTTTTGTCTAAAAGCTGCAGCTGTTGTTTTGTTAAATTTCATTTAATTAGCTAATTTAAAAATAAATGTGAAATTTGAGTCAAAAAAAAAATTTGAAAGAAGGCACGGGAATTTTGATTTAAGAAATCGAAAAAAAAAATGTTATGGACCAAATCCATTTCAAACCATGCAGACGGATTATTTTATGTTAACCCTTTCCGAACTTCTCCTTTTCATTTGACTTTAAAAATCAATATTTTCCGTTTTCTTACTCTTAAGGCCAATTAAAACAATAATTGAAACTAATTTGTAAAAATTTTATTTTTGAAAGTGGTTTTTGGGAGCTATGCCATATGGCATAAAATGTTCTGAATGGTAATGGAAGTACCAAAATGCAAATTTAAATTCTTAATATAATTCGAATGATTTTGTGCTTAAACATATACAAATACAAAATTTCTTGATAAAAAAAAATCAAAAGGATGTAATGCCTTACTAATGGTCAAGTCCGAATAAGAAATACACTATAATAACACTTGAAAAGTAACAGTTTTGATTTTTTCTACAACTTTGCATATTTCCTACTTAAAAAAGTAGAAAAGAAAAATGTAATTGCTTATTATATACAAAACATTAAACATATATGTATAAATTATGTATGTAAGTTATGGAATCGATGGGGGCCCGCTTTTACCAATCCATTTTTACAACTCCACTTTTACCGCTATCCTTTTTTTCTACTAGGACTTCTTACCAATTTTTTTTACCACTTTCCTTTTCTTCCACTGGTACTTTATACCAAAATACTTTTACCACTACTCTTTTACCACAAATAAGTAAAAATTCCACAAGAGATAAACATTTATTCAAAATTGTGTATTATGGCCTGCAGCTCTCAAATATTCGGCCCTCCTCTTTTTGGGTTTCATATTCTTGGACTAAATTTGCGATGGGTACTTCAGTGGAGTTTCTAGCTCTGCTTTCATTACTTTTTAATTTGCGTCCAATGTCAAGCTCCCTGAACATTGTTTCTGTATCTCCTTGCTCCTTTTATAGTTCTTCCAAGAAAGCAAATAGGCTTGGATGATGTCGACCAACGACCACAGCAAAACGAGTGAAGAATATACAACTTTCAAAAGTATGTAGTGGTAAAAAATTTTAGAATCAGTGGTAAAAAGAATTAATGGTTAAATTAATAAGTGGTAAAAAGAATTAGTGGTAAAATTGGTACAGTGGTAAAAATAGGCCACAATCTATGGAATCATCATCATTTCGTCAACGTCAACCTTAGGGAATATCAACAGTTCTTGTTGAGAACATAGTTATATGTAGGCGAATCTTAAAAAGTTTGTCTTTTGATTTCTCATCTAGGATAAACTTTAGGCTATTGCGTATTGAATGAAATCTACTTTCTGCCATATTTTGACGAAATGCTGGAATTTCAGTGGCATCGTTAATTGAGAATATCCGATATTTGCAGTTACGATTTCTAAGCCTATAGATTTCAGAATTTCTTCCCTTGTGACATTAATTGGTGTCTCACTTTGTAAAAGTAAAGCTTGATTTATTGCTTGAACATTGATATCAATAAAACCACCTGTGAAATATTTAAAAAAATATAAATAGGAGTGTTCAAGCTTTGTTTAGGATAATTTTCAAAAAAATCTGAGCTTGAAACACTTCATGGCTTCTTAATCCATCGGTTTTTTTGAAATGATATGTGCGCAACCTCATCCTTTCCCCAAGAAAATAATTCCGGATTATATAGCTCTTCGACTAAAAAAGAGATACAGTGGAATCGCGATTATTCGTAATCGCAAGGGACCATCAATTTTTTACGAATTACAGGGGTTTTCGATGTAACGAGGTTTCGATTTTTTCGATAATTTTTTTTTTTTGCTCCATTATCAATGGCTGAAACGATATTTTGCTTTTGCAGCACTGATAAAGTCTTATGAGTGCGTTTATTTGCCATTTTCACGCCACACTCTCTTTTTCACACACCTTTGATAAAGCAACGAACAAACTGACCACGAAATCACAAAAAAACTCCAACAAAAAATATGAACGATGAACGTAGTCTACTATGATTGATATTGCTTTTTAAACTATAGTTCCATAGAATTTTGTATTGCATTACGAATTATAAGAGGTTGTCAAATTCAATTACGATTTATAAGAGGTTAAATCAACTTTATTGCACAAAAAAAAAATACGAATTATCGAGGGGACCAAAATGTATGGATTTTTTACGAATTAAAGCGATTTTTTCAAGGGACCAACAGTTTGCTACGAATTATTGAGATTTTCGAATTAACGATGTACGAATTATCGCGATTCCACTGTATTAACTTCCAGAGTCTCTAATATGGTCCCCAAAACATCAGTTTATTCTTCTTCTTCATCAAATAAATCTAAGTCATCAAAACTATTTTCATTATCTTTTTCTTTCAGTTTTTTAAACATTGTAATTGCCTTAGCTATAAGTCAAATTAATGAATAAAAAAGCGTCCAATGCTGCAACTCTTCTCAACCAAATGAAATGTTTTAGCACCTTTAGATCAAATTCATGCCGTATGGCATAGCGCGACATAGAAAAAATTCTACAGCGCTATTGAACTATGTTAGACGTCTAAATTTTTTTACACTTAATAAACCAACATCCAGTTTCAAAATGGCATTCACAAAATTATTAAATCAAATTATTTGTTAAGTAAAAAAATCAAAGTACGAAGTGGTATTTTTTTGCAAAATACGTCAAAGAATATTGATGTTCGCTCTAATACTGCTTTCACCAATCAATTCATTTTTTGTTTTAACTTGTACACAAAGCTTTCGGAAAAATTTAGAAAATAAAAATAAAATTATTTTGAAGTTTTTTTGACTTCAAAAACGACGTTAAAAAACGACTATGCCATATGGCATAGAATAACCGAAAGGGTTAAGGAATTGGTTGCCGATAAAATATGTTGTCTTTCAAAGCATATAAGTTTACCCATATTTCCCCGATTTGATTAAAAAGTTTTTTTACGAAGTTATGCCTATTTTAAATTTTGGTGTCAAAAAATAAAAAACCGCTGAAAATTTTTTCAAAAAACCGGCATTTCCATACAAACCAAAATAATTAAGTTTTTTCTTTTGATTCTAATATAACTTCTTATTCTCTGTCAGAATCTTAAAAAATTTCAAAATTGTTGAAAATTGTCAGAGTTATAGCGCTTTTTATGAGAAAAAAACAAAGCTAATTTTCTGAAAAACCCCACATTTTTTTCGCTTAAAATTTTATTTTGGATTTGTACTAATATAAGAAAAAATGGCAATAAACTCATGCACGGTTAAAGTCGTTTGAGGTCAGGAGAATTTTTTTCTTAAAATAAAAATTTTAATTTTTGTTGCAACATTGCCAAGCCATCTGTGATCTGGGCCTGATTTACATATTGGCTAATAAGGCTTAAGCCTGGGGTGCAAGGTCCGAGGGGGCGCTGAGTAATAACTTTGATTTTCACTTTTTTTTCGTATTTTTATTCAGTTATAAATAGTTATACATTCTTTTTTTAATGCTTTTACATTAATTTTAAATTCAAAATAATTCTAAAATAATGCTTCTGCGATACCTACGAACCACTTTAAATATTAAAACGATATTTTTTAACGATGAATTCAAAATAGAAGCAGGAAGAATAGTTGATTTTTGAAAAATATTAGTTTTTGACAAAATGGCGTGCGTACAAAGAAAATTTTAATTTTTTTTCACTAACTTGAGGTCGTTTTAGGCTATAAATCAAAAAATATATATCCAAAAAAAAAAAAATGGAACGATCAAACGCCCCCTAACTATTTGCTTAACCGAAAAAAAATTAATTTCTTTTTTCGGATGAACTAGTCTCCAGATATCTTGCTCGCCGCAAATTTTGAGGTTGTTCACGGCATTGCACTTTTCTAACTTATTGACGAATATTTTTGGACCAAAATTTTAAAGATAAATCTTCAATTATATAAAAAAATTTTGGTCTTAGATAAAATGCAGCTTCAAAAAAAATTTTTATAAAAATGTCTTTTTATTTTTCGAAAAACTCCCGGACGCCCTTAAAAAACCTAAACATTGGTTCTATTTTTCCGAATGTAAAAATTATTTTAAGAGTTTTTTTTAAAGATTAGCATCACAAGTAACAGCGGTGAAAGATCTTTCTCTGCATTAAAACGTGTAAGAAATTAGTTGCACTCCGCTCTTCGCCAGCAGGAACGTACAGCACTTGTACTATTATTTATTGAGAATGTTTTTTACAAAACATTAAATTTGGCAATGTTCTGGAAAGATTCGGTAACGAGAAACCGAGAAGAGAAGAGTTTTATGTAACGTTTTCCATAAACAACACTAGTTTACATATATGATCATCATTTCGAGATCTGATTTCTCATAGAAATTTTTCTATAAATTTTGGGGCGTGGATTCCAATATTGTCAACCATATTTTTCCTTAGAATCGTTTTCGAGATATCCCCAAAAACCCATTTTTCTGCACTTTTTTCATTTATTTGGCGATATTTTCATACATTTTTTTTTCGACGTAAATCAGTTGCACGCTGAAGTGATATTTTTGGCATTTTTAAAAAGTCACAAAATTTCAATTGCTCCGTTTGGACCATATTTGCTCAAATCGGACAAAAATGTTTAATGAAAAAAGGTAATTTCCATATGCTCATGCATTCCCGGCCTATATCATAGACTATGTAATTGAATTAATTCGTTAAAAGTATTTTATTGTCTTATAAGTATGTTCCATAGTACATTGTGCCCTTAAAAATGATAACTCCAAAAATGCTATTAAATTTAGGCTTGGACTTTTTAGAACAGTGTAAATGTGTCCCTTGTTTATGCAAATGCAATTTTTGATGAAAATTGGTTGTGATGCAGTCGTTCAAAGTTGCCTACCTCTATATGATTTTGCCAATTTTTACCTTTATACCATTTTAGTTTTAATTTCACACAAAAATAATTTTTGCTCAACGAAATAGTTATTTTCAGATTATCAATGATAATGACGAAGGTATTTGTTCACAATTTTGATATAGTATATATGATCTGAAAGTTAAAAAAAAATTTAAAAAATTTAAACTTTTCGGTTTTTTTTTTAAATAGCGACTATGAACTATCTTTCAAAAAAGTAATAAATCTGTGGCGACAAGGAATATCAGCTAAATTCGATTTTAGCAAGTTATCAGGAGAGCATTTTTAAGTTTCAAATCGTTAAATTAAATCAAAAAACTAAGATTATGATACGATTCTAACGCAATATGTTAGCAATTTAATGGTATTTCAATTTATGAATCAAGTCTTATCGTTAACTTAGCTTTTTAAAGCGAATTTAAAAAACAAAACACCTTAGCTTTTTTTCCTTTTTTCTTGTTTAAAATTTGTGAGTCTTAAGTTCACTTTAGTTGTTTTTCCGAACAAATAATTTGGTTTTTCGTAAACCTTTTTAAAGTTAGGCTATTATTCCAAATGTATTGTTGAAAACTTACCTTGACTTAAGTTATATTTCCAAAAATAATAAATCTGATAAGAAGGCTTGAGAAACTTTAAGTATTACTTTAAATGGAAAAATATTTTATAAAATGAAATAATTGTTATAAATTAAAATTGGAAGTTTTATTTTTTTCGAAATAATTTTTTTTTTTTCTGCACTTTAGATTGTGCACACTATATTTTAAATTATAAAAATAATTAGAAACATCAAAGATTTAAATTGGAGAAGTATTTTTTTTCTCTAACTTCAAACAAGCCCTGGAAAAATTTAAAGATTAACTTTGACATTTGTTCAAAAGTATATATTTGAAACTTACCGAACGTTTTTAATTGCTATTTCTAAAATTTTTTAGCACGGTTAGACATTTTACATTTTTTCTTTTGACAGTAACACTTTACGACCAAACTAGAAATTTTTTTCTCTTAATGCAAAATTTAGAAAAACAAACCTCAAGGGCCAAATAGACCTTCATGCGTGCATGATCAATAAAATGACGACGCCATCATGATTTCGACACACACCATTCATGCACGCATGATGTATATCATTTTTGGTTGAACTTTTAACGTGTTGACATTTTGACGTCAGAAGCATGTGCGGCAATTAAAATTGCATTTAATATTAAAAAAAAGTATGAAATGAGTTTAATTTAAGCTCAAAAAATCTTTAAAAGTATATTTTAAAAAACAAAGTTCATACAAAAGTTTAATTATTTCATCTAATTATCTTTAGTGCATAATATTTCTAATTTCTTTTCCGCACTCATTGTCACCTTCTTCGTCAAAAAATCATGTCCCTTAAGTCTATTTAGGAAATTTTCTAAATTATAATCACATACGGAAAAACGACTTAACACAACTTAGCGTTTAGATGTATTTAATTAATGTTTTGGAAAAATGACCTAAGTACACTTAAGATTTTCAAGTAATATTTATTACTTTTAAAATAACGACTAAACACGACTTTAGTAATTTTTCGAAAAATAAAAATTTAAAAAAAAAATACGAACAATAACTAAACTCTAGTTTGATTCTTATTCCAAATTTGAAAAAAGCTCATGAAATGAACGTCGTAATGACTAAACTCGACATAGGAAACAATTTCGCGTCATATCGAATCTTAACATGGTTTGGAATAAATGACTTATTCTATTTAAGAAATTTTTTTCAAATTTTTTTAAATCAAGCGAGTTTGGCTGTTATTCCAAAAATATAATGACATAAGTCCGACTTTAGCTGTTTAGAATTTAAGGTCTATTAAATTCAGTTTGCAAGGAATACAGTGGTGCTAATAACTCAACTTTGTCCTAACTCGACTTTAGCGGTCATTCCTTGTCGGCACAGAAATAAAGAATATATTTATTGGAACATTTTTTAGTTTTCAATTTTTTTACTCATTCTTCATTAGAAAACAACAAAAAAATTATTTGATATAAGCAAAAACAAAAGGTTATGGAACTAAAAACAGTAGCAATTTCATGGTGTCAAATAATTCTTTGCAAAATGCAAGGAACATATGAAGAAATTAATAAGCTTATAAGAAAAAACTTCAATACTTGATGTGTCCACCACGAACATTAATCACGGCTTGTGTCCTCCTTGCAATCATATTCTTCAGGTATATTTTTGTCCATTCCTCCTTAATAACTCTTTTTAGAAGTTATTATATGTTGGAGCCCATTTTGAATCTATTTTTTTAAGTGGGCCCAATAATTTTTGATGGGGTATATATCAGTTCCTTAGGCCTAGCACTACTGCAATTATACAGCACCTAGGTCCTGCAAAAGACCAATTTCGGCTTAAGATAATTGACCTGATGCAATTTGTTTCTTAACTTTGCGGCCTTTTGTGTGTCACTGAACCCGAAATTTTCAGAACTTTTTTCAATTCGTTTTGAAGTGTATTAAAGTAAAAATACTTCGTTATGATATCGGTAAAAACTCTTATTTTACCAACGCCTTTTCATGATACTCGTATGAATCCCCACACCATCACGGGCAATTTTCCACACTTCACAGTGGATATTATACTCTTCTAATGCAGGGTCACACAGATCACAGGTCACAGATCACCACTTAAAAGCTCATTTTAACGGGCGAAGACGGTACTAAATGATGCTTTTAAAAAAAATAAGCTGATCAACTTTTTTTGAATCCTATACATGGCCTCGAAAACAGACAAAAAACATCATGTTTTAAGTACTTAACCTCAAATATTTCAGGACTCTGACATGATGGATCAATTTTGAGGCCAGATTCGGATTCTTACTTACTTACTTGGGTGGCCATAACAACACGTTACCGGGTTACGGCCGACCTCAAAAGCTCTCTCCAGGCGCCTCTGCTTCGCGCGCGCCTTCTCCAATCAGTCACACCAAGCGTAAATAGGTTTTCTTCGGCTTGGTCTTTCCATCGGAGGCATGGTCTTCGTCTTCGTCGTCGCCCAGCGGCTTCCGCATCAAACACCTTTTTCACCGGAGCTTCTTCGTCCATACGCACAACATGTCCCAGTCAGCGCAGACGTAGGATAGTGATGCGCTTGACTATGTCAATGTCAGCGTAGACCTCGTACAGTTCGTGGTTCATTCGAATACGGTAGTCGTCGCCGACGTGAACAAGACCGAAGATTTTGTGAAGAATTTTTCTCTCAAACACCCCAAGCGTGGCTGCATTAGTCTGCAACACAACCCATGCTTCTGCGCCGTAAAATAGCACGGGTAAGATGAGCGTCTTGTAGAGTGTCAGTTTTGTCGGGCGAGAGACGTCTCTACTACTAAATTGCTTGCTGAGACCATAGTAACACCTATTAGCAAAAGTTAGTCTTCGCTTTATCTCCAGGCTGACATCGTTTTGAGTGTTCACGGCGGTGCCAAGATAGGTGAATTCCTTGACAATTTCGAAAGTATAGTAGTTCGCCGTAACAAAGGATCCAATACGCCGTGTCTCCTACCCTGACGGATCTGGCTGTGTTGCTCAACGTCATTCTGCAAAGCCGCACCAGCTTCGCAGGTATACCGAACTCAGACATGGTGGCATAAAGGCAATCCCGTATCGGTATCGGTAAAATCGATAAAGAGATGATGGGTATCGATCTGTTTTTCGTGGGTTTTTTCCAGGACTTGACGTAGTGTGAAGATCTGGTTCATGGTGAACTTACCAGGTCTAAAGCAGCACTGATAAGACCCAATCAGTGTGTTGGCAAACGGCTTAAGTCTTTCACACAGTACAGTCGACAGGACCTTGTAAGATATGGCAAGAAGACTGATTCCCCGGTAGTTAGCGCAGATTGTCGGGTTACCTTTCTTCAGTACAGGACAAAGGACACTGAGATTCCAATCTATGCTTTTTACTAGCCATATTTTGCAGATGAGTTGATGCATACACCATATCAGCTTATCGCCGCCGGTCTTGAACAATTCAGTAGGCAGGCCATCGGCACCAGCCGCTTTGTTGTTCTTAAGTCGTTGGATCACAACTCGTATCGCGTCATGACTAAGTGTTGGTACGTCCACACCATCGTCGTTGATTGGTGGCATCGGGTTAATTTCTCCAAAGGCAGGATTGGTGGTGTCTTCGCCAGCAAGCAGCTTGGAAAAGTGTTCCCTCCATAATCTCTGTGTACCCTGCGTATCCGTATCCAGATTTCCATGTTCATATTTACAGCTAGAAGCTCCGGGCTTGAAACCTTGGATCAGACGCTTGACTTGTTGGTAAAACTTTCGAGCATCATTCCTGCCCCGTAACACTTCGAGTTTCTCACGCTCGTGCCTTTACTGCTCTCGTTTCTTGCGTCTGAAAAGGCGCCTCTCTTCCTTTCTCTTTTCCCGGTAGTTTTAGGCGGCGTTTTTCACTGCAGTAGCTTCGCAACACTCCTGGTCATACCATTGATTTCGCGGAAGTGGGCGTACCAGCGGCAGAGCGCATGGAGCGGGATATATGCGCCCAAAGTCCACCGGCATCATCGGGTAGAGAGTCAGGTTGAAGGAGCAGTTCTGAGAGACGAGTGGAATAGGCCTCGGCCGTCCGATGTGATAGCAGCTTAGCGACGTCCAGCTTTCGTTGCGTACCAGAGCGTACATCCTTTACATTGCACAGCCGCATGGGTATCTTGGCTGCAACAATATAATGATCGGATTCAATATTGACTGGAAGCATGCCTTCTATCGATCACAACATAATCGATTTGGTTGCGTGTTTTCTGATCAGGGGACAGCCAGGTGGCCTTGTGGATATCGAAGTACTGAAATCTGGTGCTACTTACTACCATGTTTCGCGCCGCGGCGAAGTCGATCAGCCGTAGACCGTTGTTTGAGGTGGTCTCGTGAAGGTTGAACTGACCGACAGTGGGGCCAAATATACCTTTTCTTCCGACCATTCCGTTGAAATCCCCGAGTACAATTTTAACGTCATGGGCCGGGCAGCGGTCGTATACTTTCGCCAACCTTTCGCAGATTCGGATTCAGCACAAGAAAAATGACCCTTTTCAGCTCAACATCATTAATCACCTATTCATTTACTTAGATACCTTTTTAGTAAAAAATAATTTTTCCATACAATTTACATGAAAGACTAACAGGCTTCGGCGCCACCTTATAAAATTGAGGTACAGAGCTGAATTTTCGTGAACTATTTCTGCATATCATAAACTTACTTTTTAAGCAACAGCACCTTAAAAAAAAAAATCTGAATCACCCTAATATACATATGTATGTCATTACTGTCACAATTGACGATATGACTTTTATGTATGAATACGCATTTTAAATCTTACGTAAGGCGATCATAGACCTCCCCCTCTCCCTCTCGTAAGATTTAGTAAGAATCCGTTGACCCCCTTCCCCCTAAAAACGTCTTACGTAATTTATGAAAGGCCGCTAAACGATAAGCGTGTCGTTAGCTATTACTTTGGGGATACGACATTCATTACCTGAAACGAAAAAATTGTTAACTAACGATGTCGTTAATTAACGACAGTATTATTTTGTGTTTTTGGGGAATTCCGCTACTGGTAAAATACTCGTATTATTGAAGGTACAGATATTAGATATAGTTTTTCTTAAAAATGCATGGTTTAAAAAGCAGTGTAAACACATAAAGCAAAACATCCCATTTAAGTCGATTCTGGAAAATACACTATGTATTACGTTTGGTACTCTGCTATGAAGTACATGTCAATATCAAATCCTTATATGTACTATTTTAATCAAAGGAAAACATAAATTATCCGCTGAGCTCTAAAGTTTAAAGTTAAAAATTCGCTAATCGGCCTGCCTCAGCTATAGCATGTATGAATTATTCTTTAGTCAAATTTAATTTTTCTAAAACACTATAAACTAGAAGTTTTACATTAATTTTTACAATATTCAGCTTCGTTATAAGAACTTTGCGTACGTGAAGCTGCATAAATTTAGAATATTGCATGCAAAATACCGAATGGTAGAGGGTGTCAACTTCATGCAGACAACGCCAGCCAAAGACAAACGAAGACAGCAAAATCACAATCGCGTAAAAATAATGTCTAAAATAAAATTAAGCCAAACGTTAAATCACAGCACTTGAACATTAAATAAGAACGCTAACGTAGTACTATGCTTCGTGCTGGCTTTCGCTTCACCTAAAGAGGGGACCAACCATTAATAGCCTGCACTCGTACGATCGTAATTTAAGTAACGAAGAAATAAACCGAAAAATAGTATATGTGTATATTATGGTAAATGCTAAAATGCTCATTCAAATACATAAATGCCATCAAATATACATGAAAAGAAATTTCGTTTCGCCGAAAAAAAATATATACACATTTGCTTATCAAACTACGTACATCACACTACAAAGAAGTAAATGTCAGTAACCTTCACCTTTATCCTTTTCAGTGTACAATACTCTCGTACCTTGTTCTAGTGTTGTTTTTGGATATTTTCAGTGGTTATCCTATCCCACAATCAGCAAGTGGGAAAACTTTAGTGATTATTACTGACGAAATTACGTGACTGTTTTGGAAACTGTCGATAATGCGACTCAGAGGATTTTTCTGTTTTCTGTTTTGATGTTGAGTTGATAGTTGATGAAGTAGGCATGCATTATTTAATGCAGTGATTTTGAACTTGCTAAAAAATAACGACCATTGTTGCGTTACTTGGTTGAAATCAGAGCAACAACAAATCACAGACAATTAGAATAATAAAAATTAGTTGTTTTAAAAATGCTAGCATAATAGAGAGTCTCATTCACACCACTCTAGTACTTTCATTATTACCTTAATATTAAATTACTTACTTTATTTTATTACGGATACCTTATGCGTGATTATACTGAGTATCTCTAATACGATTGGATTATTTCAAAGTTGCATGGGATGCTCAATGAAAGCCAATACTGCGAATAAGTTGGTTGTCGAATTGCAACGTACTTACTTACTTGGGTGGCCATAACAACCCGTTACCGGGTTACGGCCGACCTCAAAAGCTCTCTCCAGGCGCCTCTGTTCGCGCGAGCTTTCTCCAATCATTTACTCCAAGCGTGGATAGTGTTTCCTCGGCTTGGTCTTTCCATCGGAGGCATGGTCTTCCTCTTCGTCGTCGCCCAGCGGCTTCCGCATCAAACACCTTTTTTGCCAGAGCTTCTTCGTCCATACGCACAACATGTCCCAGCCAGTGCAGACGTTGGATAGTGATGCGCTTGACTATGTCAATGTCAGCGTAGAGCTCGTACAGTTCGTGGTTCATTCGAATACGGTAGTCGTTGCCGACGTGAACAGGACCGAAGATTTTGCGAAGAATTTTTCTATCAAACACCCCAAGCGTGGCTGCATCAGTCTGCGACACAACCCATGCTTCTGCGCCGTAAAGTAGAACGGGTAAGATGAGCGTCTTGTAGAGTGTCAGTTTTGTCGGGCGAGAGAGGTCTCTACTACTCAATTGCTTACTGAGACCATAGTAACACCTATTAGCAAGAGTTAGTCTTCGCTTTATCTCCAGGCTGACATCGTTTTGAGTGTTCACGGCGGTGCCAAGATAGGTGAATTCCTTGACAACTTCGAAAGTAAAGTTTTTCGCAGTAACAAAGGATCCAATACGCCGCGTCTCTCTGTTTGTGGACAGCATATACTTTGTTTGTTTTGTACGAATTGCAACGTATTGTATTAAGCACTGCGTCTTCTTCATCAGCGTCTATGTACACCATTTCACAAAATTCTACGTACGATCGATTTTTTGCCTATTTTCATCGGTTTGTTGAACTTTTACTTAATTTTTTCAAGCCAAAGGTTAATTTGACTTGTTTTATGTACAAACATATAAAAATTTATTGTGATCTTGTTTAAATTAGCTAATATTCAACACAAAACTCAAATACGACTGCGCAGCAATGTTAACAAAAGTGTACGTATAACGCAGATCACAGATGATTGTTGAATGCAACCTGCAGGTAAGAATGTGAACTATCGTTATTCGAGCAATTGTGATTTCTTTTGTTCTTAATAAGCGAAAAAGAGTACGTACGCCATATAGTATATTTATGTTTTTATATTGAACTTTTTATCATTTGGATTGAATCCGTTTAAATTTTTACTTTTTATCATGTAAATGATCTAAAATAAACATTTGACGTCAAAAAGAAATACCATTTCTTAATATACTTATATATTAAGATTTTGTCAAAAAAAATTCATCCGTACGTAGAGTTTTGTGACATGATGTATATGAAGAAAATGTGCTCTGTTTTATCCATACGGTGTAGAGGCTTCTGAAAGTATCCATAGCTTTGAAATAATGATGGTTCATCTTTTTTCCAACAAAAAATTCATTCATGATATTGAATCGTCTGCCAATTAAAAAATTGGAATAGGCATTTCACAAGATGCATCAACTTGACGAATGCTTACTACAAAGACTTCGCATATTCGAAGGCGAGAAATATAAGCAAATCTTACATCTATTTTACATGGAGCAGGTTTTTTGCTGTGCTGAGTTTGTTTTCCAATAGCTTACTAACAAAACTACGGATGGCACCGGTATCGATGGCAATGATCGGTTGGTAGTATAAGATTTCTCTCATCATTTTATCAGGGTAGTCCTGATGTTTCTTTCATTGTTCCGCGTATTGCTTCAAAATCATCGATCATAGTGATAAGTTCTGTTATTGTTAGTTCAGAAACATGTTAAAGCTCTTACACGCAATAGTTTTGGAATGGTATCGCATCAACACTATATGTAGGTGAAAAATGTACACACTTGGGAAACGAAAAGCTTCATATTAAACGTACAGGATCTGTCCTGAATAATTTAGCAAAATTATCACTCATAAATCATATTCCCAATTGGTGTTAGTTTACGGTGGCGAATCATGATCCCTTTCTTATTATCATACCGACAAAACGAATACAAAATTTTGTAAATTGCTTTCTGTTTAACTTTAAACTTTTAAAACTTAGCTTACATCTGCGTTTTTCAAAGTATTGGGTCAAGATATTTTTAAGCCAAAAGTTATTTATTTTAACAAAGCACTTAATGTGAATTCATTTTCTACTACAAACTGCAAAATAATTTTTGTTTTAAGTTCAGGAAAAGGTTTGACACTCTCATCAAGGAATGCGGAAGTTCTAACAACAGTTGACATGAAAAGTTGAAGATATTTTTTTTTTCTTTTCCTTTTGAGATAAATGTAATTTTTTTAATTTATAATTATTTCTTTTTATCCATAAAAGGATTTTTTAATACTCAGTATTTTCCGTTATCAGTTTGAATATCGTTGTGAAAATAATTCTATTGGACGAAATCTCTGCAGCAATGTTGTGAATATAAGGGAATGAGTCAAAATGCTGTTGTTAAGCAAATGCTTTTTGAATTAAATGAATTGATATCATCTTTAATTGTAAGCTCTTATTCAAACATATCTGAAAATTATGCCTGTTTAAAAGTTTAGTGAAGTAAAAAAATATATGGTCAGATTATCAACTTTAAAAAACCTTTAAAGTTCTGACCTTAGCCCAAAAGCCTGTTACCTCAGAACTGTGTGGAAGAAGAAGATCTCAACGAAGTGCACCCATGATATTGACATACATACATATGTATGTGTATTACCCGAAGTGCCTTTAATGGATTTAAGAACTGATATCACATTTTTAGCGTTGTATAAAAAATGAGTGCACACAATTCCCAATAAAATTTATTTTAATCATGTTATCAAAATTATTTTGCATCCGGTCATTCGCTTATCGCCGTCAATACAAATGCGATACATCGATTCCAGTCAAGAGAAATATTATCTACCTACTTTAAATTTTTCCAATCAATAGCTTTCGGATATCATCTATAATATTGCGCAGTATATGCTAAATGATATTGCCAGAGAGTGGTATACCTTAAAGCTTATTAACTTCCTTTCACCTAAAATTATATTGGCTGCTGGAATAACAAGATTGTTGGCTATGGATGTAGTTTTTTGCTTTTCGAACACGAAACTCTACTGAAAGAGACCTTTTGTGGTTTGACTACCTCATGGTCGGTGAGATGAACACAATGGAGCAGTAAGTGATGCGTTTCCGATGTATTTGTAGTGAGTAATTGGGTCTCAAACTGTTTCGTGAATCAAGCGCACATGGATCTGAGCAGACCCAACAACCTTTGTCATCAAGTACTGAACTAGTGATTGAGTTAGAGGTCGTCTTGGATTGTTACGATGTTGATGAGTTGTACAGAGAGGCCGTACTCGCCGTTGCTAGTCCAGCGCCAACCGCAATTCTATCATTCATACACTCATACACATATATGTACATTAGGGTGGTTCAGACATATATGAAAAAAATTAAAGTTGTTCCAAACTTCGCTCCCCGGGCACCAAAAGTTTCGTATTGGTGCCAATAAAAACCACATAAAATTTGGTCCATTTCAGAAAACATTTGATGGACCCGCCACCCTTTTGAAAACTGGAAAATGGTCCTCAATCTATCAAAAATCATTAATATCTCTCCGACGCTGCCCCTTAGAGGGATCAAATCTATGACAAGGTCCCATTATTTTTCCTTCTCCAACATTTTTTCTGAACATACTTACCCCTTATCGCAACCCCTTAGGGGTGCTCCCCTGCAAAAATTACATTCTTGTGAAATTATGAAATTGACTTCCCCCCCTTCTCAGATGCCTCAGAAGGGGTAAAACTCAAGACCAACTCGTATTATTTTTACTCTCCCAAACTTTTCTCTGTAAACATCTACCCCCTATCTGCCACCCTTTTGGGGGTCCCCCTACAAAAAACACAAAAAATTTCGAAAAATAGTTCATAGCTCCCTTAGAGTGCCCCAAGAAGGGTTGATATGTATCACTAAGTCCTATTATATTTTTTTTTCCAATATTTTTCCCGAACATACCTACCGTCTATCTGCCACCCTTTTGGGGCTCCCCCTACAAAAAACACAAAAAATTTAAAAAAATTCTAAAAATAGTTCATAGCTTTCCCTGAGTGACCCGTAGAGTGGTCTAATGTATTACCAGGTCCTCCTTACATTTTTCCGAACATACTTACCTCCTATCATAACCCCTTTGGGGGATCCCTTTGAAAAAATGAAAAAAGTATCGAAAAATAATTCATATCAGTACTAGGTTGTATTATATTTATTTTTATTGCGTTCATTGTTTATATTAACTGGCTCTTTTCACAAAAACGGATACTTTTTGCGATATACTACCACGATTTGTAGTATTAGCTGTTTTTGTTCTCCATCATTTGGCAAAATTTGGTTGTAGTCTTTCATAAACGCAACACCTCTTTCAGCGGTGTAATTTACAACAGCTAAGCCTTTGCAAAAAGAGAAAACATCTCTGATCTCATCATCAGATTCCCATGATTATTGAACATTCTATATTCAATTCAAACAAAACAAAAAAGTTTCTGGGTGCAGCCAAAATCAGCAGCTCTATTGGTGAAAATATTTCAATGGCAGTATATAATGTATTACTACAATGGAATATAGTCGATGATATTACAGCTTTGATATGACTCCCAGTGATACAGGCGAAAGATCTGGAGCATGTATTGCAGAACCGACTAGAACGTAAACCAATAAATCTTCCATGCCGCCATCATATATGTAAATGAAATTGTACTTCGAAGTGTTTTTGATATAAAGCTTGGTTTGAGTACTAAGTACTATTGAGGTTACCCTTTTTGAACGGTTTTTAAATGAGTGGAATAAATTAGATCAAAAATCCTATAAAAGCGGCCCGGAAGATAATTTCGTGCGATCAAACGATGAATGCGATGATATACACCTGTACATGAAGCTTCTGTTATCAAAACCGTAGCAGAGATGATTATAAGGAGTTTTTAGAGCTATCACTAATATTTCTTGGTGAAGGGGGAGTGCTAAATTCTTTAAGCCTGGGGCAATGAGCCATGCGCGGTTGACATACAATCTTTTAATCTTTATGTTTCGTGATCAATTCATTTTGGCTGCATAATGATTAAATGGAGTCCGAGATACATATTTGTATTATATAATACTAAAATATATTCGAGTATGGCTTGGATGTACCACTGCTGTGGAAGCTCCATTTATTGATTATTCCTTCATAAGAGACTCGATTGCATTTGAAAATATTGATCCAACCATTTTCATGACAATACAGAAAAGTTTAAAAATCATTTGTGGTATTTGGAAACAGTATCTCTCGCATTTTTTGATTGTAGAGTGTCTTATGCAGAAAAGGGAAAAACAGTTGAACTCTCAAATTCTTGCATCCCGTCGTGAAATTGACAAACGGCAGGAACATCGAAAACGTAAAAATTTTATTAAACCACAGTCTAAGTTACTTTGTTTCACACAGAACCAAAAATTTTTTTGTTTTCCTTGAATTGAATACAGAATTTTCAATAATCATGGGAATCTAATGATGATATCAGAGATGTGCTCTCTTTTTGCAAAGGCTTAGCTGTCGTAAATGACACCGCTGAAAGAGGTGTTGCGTTTGTGAAAGACTACAACCAAATTTTGTCAAATGATGAAGAAAAAAGATAGCTAATGCTACAAATCGTAGAAGTATATCGCAGAAAGTATCCTTTTTTGTGAAAAGAGCCAAAGAATGCAATAAAAATGAATATAATACAACCTAGTACTGATATGAATTATTTTTCGAAACTTTTTTCATTTTTTCAAAGGGATCCCCCCAAAGGGGTTGAGATAGGGGGTAAGTATGTTCGGGAAAATGTAGGGAGGACCTGGTAATACATTAGACCACTCTACGGGTCACTCAGGGAAAGCTATGAACTATTTTTAAAAATTTTTTGTGTTTTTTGTAGGGGGAGTCCCAAAAAAAGGGTGGCAGATAGACGGTAGGTATATTCGGGAAAAATATTGGAAAAAAAATATAATAGGACTAAGTGATGCATATCAACCCTTTTTGGGTCACTCCGGGGGAGCTATGAACTATTTTTCGAAATTTTTTGTGTTTTTTGTAGGGGGACCCCCAAAATGGTGGCAGATAGGGGGTAAATGCTTACAGGGAAAAGTTTGGGAGAGTAAAAATAATGCGAGTTTGTCTTGCGTTTTACCCCTTCTGAGGCATCTGAGAAGAGGGGGAAGTCAATTTCATAATTTCACAAGAATGTAATTTTTGCAGGGGAGCACCCCTAAGGGGTTGTGATAGGGGGTAAGTATGTTCAGGAGAAATGTTGGAGAAGGAAAAATAATGGGACCTTGTCATACATTTGATCCCTCTAGGGGGCAGCGGCGGACAGATATTAATCATTTTTGATAGATTGAGGACCATTTCCCAGTTTTCAAAAGGGTGGCGGGTCCATCAAATGTTTTCTGAAATGAACCAAATTTTACGTGGTTCTTATTGGCACCAATACGAAACTTTTGATGCCCGGGGAGCGAAGTTTGGAGCAACTTTAATATTTTGAACCACCCTAATGTACATACATACTATAAATATACACTAACACACAATCACACCTTTGACACACCTGCGGTCATCTGCCTATACCCAGCAGTTTTTGGGACCATGCATTACCATTTTTACGATTTGTAATCATTGATTTCATATATTATAATTAGGTGGAGAAAACATGCATGATGAGGTAAGCGAAGACGTAATGCGTAAGCAAATTTTCAAAATCACAATAATGAATAACATAGTGTGAAATAGATACCTGTAAAACAACTGACAGCGTGGGCGAATGGTTTGGGTTGTGAGCTCTTAACTCTAAGTTCGTGAGTTCGATACTCACTCGGTCAGACATTTTTTTAAATTTTTTTTTATATCGATGAAAAGTTTACATACTCGGTAATGCAAAGAATCATACACTACTTTTGCTATGACATCGCCGTGTTAAAAATCATGTATTCTGGAGGCGATAGAAAGTCTATGAGATCGATGAAAGTTTAGATTACTATTGATGAACAAAGTCAGCTGGGTAGCTGTTCGGACACAAACGTATTACAATGTATGTATTACGTTTACTTACTGCCTCATACGTCATCGCTCATCGGAGGGTTAATAAAATTCACTATATGTAAGTATATAAATGTATGTAAATTTGAGAATTAAAAAAAGTTTTTCAAAAAATGCGAAATCAAGAAAATTTAAATAGAGTTTCGATGAATCTGGCTCGATTTGCTCTATGTTGTATTTTTAAAGTCTGTTTTTGTTTCAAATAGTTTGAAAAACTGATTAGCATTTATTAGGTAGCTCAAAAAAATTTAATTTTCATTGATTTTTTCAAAATAAAAAACCTGTGAATTTAGAGAGATTGTTTGTTTGGGAATATTAGTTACCATTCTGAAAAAACTATTCAACTCCGTCAATGACAATTTTTTAAGAATTGTTCTAAGGTATTGTTATCAGGGATATATAATTCAACAATACCCAAAATTTCCTCAACAATATTTAGCCATCTACATAACATATGCATGCAGATTTTTATATTATGACTACATATATCACACCCCACATTACTAGCTAAAATTATGATATAGCCAAATAAAATGAGAAATCCAGCTCAATTTTCACATTCACAAGTTGTTGCTGACAATGAATTTTCAGCAAGGACAAGTGAAAAGTGTTAAACGAACTTAAATTTAAAATAATAATAGCAGTGAAAAAAAGAACTATCACTGACTACAGAAGCCAGAAGACTTCAGAAAGAATATTCAAAAGGTTCTTCGACTGTCTGTCTGTCTCATACTCTCTATTTGCCATCGTGTCTGCCACTGTGTGTGACTTTGCGGTGTGTTAATACATTTTTTTTTTGCCTCTTAGAAGGGCGGAAAGCTGTCATAAGCAGATAAGCTACCGCAATACGCTTTCGCTGGGTTTTATTTACATTGATTTACGAGATTCAGTTTTGCATATGCTAATCATAGCAAAACACAACGACCTCAGTATAAAATGCTTCGGCCTGAAGACAACAAATGCTAATAGGAACTAAGCCAATTTTGAGGAGTGCGGCGTCGCTTTAATAAATATTGCGCTTAATATACGCTATTTTAAATGTTCTAATCAGTTCAAAAAATTACATACATATATAAAATGAAATCAAACTAGATATGAAAACCTGAAAACTCAATTAGAAAAATGCATTTCCTTTTATCCATTTTTATCTAGCAATGTTTATCCTTGATATCCTTGTCGCTTTAAAAATACTTGTACCTTGCAGCATGCATTTCGCACTTTCTTTAGATATTTAATGTTTACTGCTTTCTTTCCCTCTTTTTCTTAGAATTCAATTAACTTGGATTAAAAAATCCATTTGCGTCAAAGCATGCATTTCTATACAAAATAGTTACAATATGTACTGTGTTGTGTTGGAAATGTCACGAGCCAAGGTTACAAAATGGGAAGATAATGAATACTGGTCTGGCACATGTCCAATCAGGACACTACCTTTTTAGAGTATCCTTAAGCTATCTCAAAAAAGGAAGCATTATAAAAATTAAAAAGCATACGCTACAAATCTGAAACATACCAGTAAATGAATGTATTTACCTTTCACCTTTTACTTATTTCTTTTGATAATATTCTCTCAGCACTGTACTTTTTTTTGTTTGGGAGAAGTGCTACATATTTTTCATTATTGTCAAATTAAATAAGTTCTCGACATTTTTTTTTTAAGACAAATTTTTGATACTTTTCAGGGAGAGCAGAAAAAAAGCTTCAAACTTATAATAGAATCGGTAACTTTTAAAATGTGTCGTCGATCGACAAATTTAAAATTTCAGTAAATTTAATTAAATTAGATTTGTTATTTTTTCTCAATATTATATAGCTAATATTATAAAATTCGCGATTAATAATAAGATATGTTATACAATTCGTTCATTTCTATCACTATATGTTATCTTAAAAGGTGACCAAACTTGGAAAGCGCACTCTAAGTGAGCACGCACAATTGTATTATACGGAGTCACCGTAACTAGAGGGCTGTATGTATGTATGTGTATGTATGTGTTCATTAAAAATTAATTTAACATGCAAATGTACACCGAGATCCTTGACTAAATAGACCAAGAAATGTTTTTATCTTAAGTTTATAGTCAAACTTCACAAGATTTTTTTTTCTATATAAAGACATAGTTTGGCATTAATCAGGATTAGGGAGCAAGTTATATTTAAAACACCAAACTTCAAAGGATTTCAGATCAGATTGAAGTAGAAAAGCATCACCACATCTGTCCACAGTTCTATATATTTCCAGATCATCTGCACAAACTAGAGAATGCGATTTTTTGATTATGTCAGTATCATTGATTGCTAAAACAAATAGAAGCGGCACCAGGTGGCTACCTTGCGAAACTCATGAAGTCGCTGTAAACGGAAAAAAAATACCTTTCGTAATCTAATTTTGTACGATCGATCGATTAAATGACCCAATTTACAAAATTTTTAAAAGATCAAAGTTTTTTTAAACAGGAGTAAATTCAATAATGTTAAAAATTGTAGGTCTACCATTGAAAAAAACCATGCTGGCGTGTTGCGATAACGTCACTACAAAGCACGTCACTTGATCATAAATATTACGCTCAAAAAGCTTCGGTATTGATGATAAATTCTGTCATTTGCAACATCATGTCTGCAAGATTTCTTGAAAATATGACTAATCTTCACTCGCTACGAGTTACAGAAACGAGCTCCAGCTCTGGTTAATTTTGTACTTGCTGCTTTGCATAAATACATAGCAAACTTTTTTGACCATTTCACAGTGGTCTCAAATCGAGTTTTTTTCTTTCAAAAATGACTAGAGATCGCAAATCCTATCGGAAATGAACAATTTTTTAAATAAAAGCTAACCTAAATTCCAAAAAACCTTAGGGCTCCAAAATTTTAAAATAAATTTCCGTTTTATATTTAAGGCAAACAAAAATTTTTTAACTTAAATAATAAAAATTTTTTTTAAAAAATTGACGATTCATTAGAATTTCGATTGGCTTTAATTAAAAAAAAAATAGTTTCCGATTAATCTTGCGCTCTCTAATATGTTTTCAACCGTTTTGGGGCCAGTATGCAGAACGTTAGCAGATTTGGTGAAATTTTTGACTTTTAATTTTTTTTGGAAAGTCTAATAAGTATACCCTAAGCTCCATTTTAAAGATAATTTTTAGTGCTACATCTTTTGTAAACGATATGAGTTCATAAGTTCTTTATTGGAGGCTTACAAGACAAAATAAAATTTTTATGAACGCAATACCCAAAACCGGAGCCATGATTTATTTGCCAATGATATATATATAGATTATAGATTATTTTTTTAGTGTTTTGAGTGCATGTCCCTCTTGCTTGAGAAGATAAAATGCACTAAATAAAATTTATTTTATTGGTTTCTTCTCAACGTATAGGAAGAGCACCACTTTCAAAATAAAGGGCTCATGTGGTATGTACAGCTTTTACTC
This sequence comes from Tricholauxania praeusta, assembly GCA_949775025.1. NCBI lineage: Eukaryota > Metazoa > Arthropoda > Insecta > Diptera > Lauxaniidae > Tricholauxania > Tricholauxania praeusta. The sequence goes on along the minus strand of OX459029.1, from coordinate 66,037,160 downwards.
ACTTTAAAATCGGGAAAATTATAATTTTTAAGAATGCATATGGACCAAAACGCAGACTGTTACGTTACATTCGTATGCATATTTTGATATAAATTGTTCCTAAAATACATGAAATGGAGTACTTTAAATATTTTTTATGGATGCATCTAAGAGTATGCTTCTGTAATACCATTTTGTATCATAATAAAAATGTTTGTATGCCTTGTCATTTAGGAGCTATGAACGTGTCAGCATGGACTGTTACGTTACATAATTTTGGAAGACGATTTTAAAGTTGCCTTACATTATTGGAAAAGTCTGCTCTTTTGGTGGACTGTTTTCAACATGAAGCTTATAATTGCTAAGCTTTAGAATGATAGTAATTAATTAAATTTTAATTTCATAAAAAACATTGTTTTTGAGATCTATAGAAGCAAATATGTTCAGACTGTTACGTTACACGAAAAGACTGTTACGTTACCTTTGCGATCTACGTTGGTATAAAAAGTAAAATAAAGCATTAAAATGGCTTAAATTGTTTAATTCCACAATATATCATTAATTCAGAGGTCTTACGATTAGACATTTAAGAAGCTTCAGGTAATTGACATGGAATCCAAAAGAACCAACAAAGCTCTAATTATTCACTGAACTCATTAAATTTTATTAAAAATAATTTACAAAGTGGAGATCAAAAAATTAAAAATCGTATACTTGTTTCGAAGTGGTAAAAGTGATGATTGTTCACATGAATTTGGTGAGCCGACTCTGTATCGCAGATACTTTTAACACTAGCGAAAATCGCAGGCGCGTTCAAAATGTAATTTGTATTGAAGAAATCGCGTTCATTACCTTCCTCGATGGCGATTCACTATTCTGTACGATGAAATGCAGTAACAAAGTCTGAAGCATAGTTCACGATACATTTACGAGACAAAACATGCTTCATCACAATAATTTTGGTAGTTGCGCCTATACCATCGATACAACCTTTCCCGTGAGAAGAAGTTAAATAGTCTTGACAGCAAAATTTACATGTAGGGAATAAGAGTAACAGATAAATTTTGTGTGCATTAAGTTGTCAGATACGAAAACCTTTGATTGAAATTTTTCGCTGTGATAGAAGACAGTAGTAAGCAAAGTTAGCTGTTTTTGATACCAATGTGCACTTTGCACTTCGTCTTGTCTCTGCAGGCGAAATTTTCAGCAAACTCAATTTGCAGCGTTCCCTCCTTGTTAAACTTATCATTTGATGCTCTAGGGCGATCTAAAGATTCTCAGTTCGTTCTTCTAAATATTATCGATGAAAAAAGACTGTTACGTTACAAATTGTTTTTGGCTCTGGACACACACATAAGCAAATGACCTCTAATTTCTAATTTTTTTTAGAAAATAGACTAAAAGTGCTCGGAGAAAATGCGGTCAATCTCTTTTGTTGACGTGCTAGATTTTGCACCAAAAGACTTTTTGGGATTTTTGACTGTTACGTTACATCAAAAAATGCGGTCGAATCCTTTTTCATACAAAATGCTGATACCCTATTTATTCCTTCAAAAATGTTATTTAGTTACTTTCACTATACCTAGATCTACCTCATAAAAACGGATAGTACGTATAAAATAATATATATTGAATACAACGTATTTTTTTGATTCGTGTTGTATTTTTGTCAATTTTTATTCATAAAGAGGCAACAAGGAAACAAGTTCAAATTCTGGCAGCAAGCAACAGATTTCGGGTTGACATTTGTGTTTCTCGATGCTTTGGGATATGTACAACCAGAAAGTAATGAAAAACCCTCGAAATTCAAGAAAAAAAATTTTTCTCCGTAGTTTACTTTTTTGCGTTTTGGTCCATATGCATATTGTCCGATTGCTTATTTTTTTAAAAATTACCAAAGGTAGTGATGGACAGGGCATATACGTGTAAGCTATACTACCCTCAGTAGCGCAAAAGGCGTATCTCAAAAAAATTCATATTCATGATACTTATGGCATCGGATAGCTTAAAAAATTTCGCGTCTAACGAACTACCACAAATGCGGATATCATAGCTTAAGCACATAAAAAATCTCCTAAGACAGAGATTATAAAACTATGGTCCGCGGACCCCTGGGGGTTCGCGAAACAATTTTACATCATCAAATTTTTCGTTTTATTCAAATAACTCATTTATGAAAAATTCTACATGCTCATGGCTTTTTGAATGATTGCAAATATTTTTAGTAATGCTAAGCAATTATAGACATTAGAACAAGATATGCTCGTGGATATTCCTTGCAATACGTCTTTGAAACTAAAGTTCAATAAAATTGCACTTACTAACTTTTTGTAACTCCAATAATCTGATTACCTTGTACTTGGAAATAAGGCTCTCCAAAACTTCTTTCCGTTTTGTACAACGTTTTTAGGCTTTTTCGTTACTATTATGTATAAAATCAAAGTATAGAAACAAATTTGTTGTAAAAGCAGACCTGAGGATAAAACTTTCGAATATAGAGCCCAACATTGTGGAATTGGTTTCGAGAAAACAACATCATCCATCTCTTTAAATAAAAACTTCTACAGAAGAAGATATAACAAATTTCGTTTATAAAATACCCAATAGTCTCCAAAAAAATAATTTTCATTAAAAGCTTTATTATTATTATATTATTTATGACAAAAGGTATGAAAAAACAAAACCAAAAACTATTTATTTTCTAAGCTTTATTTTGACGAAGAAATATTTGTCTGACCTTAATATATATATTTTGGATTGTAAGTTTTTTAATTCTTTTACATTTTCAAAATTTTTATTCATTTTGTGTTTTATGTACATGAAAATCCTAATAAAAATTGTTTGCCTGTATAATTGAGCAAGATTTGTTAAAATACAGAGTGATATACAGTACAAGTATCAATATTTATTAGAAAGTAGTACCTAGAGGCTTGTAAGCTTTTAGACCTTCAAAAACCGAACATAGTATTAAAAATACCTTTAAAAACTGAAAACATTAAAGTAAAATTAAAATACTTCATTCCTTAACCTTGTCAGATAAGCGGTTGAGTTTGACAACCAAAGCTTTCAAAAACTAGACTGAGCCAGAAATTAAGCTTAAAAACGACGTCAAATGTCTAGGGTTGGGAAGGGGTCCGCAAAAAAATTTAGCACGATAAGGGGTCCTCGGACACCATATGTTTAAGAACCCTTGTCCCAAGAGTTTTCTCTATCTTAATTTTATATGCAGCAAATTGACATTAGTCCTTTTGAGCTTCTGAGATCAGTGTAACATTTTAACGGTAATATTCGAAGCCTTACCAAGTGTAAGCTACAAGTCCTATAGAAAATATTCTTTGTTTAAAAAGATGTTGTATATTATTTTCACTAATACTAACAAACTATGATACGAAATCTTGTACGAGAAGCTGAAAATGTTCAGAAATGCCGATATTGCAATGCATAGGACATTTCCAGACTTTAGATTTCAGCCATTACGCTATTTATTCAAATATTATTTTCACAAATTGATCATAAAATTAGTTAGTAGTACTTATATTACTAATTACTTAGTACTCTGTGGATTGAGGTCCATTTCATTGGAAACAGAAATATAGATTGACCTTGGTAATGCTTGGAGTATAGCTCATCCAACAAAAGTGTTATACTTGAAGAAACTCAACACGCAGAGCCTTTGCATAACGAATTACTTTCGAAAATGTGATTGATTTGTTTTTTATGGATAATGAGTTCATCATACCAGCGCAAGTCACGTTGCACCTTGTCAGGAATTAGTCTGGATACTTACTTGAGAACGCCAACGTTGTAATTAGGACTAAATATTTTTTAGGTAGACTTAACTTACTTTTTACCAATTGTAACTTTTCAACTTTAGTCTGGTCTTAGGCAGTGTAGTGATTAATTGTGTATTTATTATTGTGGTATTGGAAAGAAGAGGTAATTAGAGTTCGGCCGTCGGATATTGGCAAAAATTATGCCTCATTTTTTCAAAGTGTATCTTTTTTTCAAATTGTGCTTCTAAAATCGAGCTGTGGTGACCTTGAATTCTTTATTCTTCAATCGCTTCCTCCATTTAAGAAAGCCGCAAACACTTCAAAGAAATGTTCAAGCTAAAACCAAATACTTGTGGTCACTCCATCCTTATAAAAATTTTAAGAGTATCACAGTTTGTTTATTTTTTGTGAGAACTGCGAGTATTTCAATTTATTTATTTTTTATTTTCTTGCTTACAGCACTTCAATTGTCAAATCAAGTTGGCAACGCTTTTATGTTAGTTTCGGTTAAATCACAAAAAGAATTTTATAAATAGAAAGTCTGTTTTATCTAAAATCGAAAAAAAAAGTTTCAAATAGATTTCAAAAAAATTATTTTACTCGTACATATTGTATGTTAGTTGTAGGTATGTAAGTGATGGAAAGTACTGTGAAACATTAAAAAGTGGTTACAATGGTCATAGAATAAGTTTCTTAGTTTTCACAATTTTTAATGTGAAGTGAAAAAGACAGCAATTTATTTTGAAGCTTCGTTGTCAGTAAAACATATAATGTTAGCATCAATAAGAACAGTTGAAGTTGGTATAATGTCACAATAGTTTTGAATTTGAAGTGCTTTGAAATCAAAACAATGTTTGCACTAATCCAGAGTCAAGTTCATGTCTTAGATAATTATTGAACTTCAGAGTTAATCTTCAACAGTTCCAGTTACTCCACTCCAGTACCTTTTTTTAATTTAAGGAACTATTCATGATACCGTAAAAGAGATTTTCTTTGCAAATAAATTTAACCAGGACGCGAGAGCTAACATATGAGAAATCAGGTGATTGTCAGCTAGCACAAAGTTTTTAATAATATCGATCACGATACACGGTATGTCCTTTAAATAACCAGACGGGATTTTTCACGTCGTAGCTAAAGAGGCACAACTCAAAATTTGCCATTTTCGAGTTTAAGCCTAAACCAAAATAGACGAGACGAGACGTAACGAGTAAGTTCGAGTGTATGTAAACAAATGTTGATAGCCAAAATGAACCAACGTAATTGATCGAAAGTGAACGAAACATTTTGACGAGACGAGTTGTTCCGTAAGAACCGAACTTCAAAACGTTGCTACTCGTCATAACAGCTTTTTTGATTCGTTGGCTAGCGTAACATTTTGGGTTAAATGTCAAAACAGACGAAACGAGTGCAAACGTTCGTTCAATTGCTACCGTCTCGTCACGTCTATTTTGGTTAAGTCTTTACTTGTTAAAACTGTTCATCATACACAATATCACATACACATATCAGCACAAAATAGATAAGTTAATTTTTTGCTGTACTTTGGTGTCAAAAAACAGTGATGTCTCTCTTCATGTTGCAATGGAAATTAGGCTACAATATGCAAAATTGTCCTATTTTTAGTGTCGGAGAGTTCAAGCTGTTGTGATCGCGACATGGTTTCCAACCATATATTCTGTTAGTACCTTCATCTAAATAATTCACACTTTATTTATGAAAATTAGTTCACAAGCTGAAAACAGTTTTTTGCGTTTTCTGAAAATTCGAAAATTTTTAGCTGTGCCTCTTTAGCTAAATGTGTGCGATCTGAAATCGACTGACTAGTTTCGGAGATATGACGTTTTCAGTGTCAGTAGGTTTGTATGCGTCGTTTCAATATATTTATGTATGTATGTATAAAAAATAATTAATTACTATTTTAAGCAAATTGTTTGTTTTTTAAATTATAGATTAACTTTTTTTGAAAATAATTTTCTTGCAGCTTAAATACCATATGTTCAAAATTCACCTATAGATAAACACTAAGTAATATATCAAAATCAAAAATATCGGAGCTTAAAGTCAAAACCGTGTTCTCAAGTTTGAGATATCTTTTTAAGTTTTCTTCCATTTTCTTAAAGCTACTAAATTACACCGATGTTTTTCAGGTATAAAGTAAATACATTCCGGTAAGTTAAAATGAATCATTACATGAGTGAACAACGTGTTTTCTTTATAAAAACATATTTTCAGTGTGGTGAAAGTAATTCAGAGTTGGAAAAAAATTTCGTTCATAATACGGTAGCGAAAATACTCCGTACAAACCTGATAAATTTGAATAAACTGTCTCAGTTCAAGATCAGAGAAGTAGAATTTATCATCGTAGTGGTTGCTGAAGTGAAAAAGCTGCAGCTTTTAGCACAAGTGTTGCTGAAGAGCCAAGGACATCAATTCGTTGTCGTTCATAGCAATTAAATCTCAAACCACCAACTTTGTTCAATATTTTACACAAAGATCTTTATTTAAAGGCTTAAAAAATACAGTTTGCACAAGAATTAAAGCCGACTGATGGACCACGAATTAAGTCGACAGTTCGTTAATTGGGACAAAGAAAAAAAAGAAGAAAATGAGTATTTTTGGGCTCATTTGGGAATTGGCGGCTATGTAAACAAACAAAACTGTCGCATTTGGGAATCCTATAGAGTTGTTTGAATACCTAATGAAACCAAAAACAATGTAGAGAATAGGTAGTGTGAATTTTGGTGTGGTGGAGAGATGGTTAGTAACTTTCAATGGAGTCAGACGTACAGTGGGGATATCGTGGCAATAAATACAAGAAAAATTAATGTGCTTAGGACTTTAAGACAATCGTCCAATTATAAAACTTATAATTTTTTTTTTTTGGCTTAGTGACACATTGGGCTCAAATTTGAACTTGGAACACCAAAACTGTCCTATGAATATTCTATATAAGCAACTGTTTTTAATTGAGCGCTCTAGTTAACTTGTTTGAAACAGAATCCACTAATTCAGCATATTGGCGTAAAGAACATTATTTTCACTTTATAAAAACTAATTTTGTTTTCTTCTAACGTTTTTATATGAGTTTTACGAATTTTTCAAAACTTAGAATGAAAAATGGTAAAAGTGGCAAATTTGCAAACTTTGACAGAAAAAAATATATATCATTGGCATAATTGAATCGTTGTTAAGATTTTAGATTTCATTCAAACGACACAAAAAATCGATTGAAAAGAAAACTTTGTACAATTTTTGTAAGATACGAGTTGGAAGGAAAATTCATAGCTATTAGGTAAGCTAACAGGCCGTCATGCCAGACAGAGTCAAAAGCTTTTTCTACATCAAGCAGAACGATTGTAGTTGAGTTTTAAGTTGCAAAGTTGTCTTTGACATGTTTTAAATTCTTTTAATTTGATGCACTGTTCTATAAGATTGCCGAAAACCAAATTGTTCAATAGAAATAACGTTGTTGCTATTAACAAATTTAAATAAGTGATCTTCAATGATATCTTCAAGAATGTTACTGAGACTGCTAAGAACGCTTAGGAATAGGCAAAACTCTAGCGACTTATCGCGAAAATAATGTAGCTTAAGGCACACATTCATAATAGGTGTTAAGTATTTAATACCAATTCTGGAAAAATTCTTTAACATGAAATTTTTTATGTCATCAAGTCTGGACGCCTTTCTAATTATTTTTATTATTAATTTTATTAATAATTTTACAGTATCAGTTGAAGCATATTCAATGGAACTCGAATCTACAACGACATTGCTGAAATTGTTTAAAATACTGCTTATTGAATGAATGTGAGTTCAATTACTCAGATCTTCAAATACTTTATGATTTAAAAGAAAACTTTCAACAAATACATGAACACTTTTCTCATTTTTAAATGATAAGAGGTATTTGAGTTTAATTTTTTCTTAATACCTTAGTTATATTCCAAAAAGGCTTAGAATGCTTTTCAAGCTGCTTAATCTTATTATTCCAAGTTTAGTTCCTATGTAGTTGTGTTTCGTATTTTATAATGTGTATCTCATCCAGTTTCAACGAAACAAGTTTTTTATTTTTATTAAATTTATTATGTACACAAGTTGTTTGATACAATTATTTCGTTGAGGAACTAAAGATATGGTAATGCTTATAGCTTCATTCACTTTTTCGGAAAAAAACTGTACGAGCTTGTCAGTATCTGAAACATTATTAATTACGTTGAGATCCAGATTAACAGGAATGAAACTATTTTTAATAATTTGCTTATATCGTTTCCAGTCACTATGATTGTAATCTCGAAATAAGTTTTCGGTAAAAGCAACATCGGCTGAGAGACTAAATTTTACTAGCAAATAATCAGAGCTTAAAGCATTCACAACCACTGGTTGGGAAATGTCTGCAGGCATAACAGTAAAAATTAAGCCCAGCGTGGATGAATTAGTTCTCACATTACTAGGAACATAATTCAGATCAATAGTGTATGAAATTGTTACAAGATCATTTAATGTAAATTTTGATAAAATGCCCCAGCCCCTATGTCTGCTGTTCAAATCACCACATAAAATATAATTATGGGATGTTGAAAAAAACCTTCTAAGATCATTTTTATACTTTCTACGGAGCTCAAGAGATGCACAACCTGGAAAATAAGCACTAAGTATACTAAATTTAGCAGCATTTTTCAGCAGAATATCAACTCCAATATTTTAAACAACATCTATAGGAATGCTTTTGGATGGATTGGCTTTTGGTTGATCAGAGTAAAGTTTCTGATTCCTTTCCACCTGGGGATTGCCAGAGCGATCTCTGAGCCAAACATTAGCAAGTTGACACACAGCCTCCCCGCGGCTCCATCTGGATAGCTATCTCCGCATCCGCTGAGATAGTGAGCGAATGTGTGCAGCGTGTCCTCCCTGGAAGTAAACTGGGTTGTGCGCAGGGTTTGGTACCCGCCACGTAAAAAAAAAACACTCCAATGAAGACTAAAAAAGCCTCGGATGATGAACCCCTCAACGCTGACGACCACTGCAAACGAAAAAAGGACTATGATTTAAGAATATGCACCTGGAATATCCGGACCCTCAATAGGGAAGGTGCCTCTATCGAATTGGCGGATGCCCTCGGAAAAATTAAGGCTGACATCACCGCCATCCAGGAAATAAGATGGATAGGACAAGGTTGCTCTAAGCAAGCAAGTTGCGATATCTACTACAGCTGCCATGCGGAGAGGCGTGAATTGGGATGCGGATTCGTAGTAAGCAAGAAACTTCGCCACCATATCTCCAGGTTCACACCTGTGAGCGAAAGGTTGGCTACGATCCGCGTCAAGGTTCGATTTTTCAACATCAGCTTGATTTGCGTGCACGCCCCGACGAAGGAAAAGGACGATGCTGTCAGAGATGCCTTCTATGCGAGACTCGAGGAAGTTTACGACCGCTGCCCGGCCCATGACGTTAAAATTGTACTCGGGGATTTCAACGGAAAAGTCGGAAGATAAGGTATATTTGGCCCCACTGTCGGTCAGTTCAGCCTTCACGAGACCACCTCAAACAACGGTCTACGGCTGATCGATTTCGCCGCGGCGCGAAACATGGTAGTAAGTAGCACTAGATTTCAACACCTCGATATCCACAAGGCCACCTGGCTGTCCCCTGATCAGAAAACACGCAACCAAATCGATCATGTTGTGATCGACGGAAGCCATGCTTCCAGCGAGCTAGATGTTCGTACGTTCTGGGGAGTCAATATTGACTCCGATCATTATCTTGTTGCAGCCAAGATACGCATGCGGCTGTGCAATGCAAAGGATGTACGCTCTGGTACGCAACGAAAGCTGGACGTCGCTAAGCTGCAATCACATCGGACGGCCGAAGCCTATTCCGCTCGCCTCTCAGAACTGCTCCTTCAACCTGACTCTCTACCCGACGATGCCGGTGGACTTTGGGCGCATATATCCCGCTCCATGCGCTCTGCCGCTGAGGAAGTCATTGGTTTCCGACGCCCACTTCCGCGAAATCAATGGTATGACCAGGAGTGTCGCGAAGCTACTGCAGTGAAAAACGCCGCCTACAAAAGAACCCTGCAGTCAGCAGCAACGCGAGCCGTGCTCGAAAACTACCGGGAAAAGAGAGAGGATGAGAGGCGCCTTTTCAGACGCAAGAAACGAGAGCAAGAAAGGCACGAGCGTGAGAAACTCGAAGTCTTACGGGGCAGGAATGATGCTCGAAAATTTTACCAACAAGTCAAGCGTCTGACCCAAGGTTTCAAGCCCGGATCATCTACCTGTAAAGATGAACATGGAAATCTGGTTACGAATACGCAGGGTACACAGAGATTATGGAGGGAAAACTTTTTCAAGCTGCTTGCTGGCGATGACTCCACCAATCCCGCCTTTGGAGAAATAAACCCGATGCCACCAATCAACGACGATGGTGTGGACGTACCACCACCTAGCCATGACGCGGTACGAGTTGTGATCCAACGACTTAAGAACAACAAAGCGGCTGGTGCCGATGGCCTGCCTGCTGAATTGTTCAAGACCGGCGGCGATGAGCTGATAGGGTGTATGCATCAACTCATCTGCAAAATATGGCTAGTTGAAAGCATGCCCGACGATTGGAATCTCAGTGTCCTTTGTCCTGTACTGAAGAAAGGTGACCCGCCAATCTGCGCTAACTACCGGGCAATCAGTCTTCTTGCCATCTCTTACAAGGTCCTGTCGACTGTACTGTGTGAAAGACTTAAGCCGTTTGCCAACACACTGATTGGGCCTTATCAGTGCGGCTTTAGACCTGGTAAGTCCATAGACCAGATTTCACACTACGTCAAATCCTGGAAAAAACCCACGAAAAACAGATCGATACCCATCATCTCTTTATCGATTTTAAAGCAGCTTTCGATAGCCCGATTCGGGATTGCCTGTATGCCACCATGTCTGAGTTCGGTATACCTACGAAGCTGGTGCGGCTTTGCAGAATGACGTTGAGCAACACAACCAGCTTCGTCAGAGTAGGAAGGGACCACTCAGAACCATTTGATACCGAACGAGGTTTCAGACAGGGCGATTCACTATCCTGCAACCTCTTCAACTTGGTGATGGAAGGGGTGTTGCGAAGAACCAGTGTACATCGTAATGGCACTATTTTCTACAAAAGTGTCCAGCTCCTTGCATATGCCGATGATATTGATATCATTGGACGTTGTAAGCGAGATGTTACTGCTGCGTTCTCTGCTATCGAAAAAGAGTCAGCGAAAGTGGGTTTGACGGTGAACGAGGGCAAAACAAAGTATATGCTGTCCACAAACAGGGAGACGCGGCGTATTGGATCCTTTGTTACTGCGAACAATTATACTTTCGAAGTTGTCAAGGAATTCACCTATCTTGGCACCGCCGTGAACACTCAAAACGATGTCAGCCTGGAGATAAAGCGAAGACTAACTCTTGCTAATAGGTGTTACTATGGTCTCAGTAAGCAATTGAGTAGTAGAGACCTCTCTCGCCCGACAAAACTGACACTCTACAAGACGCTAATCTTACCCGTGCTACTTTACGGCGCAGAAGCATGGGCTGTGTCGCAGACTGATGCAGCCACGCTTGGGCTTGAGAAAAATTCTTCGCAAAATCTTCGGTCCTGTTCACGTTGGCGACGACTACCGTATTCGAATGAACCACGAACTGTACGAGCTCTACGCAGTGGCGGATCCAGGATTTCCTTCAGGGGGGGGCTAACATTTTTATTGAATGAAAACACACATTGATTAAATTTTTCAACGAGCAATATTTATATTTTTTGACATATTACAAGAATCTAATCAGTAGTCCAGTCAAGGGTTTCAAGACGGCGAGGTTTCTTCTTCTTGAAAAATAATTCAACAATTTCAGCTGAGCTGATATAGATTTGTTTATGAATATTTTCCAGAGCCAATCCATTCAAGCAATCTTCTGTCATTGTAGACCTTAAATACAATACAAAATTTCAATCATTTTAACACAGAAAAACTTTGTTCTACTGGAATTGTGGCAAATACTTGCAGTAGAATTGTAATGCATTGGAAGAACGATTCCATTTGTTTTTTTTTTTGGTTTTGATAACACCATTTACAAAAAAAAATGTCTGATTTCTCATATACTTTTTTCTGTGTATTTTAGGGCGTAGATTCCAAAAATGACTAGCATTTTTTTTTTTCTTAAGAATCGTTTTCGAGATATCCCCAAAAGAACTCTTTTTTCTGCAATTTTTTCATTTATTTGGATCATTTTTTTTTTCCTTTTTTCTGCACTTTTTTCATTTATTTGGTCAGATTTCTATGATTTTTTTTTCGACCTAAATCAGTTGCACACTATTCAAAAATTAATTTCATATTCTGTCTATCGGTTTGCTGTTCATGAGATAAGGATAGGATTTGATGGAGTTACAAGCGGTCAGAGTGACTTTTTTGGTCTTTTCAAATAAGTCACATAATTTCAATTGCTCCATTTAAATCCAAAAGCCTTTCAAAATCTATTTTTTAACAAATATGTATTTTAAGTATATATTTGCTCAAATCGGACACAAAAAGTTAAAGTTAATCAAAAATCAATGAAATAGGGTAATTTCCATATTTTCATGCATTCCCATATGTCCAAGTCTGTTGGTTCATGGTGTAAAAGGAACCGTATTTTCATTGATTTTTGATCAACTTTAACATTTTGTATCAGATTTGAGCATATATATACTTAAAATATTTGTTAAAAAATAGATTTTCATCCTGAATATTAAAAATATAAAAAACAAAAGTTTTAACTTTTTTGAAAAGACCAAAAAAGTCTCTCTTTTTGGAATATGACCGCTTGTAACTCCAGCAAATCCTATCCTATTCTCTTGAACAGCAGACCGTTAGAAAGAAGATAAAATTAATTTTTGAATAGTGTGCAACCGATTTAGGTCGAAAAAAATTGATAGAAATATGATCAAATAAATGAAAAAACTGCAGAAAAAAAGGTTTTTTCTTAACGATTCTTATAAAAAAAATGGTTTTAATTTTTGGAATCTACGCCCCATAATACATAGGAAAACTTCTATGAGAAACCATGTCTCAATATGAGCCCCAATATTGTAAGCTAGTGTAATGGGCAATGATTTCATTGAATTCAAAGTATCTTTGAAATCGGTTTTACAACAATACTGATGACACAATTTAATTTCGGATTAGCGCTCAATCTTACTGCAATCACTTTTCACTTTCGTAAGTGAGAGCAGCCTCTATGATTTTGTCAACATGTCTCATCGAGTGATTACCGGTATAAAACGTTCTTAGGGTAAAATTCTCAAAAATGTACTCTGGAATTTTGATTTTGATTCTGAAATTTTATGATCCAAATAAGGATAGAATATTGCGGCTCTGAAACATTTGAGAAAGAAATGTGAAATAAATATAAATTAAAACTAGTAATATTCGGCCATGCCGAAACTCACATACCTAACACTGCATTGAAAGTACCTTTTAAATAAATGTTAAAAAGACGATGAAGAGCTTGAATAAGTCGAGAAAAAATGTAAAAAGATTGAAAAAGTTTGAAAAGTTTTGAAACAGTTGCAAAAGACTGTTTGAAGAAATTGAAAAAGTCGAAAAAATAAGGAAAATGCTGAAAAATGTTGAAAAATTGAAAAAATTTAAAATGTTGAAAAAATATGGTAAATGATGAAAAATAGTGAAAGCGGTTGAAAAACTCTCAAAAAATTGCAGAAGTTGAAAAATGTTGAAATAATTTAAAATCGATGAAAAAGTTGAATCAATAAAGAAAATGACGAATAAAGTTGAAAGAGGTTGAAAAAGACGAAAAAATACTTATGGAATATATGTATTTATGTATTGGAAAAAGTTAAAAGCTTGGAAAAAGTTAAAATAATATGGAAAATGAATCGAATAGAAATTAAATAGTCGAAATATTCTTCACCCAATTCTTCAATTCCGCCTACTTTTGGATATGAAATGAATTTTATTCGTGATCGACATTTGCATACCAATTTTTAGCACAATGGCTTGTATATTAGTCTTAAAATTTAGGGCGGCAACACACCTACTGGTACAACCCAGTCTGATTTTAATCCAGAAATAGCTTTGCATAAACTAACCTCTTAAGCCAAATTTTAATATGATAAATCACCAAGTTTCATTAAAATCGCAGCAATAGTTTCAATAATAACTAAATAGATATGTAAATATAAGAATATTTGCTGGTCAAATTTCGTCGGAACACGAAATTTGAAAAAAAAAAAATTTTTTTGAACTTAGCTTCTCCACGATCGGACCGGTTTCGAAATTTCTTATATTTATCAAAGATTTTATGGGAATTAAAAAAAACAAGAGGTCTTGCATTTCGGAAATCAAGTTTTTTTGAGGTGAACTGAAAATAAGCGATGAAAGCTAAAATGTTTCAAAAAGTCGTATTTTTTCCTTAACTCATTTTCGGCCGAGAAAATTTATTTTATCGAAAATGCAATTCCTTTCATTGACTGTCTATTATGATCCTATATAACTGTTAAAAGTAAAAAAATAAAAATATCTTTCGTCCTTTATCCTGTAGGAGGTGGTCGAAAAATCGACCAATGGCTGATACCGGTAACATAAAAGAAAAAAATTGAAATTAATTTTTTATTTAAAAAAAAAAAAATATTTTTGCTGATTTTTTAAAAGGAGGGTCATCATTAAAAGTACAGTTGTAATTTTTTATGGACAGAATACAAAATGTAGATGACTACATGGTAACCGTGTGCTTATAGCAATACTTGCAGTGACAATGTTTTCCGTGCGGTGCTTGTTGTACTACATGCCCATTCTCATGTTGCCTTTCTGAAGGGTGACCGTATTCAGAGTTGTTATCCGAGGTTACTTCTTGAGTCATCATCTTCACTTCGAAATTCAAGTTTTCACATAATTTTAAAGATTTATGTTAAGCTATAAGGAAATATGGTATATTTTCTAGGCGTTTACAAGAGCGGTATTCGAGAATGGACGAAGAGTGGCCACCACCATTTCTTGCCGCATATAGAAATTCTGTAGTTAGCGGCAGCATTATCGTGTAGATCAATGCTACACATGTATTAATTATGTGTGTTGATTAAATGCGATTAAGTTACTAATATGTACATAGTTATGTGTTTTTTGTCTAGCGGTCGCAACGGCTAGCTGTTTGAATTGGGGTCCATTTTCAAAATTTCTAGCTTAGATAACATCTGCGTTGTCCGACTATCTAACTAGAAAATCTTAATTTTTCTTTCCAAATCTATAATCAATTACATAATTCTCTCAGTATAGCGTTTTGACGAAATTCGTCAATTTGTCTGATTGAAACCGACTACTATTTTTTGCATTTGTGCAAAATTTCGTTTTACTGCCAGAAATAATTATTTCACTATAGCGAAGTGAAGTTTTCGCTTCCATGAAATGTGCCAGCCTTCCCGTCGAAATTCGTCAATTTTTTGTTCAGAGCTTGTCCAAGTTTTTCCTAGTATTTTTTAAAAATTTGGTTACACTGCATTAAATAATTCTCTCAACATAGAGTTCAATATGTTTTACTTGCATGGATCGTAGGCGTGTCCGTGAGTTGATTTCGCCCATAAAAAATCCCAAGAAGCTTGTTTGAAGGTGTGACGTGTGTTACAAATTTTATTTAATTACTTTGTTTGATTTCCTCGTAATCGTGATTTCCACAGACTGACAGACGGATATTGCTAACTCAAGTGGTGACGCTGATCAAAAAAATATATACTTTTCTATGCCTGCCACGCACCCATTTACGCATTGCAAACAGAATGGCTATGTGGATATCCCTCTGAGTACGAAGCGTGTAATCCTCTCTCAAAATTTGCATCTAACCTTACTTGAAAAAAATAAACATGATGTACTGAATCTTGCTATTTTGATATTCATAACAGCCATTGATCGATTTTTCGACCACTTGATTTCTCATTAAAATTTAGTGTAACTAACTTCATATAAATTAGTGTAATAAAACTGATTTATTAAGAAAGAACTTTTGTGAACAGAACTGCATTAAAATTTTTTCATTTTGAAACTATTTATACTTAAAAAAAAAGTTTTAAAAAGTGTCTAAAAAAGGGACTTTTTAAATACATTTTTTTCAGTGTATAAAAATAACACAGTAATCATGAAATAACGTTTTCACGAAACCATAAGTATCAAAGTAAATTTTAATAAAAAAGAAAGAGGAAAAAAGCATTTCCTTTTTTTTAAAAAAAATAATTTCTGTGACTAAAATTTAGTGGTCGAAAAATCGACCAGTGGCCGAAAATGAGTTAAAAAGCATCTATGCGTTACAAACGGGATGACAAAGTTATTATAAACTCAGTGTTGGGTATATTTTACTTTTTAATTTTTTATTTATTTATTTACGAGCGGGAAAGAATCAATTAAGTGTCTAACTCAACAGCGATTGAAGATACTTCATTAAAAATATCATCAAATAACGTTTAATTTTTTCGCATTTCTGAAAACAGGTTGATAATTTGCTTGACATGAGTACAGGCTGAAGAGATTTGTAGTGTCGGATCTTGTGTTTGCGACTGAGCGACAATATAGGAACATTTACAATAGTTCTACTCTTTT
Organism: Tricholauxania praeusta; assembly: GCA_949775025.1. Classification (NCBI taxonomy): domain Eukaryota; kingdom Metazoa; phylum Arthropoda; class Insecta; order Diptera; family Lauxaniidae; genus Tricholauxania; species Tricholauxania praeusta. The sequence continues at coordinate 66,020,798 of OX459029.1, read as the reverse complement.
AGATGAATTCGAGAAGAAGTTTGACACTGATGAAACTGTGCCTAGCATGTTACGAATTTCAGAAATATCACATGATTTTCCTGCACACAAATTCAGATACTGTCTGAAAACAATGAGTGTAAAATGCAAAGAGTACTTTTCAGATGTCAAAGCCTGAACTGCTTTGACTTGTTCGATCCTCCATGAACGTTCTTGAATAAAAATATTTTTTTTCGCTCTCAGGGGGGGGCTTCAGCCCCCATAGTTCCCCCCTTGTATCCGCCACTGGCTCTACGCTGACATTGACATAGTCAAGCGAATCACTATCCAACGTCTGCGCTGGCTGGAACATGTTGTGCGTATGGACGAAGAAGCTCCGGCGAAAAAGGTGTTTGATGCGGAAGCCGCTGGGCGACGACGAAGAGGAAGACCATGCCTCCGATGGAAAGACCAAGCCGAGGAAACCCTGTCCACGCTTGGTGTGAATGATTGGAGAAGGCGCGCGCAAAGCAGAGGCGCCTGGAGAGAGCTTTTGAGGTCGGCCGTAACCCGGTAACGTGTTGTTATGGCCACCCAAGTAATTAAGTCTATAGGAATGCACTGAATTTCAGAATACTGAACTGATTTTATTAATACGATTGCAACTCCGTCACCTCTTGTAGTCCGGTCTAGTCTAATGCAATTATATTGATGGTGGGAAAGTTTTTCAAGCAGGCCTCAGATGGTAAGCATATGTCAATAGAATTGTGGACTACTATTAAACTGAGGAGAAATTATATTTCTTGGAGAGCGAGCATTTTTTTGCTTAATGCTCTCTTTAATTTGAAAAAACGCAGCTCGATAAGGGCACGACAAGTCTATTGATTTGTGACTTTTGCATTGACATTGACAGTTTGCGCATCTTGTTATGACAGCGCAGCCTCTCTCACCATGTTCAAATATCTGGCAATTCCGGGATTGAACTGGCTTATCTTTGATTTTGCAATGATACTCCCACTTAACAACAGTGTGAGTGAGTTTTATTAAACCGTTCTCAAAATAAACAATATATTTATATGGTATCAGTGTAGTTGTTAATTTTTTTGCAACAGTCTTAACTTCCCTGCACTTTAGAGTAAGAGTTAATAGTTAATTTTTAACTTTATCTGAAGTTTTGCACTCAAGTCCGTGGAGTACCACCTGGAAAAGTCGATTATGTTTTAAGTCGTGTGTAAAACATTGATATTTGTTCTCTTTGTAAATTTTTAATACATTATCATAAGATTCACTGTTTTCTCACATAATTTTAATTTCAATAGAAAGTTTTGCAATACATAATTAGCTATATTATTATTGAACAACAATTTATGAATGTTGTCATTGTTTTGTGTAAGCACTTTAATTGGTGGTATTGAAACTTTTTTAGTTTTTATCATTGGTCACTTTCTGCGTCATCATCATCAGCTAACATTTGAAGTGGCTGCCAATAATTTTTGGAGCTGGTATCATGCCGAGAACTTCCATTGGAAGACTTAGCAATCTTGAAGACATAGTATCTTCATGACGCGTAAAAGCACTTCGGTTTGTAATTTTTAAAAAAGTTTTCAACTTGATAGAGAAAAAAGTAAGTGCGATTGTGCACGTTGAGCGCGAACAACAGCTTAATCGATACTAGGATGAATTAAGATAAGCTAGAAAATATGCTTGAGTTTTGATATTATTAATTTTTCGTCGTTTACATGTTTTTTTTTTTAATTAGTATAAAAGCATGATGAAAATGCTTCAAAATCTAAATTGGATCTCAATATCTTATACACTGTCTGAATTTACAAATATGTTAAACATATTTCAACAAGTACAATATTTTTGTAAATTTTAGAAAAAGTTGATGGTCTTGAGATCTCACTCTAATTTTACTACATTTTTTACTGCATTCTGTGCCTACATGAATAAATAATATAAAAAAAAATTATTAAACATTCAGTTTTGGCCAAAAGTTTAGCTCAAATCTTTATCACTTTATAAAATACAAAAGACTTAACGTAAGACCAACCTAGATAAGTCAAAAACCTCCCAAACTCGAAAAATGTTGTGTTCCCTTCCCTTCAACCCCCAAAACCTCCATTGTTCGAAGTCTGACCCCTCTATAAGTCGAAATAATTAGTGGGTCCCTATAAGTAAATTCAGTACATATTTTCCCTCTATAACTCGAAAAAATAGATTTGACTTCTGCATCTCGAACATAGCAATGTTTGAGCTTACAACCTCTACAATTCGATTATTTCAAACGAATTTCCTCTATAGCTCGAAGAAAAATAAAATACCGACTTTAAGAATATGTCGACGATGTACATCATTGTTTCTTAGAAATCAATGTAAAAGTCTACTTACAAAATAAACCAATTCTATGAAATTAATTTATGGAATTTATGACTGACGTTCATACGTAATTTCATTTGAACTTTAGCGAAGTTACTTTATTGTTGTCGATTGAAAAATTATCAGAAATAGTTTCGTCCTACTGCAATACCCACCAATTTTTAATATCATTAGGATTTCTTTTACTTCACCTCTCTAACTCAAAATTAGTTGGAATAAATCCTAACCTCTACTTACAAGTCAAACATTTCCTGAAAAAATTCGCTTAAGTCATGGAGATAAGTCGAAAACTCTATAACTCGAATTTTTTTGGCGTATTCCTTCAAGTTCGACTTACAGAGGTTCTACTGTATTTTATATTCGTACAATTTTTTAATAGAGTTAAAAAATATTTTGAAAAATCTTTAATTTTTATTTTAAGGATCAGTGAATATCATCTTTTTGAAGAAAGTCCTTACTTTACAAAATGTAAATACAAACGTGATCCCAGGGAACCCGACAAATATTGTGACATGTACTTGAAATTTTTGTTCAAGGAACAAAAACAAAATGTCGTCAGGTTTTTCCCACAGAAAAAATTTTAACCTTTAAGCATTTAATGAACTATTTCTTAAATACATATTTCTGGCCCAACCTGCGAACGGCGCATTCACTTTGTTTCCTAGTACAATTCATATGAAAAACGAAAAAGCGAAACAACGAAAAACAGAATTTTTTTTTGCGTTTAAGGTTTGATCTAGGAAGCTCAAATTTTGGCTGAATTTTCTTCAAACCCGATTCTATTATATAGGCATATACTCGTAGGACCGCAAAATTAAAAAAAAAAAAATAAAAATACCTCCTTCGGGTGTATTTTTTCCGCATTTTTAGTCACACGAAAAATATGGGCGTGGTTTGAAAACAGTGGGTGGCGACCTCTATTCAGCTAAAAAGACCAAAACGCTATATCTTGACACTTACGGCAGACTTTTTCTACGTTTTAGTAAGTCGGTTTTTTCGTTAAATTTCAACGAAATTGGACATAAACTCTGTCCGCGCCGTTTTCAGGTTTGAGCTAGGAAGCTCAAATGTACTTCACGATACCACTAGGATTTTTCCTCTAAATTGCCCAAATATTTTTGTAATAGAGCTTAAGCTAAAAACTCAAAAGTGTACCTATTATTTTGAGCAGGTGTGTAGATATCTAGAGGTAGGCGCCGTTTTATGGTCACCATTTTCTTAAAAAAAAAAAATTCGAAAACATCCGTTCTCATATGAAAGCTCTTGAGCATACGAACATTTTGACACCTTAAAAACGTTTTTCGGCTGCGCTCAATTTTGGGCAGACCACTGTCCCGGTTGACATGGAACGTCCCATATACATATGTATATATAACGTACATATGTAAGAATTCTATGTTGAATGCCGTGTTTCCATATTGTTTTTTTTTTTTTTTTTTAATATGCAACGTATGTATGTATGTATGTATGTATGTATATGTGAAAATTTCATTATTTTACAAAGCTCACAGCCAATTTACTTGCTAAAATGCAAGCTCGTACTCACTTATCACTAAGCCAGCTCACTTGAATTTATGGAAATCAATCGACTTTAATATAATTAAGAGATAAACTATTAAGTCTCGCTTGGTTATCGACATATTGTAGTTGAAAGTTTCAGTTTTTCAACAAATTTCCATGTTAAATATTTTAATAGATCTCGGTGTATTGAATAAAGAAAACTGCAGCATTGTTTAATATGTCGACGAGTAAGATGATTTCATGTTACTATGTTTGCATAAACTTTGCGCAATGCAGTTATCTTATTTCATTTAAAATCGAACGCACAGTCAGGAATTTGTATTACATTGTATTGTATTGTTTATTTAAATTTAGTACTTACAACAATGAACTTATAATTAAGCACCAATTACAAAATGAACTATGTGTACAAAGTATATGATATAAATAGTAACATTAAAATAAAATCAAAAAATTAAAATAAAATCAAATGAAATAAATGTTTTAATGTAAGTATCATTTATGTGCGTAATTTTGAGGATATGTCCACCAATTTGATGAAGTATCCTCGGATGCACTCGCATCTTCGAAAAATTGTAAATGTTTAAGTTAACTTTCCTTTGTGTCGCACCTGTTGAAAATAGACGTACAATTCTTATGCCCTTGTACACTTACATACACATATACATACATATGTATGCATGCATATTACTCATACAAAAAACTAAAAGTATATCAGGACACCTGCCTAAACAGTAGACATTGTTTATAGCTCACGTCGCAACCCAAATATTATTTGGGGTAGTTGGACCAAGCAGGTAAACTTACTGTCACCAAAGTAATTGTCTATATTAGGGTTAAGTGTAGACATTGTGAATGTTTATGTGTGTTGTAATTTCTTCTTGCCGAAAAAAAGGATCGAAATCGGGCCAAAAAGGATGGAGCTCTTAAAAGATATGGATAAAAAATTGAGTATCAGGCTTTTAAGAGCGAATATTTGGCTGTATTCGTTATAAGGATAATTATCATCTCTCTCAACTTCTACATTTTCATTTGAAAAAGTTTTAATAAATTCACTAAAAGTTAATTGCAGTTGGGTGAACTTATATTAAAAGTGCAATATTATTTTTAGATTTACCAAAACAGAATTAAGTGAAGTTGAACGTCATACGGTGCTGTTGTATCATCATCAACGAGCCCGCTATGCTCCACTTGCTGCAACTTCCGGGGTCCATTTTAAAAAATTTTGCGGACAGAATAACAACAACAACAAAAAATGGCCAGGCTGGCAAGCTGGCAAATGTCAACACAAGTGAAACGAAAAGAAGAACAAACGATGAGACACAAATGAAAACAAGAAAGAAAAATTTTTGGGACAGACGAATAAAATCCCGCTGGGCATAAATGTACTGCTTTGTAGTTTATTGTTGTTGTAATTGCAGTAGTAGCAGTTCTTGGTGTTGTTGCCTTTCAAAAATTCAGTTTGTTTTGAGTTTTGCTGACAACAACAACGACAACAAAGCGCAAAGAGTTTGTCTCACACTTTATGATGACAATTGCAAAAAGCAAAACGACAACACAAAAAAGGAGAAAAACAAAAGCAAAATTAAAAAAAAAAAAAAAACAACGTAAAAAGTTGCAACTTTTCTTTTAACCGTACTGAAAAACCCCTGCGAACATGTGTTTAATTGTTACTGCAGGACGCAACAGCAACAGCGCCAACAAAACTAAAAACAACAGCAGTTGCAACTAAGTATGTTACTGTGGTACACTGTCACAGGGTTGCGCAGTGTAAATTTGATAATAAAAACGAGTTAGAAACTCATTGAAAGTTTCGAATTTGTTTTAAATAAAAGTGGAAAATCACTAAAACTTATCTTCTCTGATGAATTTTATGAATCAAAGGAACCGCAGAATACCATGCGGTTCGTACGCTCCTCATGTTAGGACTTTTGCAAAACTTCACTGATGATAATATGAAACGTTTCACGTCAATCGCCTCATCTCTATGCCCAAAGTTAAGTGCAATGAAAAATAGGAGGCTCAAATTAACTGTAATTATTTATACCAGCGGTGGGCATAGAAATCTAACAAAAGAGCAAAACAACAACGTCAAGCAACAACAAACGAAATTTTAAAGTTTTTTTTTACTTTCATTTCCAAATTTGCCATTAGCACAAAAAAAAAACCAAATTGCACTACAAACAAAAACAATTTCTACATTCGTTAAGACACAATGCGGCGCCGTCGTTTATGCCTTTGTGTTTTGTTTTCATTTGAATTCAAGTCAACGCTGTGCCTCGATAGCGTTGAAATTCTGCGAATTTTTTTTCGCTTGCTTGTGCGTCAAATAACGGTAAGAGCAATGAGAGCAAATAGACCCACTATGTGCCCATCACTGATTTATACATACCTTTGAAAGAATCATTGAAAATTTTTTTTTCGACTTACAAATTCTTTTTAACTTAATATTCAACTAAAAAAATGTTTGCAGAAGCATTATCATTTCGAGATAATTGATGACTTGTTTATGTCAATTTGTCTAAATACCTGTAAAATTGAAACAGAGGAAATTTTCTTAGTAGATTTTTTATATGATTGAACTATGATGCCAACTTTTGGAGTATTTCATTAGACGCGTAATTTCTTAAGCTATTCGACGCCATAAGAATCTCGGATATTTTTTTTTTGAGATACGTCTTTTTCGCTTAGTACGGCAGTATAGATTTTTAAAAATTATCGCTCATATCATGTATTATGTATATTTAGTCTAAATGTGGAAAGCAGATACATAAATTATATGATAGCTATTCATATAATTTTTTAGTATGAAGCTCAATACCGTTTTTAAGATGAAGCTCAGCAATTTTAGGAAGTCAATTTATATAAAAAATATATAGAAATCTCTAAATAATAGAAGAACGATTTTTTTATAAAAATCACCAAACTTTTCGAAAATAAGTTAAGTCGAATATAAGAGAAAATTTCTGTGGATAAGCTTTAAGGAAATGTTTCAAATCGGTCAGTATTTGTCTGAGTAAAAAATCACTCACAGAAAAAAATAATATATTAAATATAGAAACCCGGAATCCTATATTTAGTATACTCAGTAATTTCCATGCGATGTGTAAATATTACGATAAAAGTGTGTAAAATAATTCCATATTTTATTCAAGAATTCTCAAACAGGTAAACGTATACAGTAAAAATGTTAGGCTTGGAGAGTGGCGTACCTTGGCAATTTCAGATTCCTATATCAAACCTGTGAACGACACTACCAGAAATTGTTTTACTTATTATTAACATGGAAAAAACGTTTTCGCCATGTTTCTCTGTTGATATGCATGTTTCCTGTTTGCGCCGTACTAAGGTTTGATATCCAATCCTTACACATAGGCATATGAAAATGCAAAAAAAAAATCTACAAAATTTTCAATATAAAGACCCTAATATACTTCATATCAATCAGTCACTCTTTGTGTATTCGCACATTTAGTTTTTTTATTTTTTTGAAAATTTGAAAATAAAGTAAAAAAAAAACTCGTTTTTTAATAATATAACTTTATAAAACAAATATATAACTTAATATATATTTGCTTAGACGTTAATTTTTAATTTAAGAAATGTTTCCCAAAATATTTTCGAAATACATTCTCTTTTTTTTAATATTGGGCTCAAACTGGGGCTGCATAGACAAAATTGAAAAAAAAAAATTTATTTGCAGAGATGCTGATATCTACTTTAATGGAAAAAAAAGGATGTAAAAAATGGTTCGTAAAATCCGTAAATAAAGAATAAATTAATAAATAGCTTTCATAATAAACACTTTATTTTCCATTTCTTATGTTTAATCAATGAATTAATTTAAATAGATTATTCATTTGAAGTTAACTAAGCAGCCCTGGTAAATATAAGTTCGTAAATTTGCAAGTGCTTTTTTTTGTCAATGTTGACCTCTGTCATCTAAAGCCGCAGGCAACAAAAACAAAGCCGTTGGGTATTTCGGAAAAAAGTTCAAAATAAAAATGAAAAACTTTAGTAAACACATATGCTCACAGCCGGAATACACATACTATACGCGAATCGTTCGTGCGTGTGAGCGCGTTTTGTAGAAATTTTCCATTGCTGGACAACAATTTCCGGAAACCATTACATAAAAGCGATGAGCAACAGCGCCAGGATGTGCGCCGCATTGTTTATCCAATGTGTTTCGATTCCTCCCAGCAAACATTTGGAAGATTTTTAAGTCTTTCACATAAGTAAATGGCGATGAGCTAAGAACTCTTCTAGAAATTTCATTCACTATCAGTTTTGGTGTGATTTATATATGAGCGAACCTTTTACCACTCTTCAGGAAGATACATATATGAGAGACCGTCCATGAATTACGTGAGGTGAGTTCTGACGGGACCCCCTCACTTCCGTGAGACTTGCTTTATAACTTTTAAATGTAATCTGCTATAATAAAGTAAGCTCTTGGCATTTAAAAGTGTACGTGATATTTTCATTGACCCTCCTACCCCTTGGTGAGTTATGGTGAGATTTGTCCGGACACCCTCGTCCCCTATTTTGACTCACTTATTTAACGAATGGCACTAATAGCATTTACAAAAATAATGGATCCTGAATAATCCAAGCAATTCTTTGGCGACTCTTCGGTATGAATATATGATTCCATATTGCAGGCGATAAATTTATACGAGTAGCCTTTCTAGAAGAGATAAATTGGCATTTAATGTACATATGTATATTTCAATCTAATATAATTCAATATTATTTTTTTCTTATTTGCATATATATGTATATGTATGTAGGTATGACATCAAACATAGGTATATAAATAGAAAGAAGGATTAGTGTCAATAATGCGTAGCTGATTTTTTTTTTCATTGTATATTAAGTATAGTTGCGGAATCTTTTTGATATATAAATTGCAAAGTAAAAAAAAAAATTAAATACCAATAATCACACACAAGTTACGTATCGACACTTCCAGGGTAACGGGTGCGACAGTTTTACTCTTATTTTCATTCACATCTTTTCAGACAAGTGTGAGAATGCAATTTAATCTCTTGCAATAAGTACTATGGTACCTTCTGATATAAAATTCGACATCTAATGTTATAAGTTCAGAAAATGCTTTTAAAGTGCGTAACGGGTGTGACGTTGAGAGAAGCTCTATTTTAAATATTTTGAGTTTGAGTTCAAATTGCCTAAAATTTTGCAGGAATGAGTAATGAATTGATATCATTTTAGAAATATTTGATATGTTTTTTATAAAATGATGAGAAACTTTTAAGTAATATATACAAAAATACTTCAAAAATGTAACAGGTGTGAGTGACATCCACATCTAATGGATATATTAATCTTATAGTAAAAATGAAGTAAAAAAAAAATGTATTCAAAAAAAAAACAAAGAAATTTTTTTATATACTATGGTAAAACTTCGATGTGATGCATCGTTTAATTTTTAATACTTCCAATTTTTTGTATATGTATGTTTATAATTTTTTTCGTCGAAAAGTGGTCAGTTAAGCTGGAAGTGTCGGTATATAAAATGAAGAAATAATTCCAATGATCTCATAAATATGTATACTTTTGTATGTTGGGTCGAAACAAAAAAAAATTGTTTGGTAGGATGGGTCGTTAATGACGTCCTGGCCCGGTACGGGTAAATTCATGTTGATTCACGTAGATGTTCTGACGTTTGTGAGTATATCTCGAGTCCTAATTGACCTCTTTGGCCAAACAACCACTAAAATTAAAGATAACACTGGTCTACAGATTTTTGCAAAGCATTATTGCGGCAAATAAAAACCACTGTTCCTATAGTAAAATTTCCCGCTGAATTCGAAAATTATAGTGGTTTTGCTAAATCAGGTTTAGTTTTGAAGATAAACGGCAAAAAACAATAAAAAATCACTTATTCTGGAGGTCACGACAAAAATTTTAAAGTAAAATATGTCACAATAGGGTCAGAAAACGCGAAACCGACATGTCTGAAATGTTTTTCAAAGTTTCTTATATAAATCAGTAGCTGCAAGTGGTAGAAATTAGTGTACGGAAAAATTTTTAAAAAAAAATTGTTGCAATAATTATGGCCAGTCAAAGTTTTCATTAACCTTTTTTTTAAAATGCTTTAAGTTTTGAACTGCTGGACTGATTGTGACGAAATTTTTTAATTTCTATAGATAATAAGTTGAGCTTATGAATTAAAACAAAAAAGTTGCAAAAATTTTGCATTTTTGTTGTTAATTAGCAATTTTTCTATCAACAATTGAATTTTAATGACTTGCTCCGCCTCGAAAAAATCTGAAAAAAAATTATAGAGATGCATTGAACCCTTCCAAACTAGAATTCATAAAAAAAATCGTGGAGCCTCAATTAGGTTTTACGGTATAAATATTATAGTGGTACCGGGCGGACGAAAATAGCATAAAAATTTTGTTGTTTTTCAAAAAAATCAATAACACTAGTTTACAAGAAAAAAGGATCAGGTTTCTCATAGACTTTTTTCCATGTATTTTGGGGCGTAGTTTCCAAAAATGGCAACCATTTTTTTTTCTTAAAAATCGTTTTCGAGATATCCCCAAAAAACCCCTTTTTCGGCACTTTTTTCATTTATTTGGCCGATAGCCGCAAAATTATACTAAAATATTTGCAAAAGAATAGTCTTCCATTTTTAATTCTAAAAATATGAAAAAAAAAAATTTTTCATTCAAATGGAGCAGTTGAATTTTAGTGATTTTTAAAAAAGTCAGTTTTTTTGCACTTTGCGCGCTTGTAACTTTATCAAATCTTATTCGATTCTAGGAAACAGTATACCGTTAGAAAGGTAATAAAAATATCTTTAGAGCGTTGAAAAGGGTTTTTGAATCGAAAAAATATTAATCGAGATATAGCCAAATAAATGAAAAAAGTGTCAAAAAAGGGGTTTTTTGGGGATATCTCGAAAACGATTCTTAAGAAAAAAAAATGGTTGCCATTTTTGGAAACTACGCTCCAAAATACATGGAAAAAAGTCTATGAGAAACCCGATCCTTTTTCTTGTAAACTAGTGTTATTGATTTTTTTGAAAAACAACAAAATTTTTATGCATTTTTCGTCCGCCCGGCACCACTATAATATTTATACCGTAGAAACTAATTGAGCCTCCACGATTTTTTTTATGAATTCTAGTTTGGAAGGGTTCAATGCATCTCTGTAATTTTTTTTCAGATTTTTTCGAGGCGGAGCAAGTCATTAAAATTCAATTGTTGATAGAAAAATTGCTAATTAACAACAAAAATGAAAAATTTTTGAAACTTTTTTGTTTTAATTCATAAGCTCAACTTATTATCTACAGAAATTAAAAAATTTCGTCACAATCAGTCCAGCAGTTCAAAACTTATAGCATTTTAAAAAAAAGGTTAATGAAAACTTTGACTGGCCATAATTATTGCAACAATTTTTTTTTAAAAATTTTTCCGTACACTAATTTCTACCACTTGCAGCTACTGATTTATATAAAAAACTTTGAAAAACATTTCAGACATGTCGGTTTGGTGTATTCTGACCCAATAGCACCACTAGTTTAGTCGGCACGGCTAAAAACAGTTTAAGAAAATGGAATTTTTTGCAATTCTTTGCAAAAAGTCTATGAAACTCAAAAAGTTAGCTATCCTAAATTTTGTATGTTAATTTAAATACAAAAATTTTAAGTACATATAATATGTTCATATTTGGCATCACTTTTATGAGTTATGTTAAAAAAACTATAATTAATCCCTATTTTACATATTTAAAAATGTGTAAAAATGAGAATTGCAAATCTTGTTGGGAATGAACCATATTTTTCTAAATTAAGTCATACCAAAATTTTAAAAAATTTTTCAAGCTCGAATTTTGAAAAAAAAAAATTCCTATTTCATTGGAGCAAACAAAAAATTTATATATTATTTAAATCAAAAATTGCTACAGAAAGCAGAAAATAACATTTTTCTTAAGGGGACATGGCACTTTCAAAAAATTTGTTCTTAGGTGTTTTAAAATGCGTATAATTTATATAAAAAATAAGATATCATTTTGAAACTTTACACATATATTTTGACACATAACAATATTTAAAAAAAATATTTTTTAATTTTTTTTTTGAAATTTACGATCACTAGAATTTTTTGAAAAAAACACCAAAAATCACGCGGGCATGATTGCAGCTGACTGGAACATCTGAAAAAAAATAAAAAAGGTTTTAATCAGCATCAAAGCTGCCAGGGAATGAACTACAGGCAAAAATTTTGGTCGAAAAATATAAAAATGGCGTAATTTTTTCGAAAATTTCCAATTTTTCGGGCCAAAATCGTGCCAAAAATCAAAAACTATAACACCGATCTTTCGGTCCGTAGTTCATTCACTGCATTAATATGTGCACAGCAACATATTAAAATTTCGGAAAGATCGGTCAAGTAGTTTTTTTATCATGCCCGCCAACTCGAAAAACGTGGTTTCGAGAAAAATGTGTTTTAGGTTTTTTAACTATAGCTTTTCAAGTACTATAACTTTGACACGATGTTCATAAAATGTTGGCTATATATTTTATAAGCCGAAATTGAGGTTTATATTATAAAAAACGTATTTTCCAATATTTTTTAAGCAAGAAACAGTCAAAAAAAAATTTTGTGATTTTTAAAAATTTGAAGATGTCATGTCCCCTTAAATGAAAACAAAATACTAACAAGTCCTCGAAGCTAGAATTTTGAAACGAAGTTTCCGTTTTTTATTATGCTAAGTTAAAGGTCAAAATTGTTTTTAAATATTTTTTGGTTCTTAAATTGCTAGATTGTGCAAGTATTGTCGGAATCGAACTATGACAACAAATTGTCGGAGCCCGAATTGTGAAAAAAAATCTGGCTCTTTTTCAACACTTTTTTTAGTAATTTTGTCAGATATTGAAAAAAAAAATCAAAAAAAAAATCAAAAAAAAAATTATATTATTTGAATGTACATACATATGTATATATAAACAGTATATGGGTCATTCCACCTCGTTTTTACATTCAAAATTCAGATTTCTCAAGAACAATTTTTTTCCGATACTTTGTCAAAAAATCTTCGATACGTGTTTTTGGAAAAAGTTTTTCCGGTCCTATTTTCGAAAATACGAATTTTTGAAAATCACAAGTTTTAAAAATACATGGATTTTCGGACGCTTGTAGTTCAAAAAGTACGATTCAGGTAGAAAAACCGATAACACATAAAAGTTAGCATTTGAGCTCTAATTTCTTCTTATTGTATTCAAAATTTTCTGCTCTCAAGTTATAAGTCTAAATTTTGCAATTAAAAGCTTAAAATCGAAAATTAACTTCTCTGGAGGGGGGGAGGTCAATTAAAATCTCAAGTCAACTTTTTAATACAGAGACATTTAAAAATTATAAAGCAAGTCTCACGGGAGGGAAGAAGGGGCGGGGAGGGCGGCGTCCCGTCAGAACTCACCAAATCTCACCAAGAGGAGTGGGATCGAAATTTTGAAAAAAAAAACACCTCACGTAATTAATGGACGGCCCCTTCCCCTCATTTTCGTCCACAGATGTTATTAGAACATATTTAAGTTCAATTACTTATAATTTTTTTTATTTATGAGTGTATGAAGAAAAATTATGAGTTATGCTTTGGAAAATTTCTGTCACAATTACAAAGGGAACGGCAACACTTAGGCAACAGCTGTTTGTTCTCTACATAGTGTAGCGAAATTTATTATAAAAGGAACAACACACTAGTGGGAGTATGTGTTCAGGAGACTACCGAAGTAGTAGTAGTAGTTAGTCCAGCTAGCATTAGTCATAAGAAGTAGCTCATTATTGGTGGTTCTGCCATAGGTTTTGAGCTGTGCTGATATTTGTGTGAGCAGAGCAGCGTCCAGGGTTCCAGGGAGATCTGTCGTGTGGCGATTGTGCAGCACCGCAACCCGTGCGACAGTGACAAAGCAGAGCTTAACCGTGTCATAGAATGCAAATCACGAAAAATTTTACCATCGCGAGTAGTTTAACTAATAATAATGTGAGGAAATAAACTTTTATATTGTACTTGCAAAAACCGTGTGTTATTTTTTTTTTTTTATTGAAAACTATTTTCGCTTACTCCATTTTGTGGATGAACATTGGACACTAACGGGTCAAAACCTCGGCGCGTGGTTCGTAACAAACTATTATGTAAAACAATAAGATATAAATTATTATCACCACTATTTTAAAAAAAATAGCATTTTTAATGCTTATTGTCAATGTACAATCCATCCGAATCAAGTGCTTTCTGCAATGTATTATAAAAAGGAACACAAAATGTCTCAGCCAAAATTGTAAATTTTGTACGTCTTGGTTTATATTTGTCAATAAAGTTTATTTAATAAAAGTCATTTTCACAAATAAACGATTCAGTGATTTTAAAATTTTATTACATTAAGTTTACGTTTTTATGTATTACATCGTTAATTTCAATTTCTTCGGGTTTGTTCAGTAACAAAAGTAATTTAAACCAATATCAAAAATTTGTATCATTCTAAATCTGAACCCTCAAAGAAACAAAAGCAGTCGGAGCAAATTGAGTTCATAAAACAAATGCCGATATAAATGTACTACACTTAAAACTTTTTTTTGTTTTCTAATTTGCTGCTTACTTTTCACTTCATCATAAGGTTTTATTTGCATCTTTTATTTCAGTGGTCTCGTTGCTTTCACTCCTCTGCAGACTACTTCAGTTTTTTGGCTTTTTGATTAATGTTTATTATAATTTTGGAGAAAGACAATGTATTATCAGCAAATCCACAAGTTTTTTCTTAATCGCTTACAAGAACTTAACATACAATTCTTATATACTTAAGTATATATGTACATATGTACAAAACTGTGAGACACAAAATTATTATGTCTAAAAAAGAAACTGATATTTTCATAAAAGTTTAAAAGCAGTGATGACCAAAAATAATAAATTAAACTTTTGCTTGTAGTAAAAAATGTAGGACATTTGAAAGCTTCGAACATTGAGTTTTGTTGAAAGTTCTGGTGGAACAAACAAGCGGTTTAATTGAAACTTATAATCTAATTTTACTTAGGCAAGAGTGTGCTTTTAGCCTATAGCTTGGTTTAAAGAATGATAAATATAAAAATGCTTCACCCTGTATTGATAAATATTATTTATTAAGCTTAAGTTCTTTCCTATTCAATATAAGATTTTCAGTTGCAGTACTCAATTTGTTTTTTCAGTTGCAACAACGAAACAGTGTGTTTTATCAGTGCTTAAGGCTTATGAAATTAAGCTCAAAACTTTAGAAATTTTCCTCTTTTCTGAGCACAAGTATAAATTTGGTTTTATTCCTTTGTCTATCAATAACTTAAAAAATATATAGAGTAAGAAAACTGCTTTACCTGTTTGAGCAAAAGTAAGCGGTATTTATATGACGCATACAGTGGCGGATTTAGGTTCGATGTAGCCCTAGGTCCTTGCCGACGTGCCGCTCTTTTTTTCTACGTAAAAGTGATTGTCAAAATTATATATCTAATTACACTATTTAACAAGATTTTCCATAACAAATCCCTATAACATTTTCTAACTATGTATAGTGAAACTTCCTCTAGAATCCGAATATCGAAATGTTTTTTTTCGATTGGTCCCAATTTTCCATATAAATAGCAAAACTCAAACAAATGCACTGTTGAGAGCACATACTTTACATAAATGCTTGTAAGAAATTTGATTGTCAGCCAAGCCAATTTTAAATATGTCTAGAGGAGAGTCTTACAAGCAGTTTAAAGTACAAAATGTGCCAATAGTATTAATGTTATGGCTGTTATGATCGAAATTAGATAAAAACGTCTTTTTTTCGCTTTCTTTTAACGAATTCCAACTTAAAAGCCCTCTATCTGGAATGTATCCAAAATAAGATATTTAATAGTAGTTCGAAAATGTTCTTGCCTAGAAACAGGTGCTCTTTGGTTTGCTCGTGACTCGTCTGGCTGAAGTTTTCTGATTTTTTTGGCGACAATTATCATTATAATAATAATCATGGACTCCATATAGTATCTTGGCTTTTTCTTCATATTCAGAAAACTGTTTATCTTTCATGTCTTGAAGAAAAGAAGCCAGAGGACCAAAAATTTGGACAACGGATGATAAATTGATTTGAGAATCCTGAAGTTTTTTATTCGCAGCATTAAAGCGATTTAAAGTTGCGTTCCAAACAATGACTATTATTGCTGTTATTACACTCAAAAAAAAAAAAGTGTTTGCCACAAATGATATAGATGGAACTACTTCAAGTGTTTGCGTGAAACAATAAAATTTTTGTCACAAAAACTTTTGATTTTACTTACAAAATAATAAAATTTTTCTCTCATAAACTTTTGATTTTACTTACAAACTGATAGTTGAGAAATATTATACGAAACTACTCTTTAAAACTTAACATATTATAGGACTACAGCCTGGCAACATTCTTTGCTTCTAAATACTTATAAACATTTGATATCGTATATGTACAATGTAAGTAACAAAAAAGTTATATCAAATCATAACACTGCAAAATACAAAATACAAAAAACATGACAAGAATATCACTTTAGTTTTATAAGTGATAAATCGTTTGTTGAAATGAATAAGTATTTGGGACAAAAGACAAGTGTTTGGGACAAAATACAAGTGTTTGTCGAAACACTTCCATAAATTGAATTGTTTGACGGAAATATTTTGACGTTTGTCGTAAATAATTATATCATTTAGAAGCAACATTTTATGAAATGTTTTTTTTAAATTTTCCATAGAAGTAATTAAATCACTTGCCACAACTTAACTTTTACTTGGGTCAAATACATTGGTTTTTCTTATATTGTCTACAAGTACTTATAGTTTAAGACAAAAGTTAAGTGTTTGCTTGAAATAATAAGTACTTATATTAAGCATTCGATAATTTGTCACAAACGCTTTCTAAAAAATCCTTTTTTTGAGTGTAAATGCTGTAATTTTCTCAGTAGTCCGATAGTCAATTTTATCTTGCTTTCTTTATAGGTTATTGTGTGTGCGGCTGTTTATAATGAAAGCTTGCGAAAAGGCGTCATAGCTTGCGTAGTGTTTTTAAGAAAAAAAAAATCATGTGTGCAGTTCACACGTGGCAGAAGTGAAACATTCAGAAATCTAAAGATTAAATCGATTTCAAACCATGCAGTCGAACTATTTCATATTACGGAATTGGTTGCAGATTAAATATGTTGTTTTCAAAAGATATAAGGGGACCCATATTTCCCCGATTTGATTAAAAAAAGTTTTTACGAAATTATGCCCATTTTAAGTTTTGGTGTCAAAAATTAAGAAACCGCTGAAAATTTTTTCAAAAAAGCGGTATTTCCATCCAAATCAAAATAATTAACTTTTGTCTTTTGATTCTAAGAGCTTCTTATTCTCTGTCAGAATTCAGAAAAAATTTCAAAGTGGTTGAAAATTGGCAGAGTTATAGCTCTTTTTATGAAAAAAAAAAAACAAAGCAAATATTATAAAGAAATGACATGAGTCTTATGCGGGCTTAAAAACATTTGAGGTCAGCAGAACTTTTTCTCAAGATAAAAATTTTAATTTTTGTTTCAATTTTGTCAAGCCATTTCTGATACTACTACTTTCAGCTTATTTTTAATAATAAAATCATTAAATACCGTTCTTTCTCTTTAAAATGAGCTTTCATATGGTAATCTAAGATGTTTTCTCGCAAAGTTACAGCCATTATAAAAAGACATAAATTTGATCCCCTACGACCTAACAATATTAGCCAACCGGCTACAAATTTATTTCATTTTGATCGTAGGGGATCAAATTCATGTCTTTTCCAAATGGCTGTAACTTTGCGAGGAAACATCGCAGATTACCATTTGGAAGCTGAAAGTAGTAGTATCACAGCTAGCTGACAAAGTTGAAACAAAAATTTATTTTTGGGAAAAAAATTCTCATCACCTCATCACCTCAAATGTCTCGCGTTAAACTCATATCATCTCTTTCTTATATTAGTACAAGTCTAAAATAAAATTTTAAGCGAAATAAAAGTTGGGGTTTTTCAGAAAATTACTTAGCTTTGTTTTTTCTCATAAAAAGCGCTATAACTCTGCCAATTTTTAACCATTTTGAAATTTTTTAAAAGATTCTAACAATAGAAGTTCTATAAGAATCAAAAGACAAAAGTTAATTATTTTGATTTGGATGGAAATGTCACTTTTTTGAAACAATTTTCAGCCTAAAATGGGCATAACTTAAAATGGCCATAGCTTCATAAATTTTTTTTTTTTTTTTTTATCGAATCGGGGAAATATTTATCCTTTCAAAACCAACATATTTCATCGGCAACCAATTCCGTAACATGAAATAATCCGCGTGTATGGTTTGAGATGGATTTGGTCCTTATATTATTGCGCCTTCAAAATGCTGTCGTTATTAAGTTTCTGCCGCCCCTAAAATTTTGCCGCCCTAGGTCGGAGCCTCACGGGCCTAGGCGTAAATCCGCCAATGGACGCATAATTCTAAATTTTAGTAAAATGGCTAAAACTCTTTTTTAAAAAATCTCCACATAACATAATATTTTATATGTTTCAAAATTGCAGTACATAGGTATATTTTATCGACAAAAAACTAACTTTTGCAACGTTGTTGTTATGTAGAACTGCCATCCGTCTGAGTTTCCCCGGATATGGCCAAGTTTATACTGTGTCCCGGAAAATTCCAGGTAGGATTTTCAATACAGTCTTGATTTTCTATCCAGCCCATTTTTAGAAATGCAAACCAGATTCTACAACCGGATTTCTACAAAAGAATGAACCATACATACAAGAAAAAGTGAACAACAATTTCTTAAGTTTGACTAAATGTATTTGCCAAATATAAACAAGAATTTCCATGGGCTTATGTTCAAAGCACAATGTTATTGTGAAAAGAGAAAACATTTAAATTGATGACTCAAAATATAAATTTAAAAACTTTCAGTTTAAGCCTCATGGACCAATGCAAGCTTTTAATACCAAGCAAACTTTGATTTGAGTTTTTAAAAATGCTGATTTGCAGTTTGAATTACTGGTTGATTTTTGTAAAATTTCAAAAAAAATTTAAAAAATGAAGCCCTAGGCTTACCAGCGGAGATTATATTCGTACTGTGGTGAGAGCAGAAAACGCTGCAATAGTGTATATGTATATACGATAAAACTCTCACCAACATTTTTACCAGAACCAAAACAAAAATGGATAAGAACGACAAAAGCAACGTAATATACGAACTAACATGTAAGGGCGGCGAAAACGAAAAATGCGGGAAAGTATACATCGGAACCACGGCTGTCGTTCGGAAAAATTTGTGCGAAGTGAAATTCTAAAAAAAGTAAAGTGCATCGAAGTGATGGCCAGAGAGGCTGGAAATATGCACAATAAAACACATTTTAAGCGCATAGAATATGCTTCGAAAAACAGCAAAATATGCATTTTAATATTCACGAAAAACAGCTTGAAAATTTCATGAGGACTAGTTCCTGGACGAAAAAATATATGAAAAAAATCAAAAACTGTGTTATCAGTTGGTTTTTTATATTTGAACATACAAAAACTTAAGATATTACATTCCCACAAGACTCAAATTTGCATAAACTATTAAATGCTGCTTCAAATTATCGAATAAAAAATTGTATCGCTTTTCAATCAGTAGTGCGTTTAAGAAACGAGCTAGTAGAATACTGTTCACAAAACGGACTTTTTGAAGTGGTATCTTCGTAAAGAATTTGATGGATATCAAAGATTACAGATAATCACGCTTTCAGGCATAGGTGTGTTGGGAAATGTAAGCTTAAAGGCTGCCATCGAGAACCCCAAAAATTTAATTTTTATATGAGTTTCTAATGAAAATGCTCAAATATGCAAAAACTTGCAAATTAACCCAAAATATGCTCTAAAGTACCAAATAGTACCAAATATGCAAAATGCATATGCAATATGCATTTATAACCTCTCTGGTGATGAATAAAGCTAACACGCATTGAAAAAAACACTCGTGTGAACCGATCCTTAGAGCCATACCTTTTTTTTTTATTCTAATAAAATGATTTTTTGAACTAATTAATTAAATAAAAACAAAATCGGAATTATTTTGAATTATTATATAATAAAGATGCTGATACAGTTATTTCATTGCTTACAAAAATATCTTTATAGTCCTTCTGTATTATTAAAAAATAATATCACAAAATTGAGCTTGTTGCATTTTATGTATGTAGTTAACAAATTTTATTCAAAGCTATGTATTTAGAAATAATTATTTTTGGAGGATCCCAGTTTTTTATATCAAAGACTACCTCTTTTATTAGTAACAAGGAATTCACCGTCTCAACTCTTAGGCAGTTTCGTGTTCTAGTACTATCATAAATTATTTCTGAAAAAACTCTTTCCGTTGTTGCGCTACTGTGTGGCAGACACAATTTAATATAGCCCCGATAAAGTCTTTCAAATTCGGATACATTAATTTTCCCAAACTATTTTTGATATGGACCACCATTTGCTAAAATAAAGCAAGGTTCTCCTCTGAAGCTTTTTCAGAAAACTCTTGTAATATTAGGAGCCTCCATTCACTATCCGTTTGTCGATTTATCGTTTACGTTGTGCCTGTTCATCGAATACATTGACGGAATTTACATTGTGAGTTTTTAAAGCTGAATTATTATCGTCCAATTTCACTTGCGGCTAATGGAGATTATTTGAGTACCATTAAAGTTGAACGTTTCTGAATTTTTAAACGGTTAGTACGCTGCAGACTGATCAAATTTTAAGGTAAATTTTGAAAACTTAAAATTATAGAAAAGTGAAGTGATAAAGTCAAAGGGGAAGTGGCGAAGTGTTTGTGATAAAAAAGGAATGACACACTACAATCGAAGTGACAACGACAGCACTGATCGGAACAACAAAAAGAGCATTACAAATAAGATCAACAGCGATTGCACAACATATCGTCACCTCAGAGTGTAAGTGTCCTATCAGCAAAAACATGAAACTGAGATAACAGCGGTTTAAAGTTATTTAAGACTTAACCAAAATAGACGTGACGAGACGGTAGCAATTGAACGAACGTTTGCACTCGTTTCGTCTGTTTTGACATTTAACCCAAAATGTTACGCTAGCCAACGAACCAAAAAAGCTGTTATGACGAGTAGCAACGTTTTGAAGTTCGGTTCTTACGGAACAACTCGTTTCGTCAAAATGTTTCGTTCACTTTCGATCAATTACGTTGGTTCATTTTGGCTATCAACATTGGTTTACATACACTCGAACTTACTCGTTACGTCTCGTCTCGTCTATTTTGGTTTAGGCTTTAGTCTGCGATTTGTTATTTAAGGCATGGATGCGCATCCCATAGCTCAAATAGCTCTTTTAGCTCTTACAACGATAACAAAAAATATTGAGCTCATCTCGAGCTCTTTCCGTTATTCGAGCGAAATCCTTTTGGTTCGCAATCACCACATGTATTTTGTTCTTGTAATTTTTTCTTCAATACATCGACTCGTTCAACCCTTGCCGTTGCTTAAGTTAAATAATTTCGGTCCGCAAACACCGCATGTATTTTGTTCCTGTAATTTTTTCTTCAACGCACTTCATTGTTTGTGTGATTTTTTTTTTCAATTCATTTGCTTCTTCACCTTGAGATTTTTGTTTTTGTTTACATGCAATTAGCTTGCCGCCGCTATTTCAAAATTTTCGTCAATACTAGGAATTTTTTCGCAAAATATGTTTCATTTTTTTACCTAAATTGATGTTATTGTAGCGGCCAGCTCGCGAATAAATTTGTGTGCGCATACCTGATTTAAGGAATATTAATGTTTTGTTTTTATTATTTTGCCTCTCTGTAATTACTTATACGGTATTTGAAAAAAATTTATTGAAACTTACCTTTAATTTTTCTATAATCAAAATTATTCGGATTTGTATGAGTTAGGACATTTGCATTTTGAAACTCCACGTAAAAGGTATATTACGTTTGATCCAAAACACACAAAAAGTCTTCTTTTTTATTTGTGAACATGTTTGATGGGGGCATAGGAAAACGGGTATGTCGAAAAATCTATTCATCTATTCTTAAATGTTTTGGCTGAACCGTTACGTCACGCGTAGTGCTAACGTTCACGGCACGCTCATGCTAGTATTATAATTTACACCAAAACTTCTAAGCTACTGACCCGATTTTGACAAACGAAGTATGGTTGTTTTCATATTATCAAGAAGAGTCTAATAAAGCTATTAATACTTCAAAAATCTGCTCACAGAGGACGCTGTATGCAAAAAATAAAATATAATTATGTAATTACATAAGAAGAAAAATTATTCAGGAAAGCTTGCAAAATTGATCACGTTCTTTTTTTTGGATTTCGAACCTTCATTAGTGTAAGTTGCACCAATTGATGCGAAAAGGCCGAAATTAAGTTTTGGAAGGATGAAAAAAGACTGATAGATAGAATTGGACATAAACTCTGTCCGCGCAGTTTTCAGGTTTGAGCTAGGAAGCTCAAATGTTGGACAATTATTTTTATTCCTCAAGCTATAATATAAAGTCCTAAAGTTTGAAAAAGAACACCCTAATAAACATACATATGGACACTCCAAAATTTTTGTATTTATTCTGCTGTGTTTTCTTTGCCTTGAAATAAATCTTCTGAAAGACATCTTTTTGTTCGTTTTTCGCACTTAACCTTTCTTCGAATGTTATTGAAAAAAATTTGTTCTTACATTTTCTTTCCTTGTTGTATCTTATTTTATTTTCTTTTGCTATTGCTGCTCATCAATATTTAAACCATTATCAGCGTTGCCGTTTTTGGTAGTTTCCTACCAAATCGGGTAGGTTTTTTTCCTCTTGGTAGGTTGGTAGGTTAAATCTGATTTTGGTAGGATTTAGGATAAATTTTTATGAAAATCGAAAATTGAAATTTTTTCGTGAAGTTTTTCGAATCAGGAAGCAAATATTTACATCTGGAAATAAGCTTTTGCCAACCCTATCTTCAACAAGTGGGTATGGTCTCTGTTTTCTTGCATACAAATTACGTTTAGGGAATATGCATATGTATGTACAATGTGACGAAATAGTGTTGCGACTGATCGCACATCTAAATTTTTGCATGTGTGCTCAGACCCGGCGTATTAGAAACAAAAGTTACTAGCGCTATTAATAACATAATTTTTTTGATCGCAGCTGTGATCAAAATCTGGTCGCTAAAAAAGGTCTTAAGTTCTAAGAACTAAATTTTTTTTATGTACATAAGATGACATAATAAAAAAAAATATTTCCGTAATAATAAATTTGAATTGTGGGCTTTAATAAATAGCATTTTAAAAACGGACTTTATGTATACGGTTATTTTCAGGCTTAAATCTGGCTCTTTTTCAGAACCCCGACCACTTAAGGTGTGTTTACCATGCTCCAAAAGGAGAATATTTTAAAATTTGCTCTTTTGCGAAATTGTTTTGTTGATGCATGGCTTATCCTGTGTTACTCAGCCATTAAAATTATTTTTCCGGAGAACTTTTCGAACGGCATGGACTTCTTAATGAAAATTAGTTTTACCATTACAGTAAGTTTTTGAGTAGATATGAATGGATTTTAAATAATTTCTCGGATGGTACATTTTTCGTCTCTCGAGCTAAACGTTTTTTTTTTTTTGCCACCGTTCGTTATTTATTTGAAATCCTTTTGTCCTCTTTATATCATTTAATAATACCGTGAATCGCTGACTTTCATTTTTTTAAAAAATTTGTAACTTTGCGATCGGTTTTGACTTCAAAATGATTTTTAATTACTATTTTTCTTTCTTCTAACGTTCATCGCTTAATTGTACGCTGCATGTGTCATGTGGTAACTTTTTGCGCACACTTGCCCGACTTTTGATGTGAACCATTCTACACGATTTTGCAACAGAAAATTTGTGCTATATTTAACCGCACAAATTTTAAACGACGACATACAAGAATATGTATTTTAAACAGCATTAAATTTTAATAAACGAATTCAATGCTGCAAAAAAGTTTTTTTTTTAATTTGTAAAGTTTTGGTAGGTTACAAACGATTTTGGTAGGTTTTCGAGAAAATTTTGGTAGGAAAATAAATTTCGCAGTGGCAACACTGACCATTATACTGTTAGGTATTTTCTTTTTCTCTTTTAATACGTTTTCGTGTAACTCCCTTCTGCTTAATGAACAAACAATCAAAATTAAGCAATCGAAATTACTTTATTTTCAATTGCACTAGTTTACAAATTTGGGCCTCATCTCGAGATCTAGTTTCTCATAGAATTTATTTTGAGGCGTAGATTTCAAAAATAAATTTTTTTTTTCCTAAGAATCGTTTTCGAGATATACCCAAAAATCCTTTTTTCTGCACTTTTTTCATTTATTTGGCCATATTTTTTTTTCGACCTAAATCCTAACCTAACGATTTACTGTTCATGAGAATCGGATAAGATTTGTTGGCGTTACAAGCGGTCAAAGTTCAAAAAAGTGACTTTTTTGGTATTTTTAAATAGTCACAAAATTTCAATTGCTCCGCTTGGCTCAAAAAATATTTCTTTTTTATATTTTTAAGATTCTGGACAAGAACCTATTCTATTACAAATATTTTAAGAATGTATTTGCTCAAATTGGAAATAATAAGATCTACAACTTTTGTACTGGTCATTTTCACCTTAACCTCAAAATTTTTCGAAAAAATGGCTGAAAACCGGTTTTTTGGTTTTTAATTTCTTTCTTTGACAAAAAAGTTTCTATGGAGCTAAAACTTGGACAAAAGATACTTTTCAGTGTTACACAAAGGCAGTAATTTTTTCAGGCGGAAATATTTAGAGGTTGTTGTTAAATTTAATTTTTAAGCTAAAAAACCCGAAATTTTTAATTGAGATTCCTCTTAAAACTACACCTCTTAAGGAGTTCTGTTTTGGCTCATTTACTCGTTGGTACACTCAAAAAAAAAAAGTGTTTGCCACAAATGATATAGATGGAACTACTTCAAGTGTTTGCGTGAAATAATAAAATGTTTGTCACAAAAACTTTTGATTTTACTTACAAAATAATAAAATTTTTTTTGTCACAATAACTTTTGATTTTATTTACAAATTGATAGTCGAAAATTATTATATATATCTTTAAAACTTAACATAACATAGAACACAGCCTGGCAACATCGTCATCGTTCTTTGCTCCCATACACGTATAAACATTTGATATCGTATATGTACAATGCAAGTAACAAAAAAGTTATTTCGAATCAAAGCACTACAAAATATGAACATGAAAAGTTTATAAGTGATAAATCGTTTGTTGAAATGAATAAGTGTTTGGGACAAAAGACAAGTGTTTGTCGTAACACTTCCATAAATTGAATTGTTTGACTGAAATATTTTGACTATTTGTCGTAAATAATTATATCATTTAGAAGCAACCTTTTATGAAATGTTTTGTTAGAAGTAATTGAATCACTTGCCACAACTTAACATTTACTTGTGTCAAATACATTGGTTTTTCTTATATTGTCTACAAATACTTATAGTTTAAGACAAAAGTTAAGTGTTTGCTTGAAATAATAAGTGCTTATATTAAGCATTCGGTAATTTGCTACAAACGCTTTCTAAACAATCCTTTTTTTGAGTGTATGTCTTCTTTAGATAAATGGTAAAAAAAGGTATACTGCAATGGAAAAAATTACCGAAAAATTGAAAATCTGTGGTCTCTCCGATGAGTAGAGCATGATGTCACTTATGTAGCAGCTCAAATCCTTTGTTGTTTTCACTGTATTCACCTTGAGACACTATAATTTGAAATTCTCAATGCCACTACATAAATTTCCATTAAAAAAATAAATGAGAAAAAAAATTTTGATAATTCTTGGACCAAAAATGAAAAAAAAAGAAGCATTCGTACACCAAAACCATTTATTTTACGAAAAAAAAGATTATAACATAAATTGTAGGAAATTTCCTCTAGTTTTATTTTGTATATATCGTTACCTTAATATAGAAAGGCCCTAACTAACATTTTTTTCAAAATCGAGATTTTTATAGATTTCGGTAGGTCACCCACTAATACACCATTGACAAAAAAATGTGTGAGCTACGATTGAAAATAAATCAAATACAAGCAAATAAAAAAAAGCCATTACTCACAAAAACTTTAATTTTTATTAAGTTTTTTCGTTCTCCTGTAAAATAATAAAAATGTTAGATAGGGCCTTTCTATATTAAGGTAACGATATGTATGTATATGTTTTTATCGTAAAATGAGTCAGAAAGGAGATATTGTCAATAAACTTCTTTTGGGCGCCGTTTTTCCAATATGGCGGCACAAGCGGCACAATACGAGGTGGCAAAGTTGAAATTCAGAAAGAGCACATCAAAATCTATAAAAGTACTCATTTTCAAAACTACCGCAAAACTTTCCAGGTAAAACTACCAAATGATTGTACTATATGTTTTTAAAACATTTTTGATAAAATGTGTATTATATATTTTTTTTCTTTTTTAATTGTAAGAAATTAATACATTTTATAATAAAAAAAACAAAATGTTATGAATTTCTCATGTAAAAGATTGAAAAGAATCAAACGAAACTTAGATTTATAAAAACTTAAAATATTGTGTTTCATATTATTCAGACATTTGCTACATATGTAAAATACTGGCAGTTGTTGTTATAGTCTTTTTTGTTTCGGTAATAAAATCGTTTTATTGGCCATATGATTAAAAAATTTTATAGGGACTTGTAGTTTAGTCAAATGCATCTAAGTCAATCAAAAACTGGATTTTGAATTTCTCGTCGATGACAAAAATATTTATTTTGGGCCTAAGATAGAGATAGCTCTTAATGAATTTTCAAATGCTGATATGATATGAACTAAAACAAGAGCTATGCAAAAGTATGTTCTGAAATTATAAAACGATTTAATTTTGCGGATGAAACTATAACATAACTTAAGGAGGAGGTAGGGTTTGAGCGCTACATTTTAAGCATAAGTTAAAAAATGTTTTTTAGTGATATGGTAATAGTAAATTCATTTATTTAAAAAAACATATAAAAGGACAATATTTAAAGAGTATTCTGTGAAAGTTTCATAAGAAAAATATTGCAAAATAAGCCATTGGCAGCAAATTTCTGCGGACGCCTAAAAAAAAAGATGGTTTGCGGTGGACAACATAACTCATCACTTTTTCATCTGAAATTAAAAAATTAAAAAAATTTGGTTAGCTTATGAGTTTTTCAAGGTATTGACGAAGAGTTTTTTTTACGTTTTTTAAGATTTTGGCATAACGAAAACAAAAACGAATTTTTTTGAAAAATTTTTTTAAAAAATTCGTTTTTTGGCTTAAAAACTTAAAGGAAATCCTCGAGAGTGTAGTTCCACTGATCAATTTATTTCCAAATATTTGTGATGAAAATAGTCTTAAGCACTATATATTGCTAATAATACCATAGAAAATTTTTTCAGAACCATATTGTTTTATGAATATAAAAATAATTGGTATGAAACTGTTTCTTATTTGATTTATTTAATCATGTCACTAAGACATATCGTTCATTCGCTGGAAGACCGTCTTAACTGTAAAAAAAAATATATCTGAATTATATATGTAGAAATAACCGTCATTTTCATTGTGTGAACAAATAACTGAGTTTAATGAACTTGCGTTGTGAGAAGAGTATATGCCGACATAATAAAAAGACGTAAAAATTAATTTATTGAAAACTTTTTCCAAATTTAGGATTTTTGTGTTACCAGTAACAGCAAATGGTAACGATATGGTACATTTTTAATCAAATGCTCAACCAATTTTAATTCCATATTAAAATGAGACGTTAATTCATTTTATCATATAGTAGCTAGTCTGAGGCCGGAAGTTGTGAGCTGTACTGAATGACAATCTTAGGACAAGCATCCGACCGAGTTTTGTAAAAACTTTGGAAGGCATATTCCAAAGGTTAAAAATTAATTGAAGAATACATCTTTCATATATTTATGAAAGAAATGTTTAAAAAGATCAGCAATAGCAATATTAAAAATTTTGAAACAAATTCCTCTTTCCCACCCATACTATTATGGTATTGCTTTTATCTACACACAAAAAAGTTTCGATTTTGCAACAGCGCTGCTCCTAGCAGTGAATCGATCGTAGTTTTAAATGAAGTCGCTACTGAGCAATAACTTGGAAATGTGTTTCAATTTAAAGATAGATCTTTGAAGAATAGTTTGTTTGAATTTGAAAAATATTTAATATTGCGAGAGTTATTGTGATTTTTTTATTACTCGCAAGCACGCATCCATGCGTACATAAGTTTTGTTATATTTATTCATCACAACGAGAATATTTTTGCTTACACTTATTTTCCTCAGTAGAATCGTAACTAATTCTATCAACAAGATCTAGGGTCAAACATCTTTCAGATTTCGGCATTCACAAAATTTGTTAATGTTATATGTACGTAAACATATGTATAACATATATTGTATGTATATAGAATGTATGGATATTGGTTGAAATTGTTAAAAACAGCACTAGAACTTTCAACTCACTTCTCTTGCATTCATCTGTGCAGTATGTATAACCTATATCATAGCTTAAATGACACCGACATCACCCAACAGACACATAAACAAATCTCCAGACACTTGAATAAATATGTCCTTGCTGTCGCAGCGTAAGATCCTGCTTTTTGCAATTGTTTTTTTTTTTATTATAAATTCTCTGATACCCAATAGAAGCGAACTGAATCGCATGAAATGGAATTGAAAGCTGTAAAGTTTGTTCTCTGTGTGCAAGTGAGTGTTTTAAATCAAACCAACGATTTTACTCACCTGTACTCAACCCAATTTTGTTGTCCACCCTTATCAACGGCAAGGGAGCTGCTATTAAAATGTCGTCTTACTCGTGTCGTTCGAAGGATTTTTCCAATTCAATTTCGTTAAGTGTTGCTGTTGCCGATGTACTTTGCTCCGAACTGTGTAGTTTGCCTCAGACGGTAGTAACTATAAAAGGTATCTTCTGTCAGTTTTATTGCTTCATTCGTGTAAAGGGTTTTCCTCATTTTTCCCAAATCCTGTTGCATATGCAATTGATTTACAAATTCGAAGTTTCTCACAAAATGGCACCATAAAAAACTTAATCGATGTAAGACATGTTTAAACTCTTGTGCACAAGGTTTTGAAGTGTTTCATAAAAGAAATTGTCATTTGAACGAATGTACTCCATAGCTAATTGATTACAGTCATAATATTAAGATGCAAACTTATGGTAAGTGGGGCTCTTTTTAAAATAATCACACGATAGAGAAAACAAAATTGTAAGTGCTTGTTTTCAATCTTGATGAAAGTCAAGTGATTTTTTTGTTGTATGTTTTATTATTGTTCTTTCGCATGACACCAGCGCCAAACTTAGACTTCGAAGGGTAGTGCTAAAAATTGATGAGCCCTTTTCATGTAAATAATTATATTAGTTGCCAAGAAAAAGAAGAGATAATATCCAGGAATTTTTTCCTTCCCAAATATCTTCATGGCTTTACCTTTCCAAAACACGATGGGTTCCCCTTTAGTTCGGAGCCCGGAGCTATAATCCTCCTAACCCCTACTTTAATCTGACACTGCATTTTATAAGTATTGAAGGAAAGGTGTTGTAGACATACATATAAACTTTTGATACACGAATTGCGGAGCATTGTCCGTTAATTTTTAGTTTTCCTGACTTTGAATACTTTTGTATAAAGAAAGCAATTTATTTTTGGTTTGTTACTTGAAGCATTTGGCTACTTGAATAAGAACTGAAAAATATTTCGAACTGATTACTCAAGTAGGCGTGACATTAGAGCGGTTCAAAAAAAAACTTTGAATTTGTTTATGATGTGTAAGCGGAAATCTACAGCGTTACAAGTCATGGCGAAGCTCCTTTTCATTAATATTGAATCCTGGATTGGCGCTACCTATTTGAAACTGTCAAATTTTGAAGAAAAATATTGATTTTAAGAACTGTACAAGTTATAGGTATTATCGAAATTTCCAACAAAGTAGGGGTGATTTTCGGGCTATTTTTAGGCGAACCAGACATTATTTTCTCACATCTTCTTAAAACTGACCGGAAAACAATGGGAAAATACCCACCTTATAAATTTAAAATTGCAAAATCATCACCTTTTATCTCATCGTCACACAGTGCGGCCAAAGTCGCATTTTGCGAACAAAATTCGAAAAAAAAAAGTTTCTAGATAGGGATTTTTTGTCATTAAGTTGGGATCCTCTAAGGAGTGAAAACCGTTCACAGTAACGTCCTGTACCCTAAGTCCCCTCTATATTGTTAGTTGGAATGTGGTCTTCGCCCAAGCACAACATTATTGTAGATAAAAAGGGACAAGTTATAAACATGAGCAAAGGAAATCCAACAAAACCAAGTGGAATCTACGTCTGGAGTTTAGTTAAATACGTTAAAAATATTTTAAATATCAAACTCTAACAGAAAATTATAAGAAATATAAGGATATTTGTTTCTTTTTTTTATTCAAAATATGAGTTGTTAAATGAAACAGTAATAACACGACGTCGGATGCTGCCTTTAAACATGTTGGAGGTTACTTAGAAAACTATAAGCTACTGAATAAAACAAATTTCAGCCGCTACTACGAGTATCTGCTTTTTGAATTTTAATGAATTTTTTAATGCAATAGAATATTCGATAATTAAGTTACAATCTAATATATAAAAATCTCGTGTCACAGTGTTTGTTATCGAACTTCTCCGAAACGGCTTGACCGATTTTTATGAAATTTTATGGTTCAAGGAGAGCTCGCTATATTAATAATTACTACCACCATGTTTTATAGTCGTGCGTAGGTTCTACTTGTTGTTTTCCGTATTCGGCTTTCGCGACATGCCATCTGAGTTGAATTTTGATTCATCCACGAATACACATAACTGAATTCCAGTACTGAGGGGGTCTTCGAAATATGTTTTTTTTTACGGTTTCACCAATTTAAAGATCCAAAACAGAGAGCCGGCATAGTTCAGTCCTGGCAAATATACACGTATTCCCATTTGATGGCACCACCAGCATATTCGCCAGATCTAAATGTGTTTGTAAATTTATGGGAGATTTTGAAAAAAAATTTCCGAATATACAACGTTTTAAGTAAAATAAAAATTAAAAGAAACACTTTAAATTGAATGGCGTAACATCCCATCAGATGGGATATTCTGCTTCGATGCCAAACCAACTTTTAGCCGGGCCGGGCTTTAATAGGCTACCACACTAAATACTCAAAATCACAAAATTATTATTTTTGACAATATTTTTATAGTTTATACACATCTGCATAAAATAAGCTGTCACTTGAAATATAGTAGTATGTTTTGTTTGTATGTTTTCTATTTTTAAAATTTTAAATAATATTCTTTAACAATAAAAAAATAATTTTTTAAACTACAATTTTTTCTCTTTCAAATGATATCAACATTTTCATCATATTTCATTTAGTTTCAAATTTGTAAAGCGCCAAAGTCAAAAATTCATAGCTTTCAGTAAAACCAGTAAGGATGAAGGAGGAAGTAAGTGAATTGAAAGGTAACAATAAAATTTCTTGAGATAATTTTCATCACCTTTGTATATAGTTCGATTTCCTGCTTGTTTGTTTTTAATTTCTCTGAGATGTGTTAAAGTATATTTTCTTTTTTCCAAACGTTTCCCTTATAATGATGTCATAGTCAAATGCGATTTCTTCGAATTAAAAAATAACAAGTTAAGGTGTTGTCTTCGGCCTGGCCGAAACTCACATACCCTACACTGCACTGAAAGTCGGTTTTAAATAAATGTTAGAAGACGTTGAAGAGGTTGAAGAAGTTGAATAAGTGAAAAAAAAAACGTGAAATGTTAGAAAGCTTGACATAGGTTGAAAAATTTTGAAAAGGACGAAAATATATGCAAAATGTTGAAAAAATCAGGGACATAACTATTATAAGATTTATGTCAAAAAATTGGTTTATAACTATTATGAATAAGAGATATTTTATTAGTTGTCAATAACTATTATTTTTCAATGGATTCTTTTTTACGTTGAGTCATAACTATTATGAATAAGAGATATTTTATTAGTTGTCAATAACTATTATTTTTCAATGGATTTTTTTTACATTGAGTCATAACTATTATGCATAAGAGATATTTTATTAGTTGTCAATAACTATTATTTTTCAATGGATTTTTTTTACGTTGAGTCATAATTATTATGAATAAGAAATATTTTATTAGTTGTCAATAACTATTATTTTTCAATGGATTCTTTTTTACGTTGAGTCATAACTATTATGAATAAGAAATTTTTTATTAGTTGTCAATAACTATTAATTTGGAAAAAATATTTTTTTACGTTGTTTTGAAAAAAGTGTTCAACAGATTTTCATTTTTGTGAATCTTTTTGCACCAATCGATGGGGAGGTGGTTTTTATGACATCACCAGAGGTGGTCATCGGTTCGAAAATGTACGCGATTTTGACTCATTTTTGAAGTTTTTTTTTGCTTCAATCAATGAAAAGAGGTCTAAAAAGGATATTGGCCATCACTAGAAGTGGAACCGATCCTTAAAAGTGCTCTATTTAGGTCCATTTTCGAAATTTTTTTTGCAAAAAATCGATGGAAAGAGGTTGACAATGGGCTTTGGCCATCACCAGAGTTGGTCCCAACTAAAAAAGTGGTCGATTTTGGTCCGTTTTGAAAAAAAAATTTTGTACCAATCGTTGGAAAGAGGTCGAAGTCGAAAAAAAAGGTACCAAAAAGTGCCCGATTTTGGTCCATTTTCGAAATTTTGTTTGCACCAATCTTTGGAATGAGGCCGAAAATAGATTTTGGTCATCATCAAAGGTGGTTTCGAGTCCCAAAATGTGCCCGATTTTGGTCCATTTTCGAAATTTTGTTCGCACCAATCTTTGGAAAGAGCTCGAAGTCGAAAAAAAGGTACCAAAAAGTGCCCGATTTTGATCTATTTTCGAAATTTTGTTTGCACCAGTCATTAAATAGAGGTCGAAAATGAATTTTGGACCTCATTAGAGGCGGCTCCGGACCCTGGAAAGGACCGTTTTTGACCCATTTTCGAAAAACAACTTTTTTTTTCTGTAATAAATAGGAAAAGGTCGAAAATGGATTTTGGACATCACTTAGAGTGGCTTCTGAGTCCGGCCCCGAGAAAGAACCGTTTTTGACCCATTTTCGGAAAAATTTTTTTTTTCTGTAATTAATGTGAAAACGTCGAATATAAATATTTGACATCATTTAGGGTGGCTCCGGGCCCTGGAAAGGACCGCTTTCGATAATTTTGGTAGTTTTCAAGTTCCGGAGCTACTCTAAAAGATATCCAAAACGCATTTTCAACCTTTCATAATCGATTGGAGCAATAAAAAAATTTTAGGGTGGTTCATAAAAAATTTTTTTTTTGCTCCAATGCATAGATAAAGCTCAAAAATGACTATTGTCGACATTTCCCTATCGATTCGAACAAAAAAAAAATGCGTTTTGGATATCTTTTAGAGTAGCTCCGGAACTTGAAAACTACCAAAATTATCGAAAGCGGAGTGATGTCCAAAATCCATTTTCGACCTTTTCCTATTTATTACAGAAAAAAAAAGTTGTTTTTCGAAAATGGGTCAAAAACGGTCCTTTCCAGGGTCCGGAGCCGCCTCAAATGAGGTCCAAAATTCATATTCGACCTCTATTTAACGACTGGTGCAAACAAAATTTCGAAAATGGATCAAAATCGGGTACATTTTGGGACTCGGAACCACCTTTGATGATGACCAAAATCTATTTTCGGCCTCTTTCCAAAGATTGGTGCAAACAAAATTTCGAAAATGGACCAAAATCGGGCACTTTTTGGTACCTTTTTTTTCGACTTCGAGCTCTTTCCAAAGATTGGTGCAAACAAAATTTCGAAAATGGACCAAAATCGGGCACATTTTGGGACTCGAAACCACCTTTGATGATGACCAAAATCTATTTTCGGCCTCTTTCCAAAGATTGGTGCAAACAAAATTTCGAAAATGGACCAAAATCGGGCACTTTTTGGTACCTTTTTTTTCGACTTCGAGCTCTTTCCAAAGATTGGTGCAAACAAAATTTGGAAAATGGACCAAAATCGGGCACATTTTGGGACTCGAAACCACCTTTGATGATGACCAAAATCTATTTTCGGCCTCTTTCCAAAGATTGGTGCAAACAAAATTTCGAAAATGGACCAAAATCGGGCACTTTTTTGTACCTTTTTTTCGACTTCGAGCTCTTTCCAAAGATTGGTGCAAACAAAATTTCGAAAATGGACCAAAATCGGGCACATTTTGGGACTCGAAACCACCTTTGATGATGACCAAAATCTATTTTCGGCCTCTTTCCAAAGATTGGTGCAAACAAAATTTCGAAAATGGACCAAAATCGGGCACTTTTTGGTACCTTTTTTTCGACTTCGAGCTCTTTCCAAAGATTGGTGCAAACAAAATTTCGAAAATGGACCAAAATCGGGCACATTTTGGGACTCGAAACCACCTTTGATGATGACCAAAATCTATTTTCGGCCTCTTTCCAAAGATTGGTGCAAACAAAATTTCGAAAATGGACCAAAATCGGGCACTTTTTGGTACCTTTTTTTCGACTTCGAGCTCATTCCAAAGATTGGTGCAAACAAAATTTCGAAAATGGACCAAAATCGGGCACATTTTGGGACTCGAAACCACCTTTGATGATGACCAAAATCTATTTTCGGCCTCATTCCAAAGATTGGTGCAAACAAAATTTCGAAAATGGACCAAAATCGGGCACTTTTTGGTACCTTTTTTTTCGACTTCGACCTCTTTCCAACGATTGGTACAAAATTTTTTTTTCAAAACGGACCAAAATCGACCACTTTTTTAGTTGGGACCAACTCTGGTGATGGCCAAAGCCCATTGTCAACCTCTTTCCATCGATTTTTTGCAAAAAAAATTTCGAAAATGGACCTAAATCGAGCACTTTCAAGGATCGGTTCCACTTCTAGTGATGGCCAATATCCTTTTTAGACCTCTTTTCATTGATTGAAGCAAAAAAAACTTCAAAAATGAGTCAAAATCGCGTATATTTTCGAACCGATGACCGCCTCTGGTGATGTCATAAAAACCACCTCCCCATCGATTGGTGCAAAAAGATTCACAAAAATGAAAATCTGTTGAACACTTTTTTCAAAACAACGTAAAAAAATATTTTTTCCAAATTAATAGTTATTGACAACTAATAAAATATCTCTTATGCATAATAGTTATGACTCAACGTAAAAAAAAATCCATTGAAAAATAATAGTTATTGACAACTAATAAAATATCTCTTATTCATAATAGTTATAAACCAATTTTTAAAAATAATTATTAAAATTGGGCAATTTTTTCAATCTGAAAAAAGAAAATAATAGTTATTTTGGGTCCCTGGAAAAAATTTGAAAGAGGTTGAAAAAATTTGAAACAATTCAAATTTGATGAAAAAGTCGAAAAAATAAAGAAACTTATAAAGAAAGTTGAAAGAGGTTGAAAAAGTCGAACAAATATAAATAGGATATATTGGAAAAAGTTGAAGGGTTGAAAAAATCAAAAGAATATGGAAAATGTTGAAAAAAATCGAATAGAAATGAAAAATTTGAAATATTCCAAGCCCACTTCTCCAATTCCGCCCACTTTTGGTTCAATAAATTATATTCGTGAGCGACATCCTCATATTAAATTTCAAACACAATATCTTGTATAGTTTGCGATATATGCCGCAGTTAAATTTAAAATTTAGGGCGGTGACACACCCACTGGTACAATCAAGCCCGGTTTTGATCCAGAAATAGCTTTCCATAAGCAAACCCCTTGCACCAAATTTTAGTATGATTGCTCACATATTTCGATAAATATGCCACTTACCGTATTTTATTTGTATGAGAGGTGCACCCACTGGTTCGATCCCATCAAAATTAATTTATTTTCAAAGCTTATGATAACTCACATCTATACACCAAATTTTGTGAAGATTACTCTTATAGCACACTGTCTATAATAATAAACGTTTTTTGCTTATATGGGAGGTGCCACGCCCACAGGTATTATTGGACCAAATTTTTTTAATAAGAGACCTTATAGCAAGTTTATCCACCACATAATATTTCATAGCGATTACGTTGTTAGTTCTCTTAATATAACATTTACAAATATTGTGGGCGGTGCCACGCCCTTCAACAAGTTTTTTCAGTAAAGTGGCTGAGCTTGTATTGATAAATGCTTCCAGCGGCATCATCTTCAAAATTTTTATGAAAATCGTTTAAGCCACTATGAGATATATAGAAAATTTTTAACTGTTGAAAAGTGCCACGCCCACTTTTACGATTCCGCCCACTTTTATCACAATTCAAGATATATTTGAAATGTACCCGTTTACTAAATTTCATAGCAATATCTTGCACCGCTTACGAGATATGGTGGTATAAAGGTTAAAATTTAGGGCTGTGCCACGCCCCTGTAGGAAGCTTTGAAAACTTGAAAGCTAAGCTAATCCTAATCTTGTTTACATGTGCATCAAATCACCAATTTTCATCAAAATCGCTGCAACTTTTTTCAAAATTGACCTGGGTATATATACATAGGGTATGGGCGGAAGGCGTGTCCGTTAACCGATTTCGCCCATTTTCAATAGCAAGATGTCTGCAAGAAGATGTGACCTGTGTGTGAAAGTTTCATTCAATTAGCTCTCTTGGTTTTCCCGTAAACCTGATTTCAACAGACAGACAGACAGACAGACAGACAGACAGACAGACGGACGGACGGACAGACAGACAGACAGACAGACAGACGGACATCGCTAAATCAACTCAGGTGGTGACGCTGATCAAGAATATATGTACTTTTGCATACCTGCCACTCCTCCTTCTATGTGTTACAAACGGATGGACAAAGTGAATATACCCTCGGTGTAGGGTACAAAAACATTACAAAGAAGTACATTCCAAGGTAATCAATATAACAGAAAAAAAAAGTATTCTACCCAACTAAGCAAAAAGGGCGTGTCTCAAAAAGTTTCATATTCTTAATTCTTATGGCATCGCAGAGCTTACGAAAGTGCGCATCTAATGAACTTATCCAAATGCCTAAGATACCGGCATTGAAAAATCTCCTAACGAAATTTCCTCTATCTCAATTTTACCACAAATTACTAAGCGGCTTAGGCGTACATATCTCTAAAATAGGAAGGTAAACAACCATATTCGTCAAAAAATCTTAAAAAAATAACGGTAATTAAACGCAAAGCTTCGTTGACTGGATCATGTTGTCATAGTCGTTGCAAGTTCTTTCGTTAATATAGTTTCTATAAATATAATTTGATTCTAGTCCTTATTTAATATTCTAAGTATTTTATACGATAGAATTAGATTATATATTTTACATGAAAGTTTATATAACAAGTCTTAAGTAAGTAAAATGGCGTATCTATATTTTTAAAGCTACTAATACTAAGCGAAATGGCCGTATCTCATGAAAAGGGTATAGGCATTGGAAATTTCAATATATTTCCTAAATCATAAGTAAATAACCTTAAAATGATAGAGACGTAGAGAAAGTAAGAATAAAACATCAATTATCTCGAAACGCAATTTTTCGAGATACGCCGTTTTCGCTTAGTTATTTATAATTATTATTAGCTACTGAAAATTTATTTTATTTATTAGATTTAGATATTTACACATATACTATATGTATGTACCTCATAAACGCAGCGCCTGCACTATAATGCGACAGATAGAATGCCAACATTTCCTGTAAAAACGTAACCATAAACGAATATTTCATTCGCAGTTTTTATTTTGTTTTTAGGGTTCTTTATTTCTCTTAACTTGTAGTTACCTTATTCTTTCTGGCCAACGTAATGTTCCTAATATTGTGAGAAATGCAATACTTTAAAAGAATAAAGAAAAGTTTTTAGTTGGTTTAGTTGTGGTTGATTAAAAACAATAAAACACGCTTTCTTGCGGTCGAGTTAACTCATAAATAAGCAATTTATTCTGCGTTTCCTTTTTGAAACTCCAAGAATATCACAAGTTGGGTTTCCAGAAAAAATCTTAAGGATACATATACATTCATGGCAGTTTTTTCTTTACTTTTTTATTTTTGTTGGTTTTAGTTGGCTCAAGACTTAACTAAGTTGTTTATTTTTTTCTTTTTAACAACAGAAACAATTTCCGTTTTTTGTGCATGTACGGGAATTAGCAATTTCCTCATGATATCAAAAAATATGGCACTTAAGTTTGTGTTTAGAAGAAATGCACATTGTATCATGGCAATGTTTAGTGGATAAACAGGACAAGATTTCCTTGGAGCTATGGTGCAGGTCCTATTTATCTAAAATAAATATTAATTTGTGAAGATAATTTTGGCAAAAATTCTCTTACGAAAGCCCTTGAAAAACCATTTTTGAAATGACTTTAAAAATGAAAGTCCAAGCAAGGTTCCTTGAACGTATCGAATCAAAGTAAAGCAAATGATGCTTCTCAAATTAAAATACCATCGCAGATTTCATGAAAAAATTTTGCGACAGTAACGAACCAATACTTGTTTTGATCAACATCTTAATGTGAATTTTTCCGACAGAGGAATGTTTTTTCACCCAAAACATGTAGCATAGAAATTCAGATGTTTTTATTTTTTCAAACTGCTAAATTTTCACTTATCGAATTATACGAACAAAAATTATGACATTTCAGAACAATTGTATGTATGTACATTATTCTGTACATTTGAAAAGTACGGAAGTGCAACGAAATGATTTAAAATTCATACAGAGCATTATATTTTCAATAAATCTGTGTTACAAAAATTTATTTTTATACCCTACACCGAGGGTATATTCACTTTGTCCATCCGTTTGTAACACATAGAAGGAGGCGTGGCAGGTATGGAAAAGTACATATATTCTTGATCAGCGTCACCACCTGAGTTGATTTAGCGATGTCCGTCTGTCTGTCTGTCTGTCTATCTGTCTGTCTGTCTGTCTGTCTGTCTGTCTGTCTGTCTGTCTGTCTGTCTGTCTGTCTGTCTGTCTGTCTGTCTGTCTGTCTGTCTGTCGGTCTGTCTGTCTGTCTGTCTGTCCGTCTGTCTGCCTGTCTGTCTGTCTGTTGAAATCAGGTTTACGGGAAAACCATGAGAGCTAATTGAATGAAACTTTCACACACAGGTCACATCTTCTTGCAGGCATCTTGCTATTGAAAATGGACGAAATCGGTTAACGGACACGCCTACCGCCCTTACCCTAGGTATATATACCCAGGTCAATTTTGAAAAAAGTTGCAGCGATTTTGATGAAAATTGGTGATTTGATGCACATGTGAACAAGATTAGGATTAGGTTAGCTTTCAAGTTTTCAAAGCTTGCTACAGCCATATCCATATCTCGTAAGCCGTGCAAGATATTGTTATGAAATTTGGTAAACGGGTACATTTCAAATATATCTTGAATTGTGATAAAAGTGGGCGGAATCGTAAAAGTGGGCGTGGCACTTTTCAACAGTTAAAAATTTTGATTCTATATAGAATATATATCTCAAAAGTGGCTTAAATGATTTTCATAAAAATTTTGGAGATGATGCCGCTGGAAGCAGTCATCAATACAAGCTCAGCCACTTTACTGAAAAAACTTGTTGAAGGGCGTGGCACCGCCCACAATATTTGTAAATGTTATATTAAGAGAACTAACAACGTAATCGCTATGAAATTTTATGAGGTGGATAAACCTGCTATAAGGTCTCTTATTACAAAAATTTGGTCCAATAATACCTGTGGGCGTGGCACCTCCCTTATAAGCAAAAAACGTTTATTGTTTTAGACAGTGTGCTATAGGAGTAATCTTCACAAAATTTGGTGTATAGATGTTAGTTACCATAAGCTTTGAAAGTAAATGAATTTTGATGGGATCGCACCAGTGGGCGTGGCACTTCCCATACAAGTAAAATACGGTAAGTGACATATTTATCGCAATATGTGAGCAATCATACTAAAATTTGGTGCAAGGGTTTGCTTATGGAAAGCTATTTCTGGATCAAAACCAGGCTTGATTGTACCAGTGGGTGTGCCACCGCCCTAAATCTTAATTTAAACTGCGGCATATATCGCAAACTATACAAGATATTGTGCTGAAATTTAATATGAGGATGTCGCTCACGAATATAATTTATTAAACCAAAAGTGGGCAGAATTGGAGAAGTGGGCGTGGCATATTTCAAATTTTCCATTTCTATTCGATTTTTTTCAACATTTTCCATATTCTTTTGATTTTTTCAACCCTTCAACTTTTTTCACTATATCCTATTTATATTTGTTCGACTTTTTCATTCTATTTCAACTTTCTTCATAAGTTTCTTTATTTTTTCGACTTTTTCATCAAATTTGAATTGTTTCAAATTTTTTCAACCTCTTTCAACTTTTTTCCACATTTTGCATATATTTTCGTCCTTTTCAACATTTTTCAACCTCTGTCAACCTTTCTAACATTTCACATTTTTTTTTTCGACTTATTCAACTTCTTCAACGTCTTTTAACATTTATTTCAAAGCTACTTTCAGTGCAGTGTAGGGTATGTGAGTTTCGGCCAGGCCGAAGATAACACCTTAACTTGTTTAATATTGTAATTAAATAATATACAGTGCAAGAAAAAATAAATATAAATAAATAAATAAAACATAAACTTGATGATAAAAAACTTTTAGTGGTCAAAACAAAATTTCATCATTAATAATTGAGTAAGATCAAAGTTACCCGAACAAAACAAATAAAGTGGCTCCGAGTAGATTTCTATTCAATAAGTATACAGTCTGTCAAGTAACACTGGTCTACACTACTTAGTTTTGGTGCCGAGAAGCTGTATTTTTTTTTCAACTAAGGACCTTATATTGATTACATTATTAGCAAATATTTTGATATCCTACGTGTAGTTTTCTAGATTTCGCCTTGTAAAAAATAGTTTACATGAGGATCAACTTCCATTATTAAAAAAAAAACTTTCTTTTTCGCGACTTTCGTGAATGAGGTGTAGTGGGGCTATCACGTTGCATCCCCCATAGTCCTGGTGAAACCGCTCCCATTGTTATTTGCTATAGGATCCAAGATTGTCTGGAAATTGGTCAAGATGACTGTGAAGGTAGCGCACTTTGATGGACATATTACATCCGAAGTTATTAAAGTGTTCTAGCATATCATTTACAATTTCAGAGTAGTTACTTGACATGTAATTTCCGAGAAAATTTTTAGTAACTTCAACAAACGAAGTCAACGCAGGTCGTTCCAAATTGTTCATTGAACTTAAGAAATCTGTATCTTTTATTAATATTTTTACTTGTGGGCCATCGAAAACTCCCGCGTTTACCTTTTCTATGCTCAGTCCTGGAATTTTTCTCATTATAACAGAAAAAAACATTGGCCATTTGTATCTAGCGCTTTAAAAAATTGTTTCATAAGGCTTAGCTTTATGTGCAAAGGGGGCAATATAATTTTGTCGCTTGAAACCAAATGTGGATTTATAATATTTTGCTTCCCCACTTCCATCGCACAGTTGCGAGATTTCTAAAAAGTGGTTGCGAAAATAAATTTTGATGTGGTGAAAATTGTTTGATAAACAATTGTAAAATTTTAACTTATTTGAACGAATGGTTCGCTTTGTAGAGTTGGTGAAAGTTGATGGTTTTTTCGAGTTTTTCAATATTATTTTTTTTTTTGCATATATGACATAAATGGTCTTTGTGCTATTAACTTACTTTAAAAATAAGTGATTTTTTTTAAATGTAAGAGTTGACTGTACTTTTCCGAAACATTATTTTTACCCATTTCAACTTCGGTGAACTTTCAAAAAATTTAAGTTCTGACTACAAAAACTAAATTTTTTGAACAATTCTAAACACAATGCAAACATTATTATTGTCGG
The DNA here is from genome assembly GCA_949775025.1 of Tricholauxania praeusta. Taxonomy (NCBI): domain Eukaryota; kingdom Metazoa; phylum Arthropoda; class Insecta; order Diptera; family Lauxaniidae; genus Tricholauxania; species Tricholauxania praeusta. Next base: position 65,978,962 of record OX459029.1, on the reverse strand, counting down.
GAATTTCGGGAAAATGAGATAACGATTTTTATCAGGAAACCTGTGACTTCTTTCATGCTCTTCCAGTTGAACTTGCATTGCGCGTGTTCTGGCATTTTTGATGATATACACCCAACTCTCTTTTTACACGGTAGATACGTTCCTCAGAAATCCGTGTAAAAAGAAACCGTGTAAAAAAAGAGGCGTTTCCTATAGTAAAATGGGGGATACGTTCCATGTGATTTGAAAACCGTGTAAGATGAAATAAAGAACTATACTTACTTCGAAAAACCGTGTAAAAAATGTTGAATACTATAAAATTTCAGCTATGCATACAAATTGTATGTTCATATGGCATTTTATTGAGCATTAAAACTTAAAATATGTACATAATTCATACTGGTGAAAAATTGGTAGAGCAAGCAAAAAAACAAAAGAAATCTGTTAATCCAGAATTAAGAACAGAAAAATTAGAATAGAAATAAAGAAAAAATATTTACATAGCTACATAATTATTCGTCGCTACTTGATAACAAGAGCAATTGTTTGCGACGATCTGGACTAAAGTCGGTATCATCACTGGAGATATCCACCAAATTATCTAATGGTGAGTTTCGTCCAGTAATAGAGTTTTGAACTGTCGGACTACTTTCCGAAAGGTCTTGCGCCGTCGACTTTTTTATTAAAAAATCTTTTATAGAAAGTTGAACTTTTGGTTTTTTAAGTCCTTTATACAACTCTTTATACCCAGCAATACAATTATTAATATCTCGTTCGAATTTCAGGGCACGTTCCATATTTGGATCATTTTTTAAGAAATGATTCACCATACTTTTACCAAATGTTAGACCGTCATCAATTAAACTAGCAGTTAGTTGACATATTTCGGTCGGAAACCGTACTAGATAAAACAATTTTTTCAACCGTGTAACTTCAAATCCGTGTAAAAAGAAACCGTGTAAAAAGAGAGTTGGGTGTAGTTCGTAATAACTGAACGATAGAATGTCACTTTAATACCTGATGCCAACAAGTTTTTTTTTTTGTTTTTTAATCTAGAAGCCAAAACCTCTGCAGATTCTTCAGGAAGTTCAAGATCCCTTGTCAAATCATTTAATTCTTCTTAGGTAAAACGTTTTGGCTCTGTAGATGGTATTCCTTCGAAATTGCTGTCGCTACTTACTTCATTAATGACTTCTTCAGATGATGATTCACGAATGGAACAAAATGCTGGAACAGGTACTTCCTCTGAATGTGGTAAGAGTCTTCTAGCAGAATCTAAGTCTGGATAAATAATTTTTTTAACGTTTACACCACGCAAATCAATACAGCAGAGTTAACAGTCCACGAAGTGATTTTTTTATTCTTTCCATTGCATAGGCACTCCGGACCTCATATGGTTTCTTTTACCACTAATACACTGCCTAAAGTGTTCATAACACATTTTACAAACAATTTGAGGTATCCACGGCTTGTATTCATCCACAATTTTCGACTTAAAGTTAGCAAAATAAGGACTTTTTATAAAATCGCTTATAGGTTTTCTGAACTTTTTCACTGTGTATTCACCACAAATGTAACGAAACACATTGAGACAACTTCTTCGCGATGAAGACATGATATAAAAATCTATTTATAGAAATCTATCGATAAAATAGCAAATCATGCACAGAGAAGTACTTATTACAGTACTTATACATTATACATTATACTTATTACATTATTATTCAAAACTGACGGTTAATAAAAAATGACACGTAGGAAAAAAAAAATTAAAAATATTTTTAATGTTGCCAGTACATACTTAATACAAGCCACTAACTATACCTCGGCACCAAGTTTTTTTTTCGATTTCTTGACCTGTGCAATTGTTTGCAAAATAAATTATGAAATACTATTTTCACTTTCATATTGAATAAAAATAAGAAATGTAGGTATGTATATGGGACGTTCCATGCCAACCGGGGACAGTGGTTAGCCCAAAATTTAGCGCAGCCGAAAAACGTTTTCAAGGTGTCAAAATGTTCGTATGCTCAAGAGCTTTCATATGAGAACGGGTGTTTTCGATTTTTTTTTAAGGAAATGGCGACATAAAACGGCGCCTACCTTTAGATATCTATGTATAAATTGGCAGTTGGTAAGCATCCATAATCATAATCGCTTAATTTTTTATTTTGTAGGAAGGCTGTGAAGATAGGGAGTGCAGAGTATACTTTTTTTTCAATAGTAGGTGGTGCCACGCCCCTAACGGAAAAAACGTTGCCATGGATAAACTAATAGACCGATTTTAATAAAATTTGGTTTGGAAATTTGGAACGTCCCATATATTTTTTGAGATATATGTATATATCATTCCTCAAGCAACAAAAAAATTATTTGATATAATCAAGACCAAAAGTTTATGGAACAAAAATAAAAACTGTAGCAATTTCGAGGTGTAAAATAATTCTTTGCAAAATACAAGGAACATATAAAGAAACTAATAAACTTATTAGAAAAACTTCAATACTTGATGGGCTTAGGATTATTTACCTGACACAATTTGCATCTTAACTTTTCGACATTTTAAGTGTCAGTGAAGCCGAAACAATTTTTTCCAATTTGTTTTGAAGAGTGTTTGAGTAAAACTCCATCGTCAGAATATCAGAAGAATCTTTCAGTTCACCAACACCTTCCCATGATACTCGTATGTATCCTAATACCAAATGGGATAACTTTATTCACTTCACAGTGGGTATTATACTCTTCTACTGTAGAGCTGTGTTTGGTTTCCATCAAACCTACAAAAAATTAAATATAGTCCTTAAAATAAAAACTTTTCAAAACAAAAAAGTTTTATGTACATGTAGGAACAAAATTATTTATTACAACTGCATATCAAAAACAAACTTCTTCTGGAATTGTGCAATATACTTACAAATGATGGATTGCAAATTTATGAAAATATTTTAAAACAATACTTGTACAAAATTGCTCAGTATGTATGCATTTTCGATCCAAAATGACTTATTCCTTCACTTATGCCAAGGTTAAGGTAAAGTTAACGATTTTATTTTATATTTATACTAATAGTATTTACCAATTAGAAAGTTATCTATTGGAAAAACATGAGTTCCTATAAAAGCAGTTCTTATAGAAAAATTTCAAAGGTAAAAAAAATTACTTCTCCATTATTTCATTAAGCGAATTTGAGCCATCTCCTTAAAAATGTTTGTTAAAAAAAAATAGATTTTTTAATTAAGTCCTTTAGTTTGAAAGTGGTAGAACATCCTCTTCATTGAGAAGACAAAATTAAATAAATTTTATACTGGTCATATCAAGATACGTAATTTTTTCTTCTCATCGAAGAGATTGTTCATGCACCACTTCCAAATAAAGGGATCTATTAATCCCTCCATGTATGTATACTTTTTTTAATGACTTGTCAATTGGAAAAACATTTTCTGAAGATTATCTCTCAATTCCTTTGCATTTGAAATTTTTTCACATTGCTTTTAAATCTGAAACATATGAACTTTCTGAGGAATTTAAACTTAAGTTCATTCCAATTCCAACTTCAGTAAATTCACGAAAAGCTCAAACGCTGATTTAAAATATGTATGTATAAAATAAAAACTCTAATCATTAGTAATTTTTTACTATTACTTTTCATAATTTACATGATATGTATGTATTTATATACAATAAACCAATTTAAAACTACACAGTAAATAATAATAAATAAAAAAAGAAGAAATATAACTTTAATTAAAGTCAAATTAGAGCAGGAGAATAGTTTTATCTAACGTTATTCAATATTTTTTGCAAAATTCTATTCATATCGTGATTTAAAATCTTTTCAATTTGTACACATTTATGGCTTTTGTTGTTATGTGCCTCTGCGTATTTGCAGTAGAAGTACCAAAGTGAGTGTGTGTGTTGTAATAAAATTGCAACACCGTCACGTTTGTTCGAATTTTCCGTACAATGTAGCACGTACAATATTGGTCAAATATTTATAACTCACGTTAGCAAAAATTATATCTCTACACAAAAAAATAAGGGCAAAATACCAACAAATGTAAACCAGAACAGGGTGCTATGTCGATTAAGGCTTCAGTTTTTAAAAAACCAGTTAAAACCGACGCTGTCTGCAAGTTGGACTTCCTAGGTTTTCATAAACATATAATTTTTAATTGGCCGCCAAATAAGAAAGGGCAAATGTTATCCGCAAAGTGAGTCTCGGCTTATGCCTATATTTTTGTCAATTTCTGATGGGTATTGTCTATTCGTTATAGAACAATATGTTTACCTCAATTGAATATTGTTATTTTTGAATACATATTGTGTACTTAAGCCGAGTGGGAATTAATAAATATGTATATAAAAGTATAATCTCAATTGTTTTAAGTGCTAGTGGGAAAAAATTCAAAACCACTAAGCGTTCAAATTATTCTTTTAAGTCAATTACATAATTTATTCAAAACAATAAGTGGCGGAAATTATATACTTACTACTAGTACTTAACATTTAATAAAAGCTTGGATTTATTACGACTATGTAATAAATTACACACTCAAGTTCACTTAAGTATTTTAAAATTTTTCCAACTTCCACTACATATTGCATTAAAAATTAGGCTGGGAATAAAACGTTTAGTGGCAGTCATACCCATTAATTAATAATTACCTAGTGATTGACTTGTCACTATTACCAAAGTGTTGCGTTAGGGGAGTTTTGTATTCCATTAACAGTTTAACGATAAGTGATATCGGAAATGATAGTGCTCCAAAAATTCAAAGTATCAATCGTCTCTCTGCTTTTAATAACGCATCATAATGTCTGCAATCTATGGCAAGTCGATGATGTGATATTCTTTTAAGAATCAACCACTTTCTCTTGGTCGGATTGATTATCTTGACAAAAAATTACTTGGCTAGTGGACTTGTGCTTTTTGAATAACCTTAAAAGTTATATTTCATCATAACTAACTCGATGACGCGAAGATCTACTAAAAACTTACCACTTCTTTTGGTTGCACTGGTGTAGTGAATGAAAAATCGCCTAGCTATCCATTGGCTGATGAATATTTTAAGAACTTATGATAAACTCAGTTCGAACTTCAATGTCGCAAGTTTTTTTATCACTGGCTCCCGAGCATTTTTGAACTAAGTACATAGCATAACTCCGTTGTTCATTGGTGAGGAACTTTCTGTATAAATTTTATTTCGAAACATCTACACATCTCTGCCCTGATAAGTTAAAAGGCCTTAACTCCAATTTATTACGTAATGCTTTATTTAAGCGTTCTTGAATCAGTCTAAGAGACGCACATTTTTATGACATTAGAAAGTCCTGAGTCCAATTCAATGATATTGAAATTCATTTTGACTCTTACTCGAGTTTTGCAGTTGAAGAGGTTTGTTTTCCTTATTTTCTGTAAAGATTTGGTCTTTCGACGTTAAGGGGGCAGATCTGTCGATTTATCATAAGTAATTGAAGGCACCACATATTTCAATAAATTATGTCTAAGCTACAAAACTACAATCTCCTTATAAATTTTATGTTTTCAAAGTTTCAGCTATAAGAACATATTTTTCAATATTAAAAAACACAATATTTGTAGCTATTCGGGTTTTGTCAAAGAAATGAAATACTAAGCAACGTCTGCAATTTTTGGCAATTATTAATTATAACTCATGAGTCACATAGTACATTCTTTTATGATTCCAAATTGGACAGAAAAAAATGTATATCGAATTGGCTTATCCACAGCATTAGTTTTTGTTTGCGTATTCACTTGGTAGAAGCTCCGGCTGAAAGATTTCTTTCATCAAGTCTTTCTTCTTGTAGGCGTTAAAAATTACATAAGTATCATACTAAAGAAGAAATCCAATGAGAAAATAGGCCAAAAATCATTATTAACTGACCAATTTAATGCCATAAAAACTATTTTGAGATTTTCGAGAATGTGTCATGATGATGGTTTTGTGGAAATGTACTCAATAGAGAGTTGAAATGTACCTTTTAGATGCAGAAAATTCGCGAAAATCGCCTAATTTTTCATGGGTTACACTGGTATAGCCCCTTAAAAACTGGTAATTTTTTAAAAATTAGCGAAGTGTACTGAAAATGCACCGCAGGTACTGAAACTGGGCCAAGTGTACCGAATGTATTGAAAATTTGTCGAATGTACTGAACACGATTTTTCACGACGAAAATGTACCGAAAATGCCATCACTGAGCCCTATATATTCAATTGTAGCTCGTGGAATTCTAAATTGGCGAAATCGTTTCACGACACGTTGACCGTCCATGCAAGGAATACATTTACAGCCTTATTAATAAACAATAAAAAGCTAGCATGCAGTTTTGATCAATCTTACAACAGCTGACTAAGTAAAGATATGATTAATAATCTATGTACAGCGTTGTTTCAGCATTAGTGAGTACCCTTATATAGGTATGTTATTTTTCAATCAATCCATAAAATGTTTCTGCTTTCAAATCGAGATTCGCGATTCAAATATTGTTTAGCGAGTGACAAGTGCATTATGTCAAATGTTCTGTCAAAAAATGGATTTCTAATTTAGGCCAAATTTATAATGTATACTAGAAATGATTCGGATACCAATACACAAAAAGTGGGAGTAATTTGACCAGCAGACAAGTCACCTCTCATACAAGCGAAAAATTTATAATGCAATACTGAGTATCTTTCATATTAGAGAGAGGCAATGCCATCAAATTACACACATATACTAAGGATAGTTTGATTTATAACTAAACAAAAATGTGGCAAGTTTCGACAATGGAGCATGGCACTTTCCGGAAAAAAATATTCTTTTAATGAAATGTTAAATTTTTTACACGCACTTTTACTGTTAATGCAGTGAGGGGTGACTTATCTTTTTCGAATTTATATTAAAATGTGGAGAGAAAACTGCAGAAATTATTTAAATATTGACTTTTTCTTGAAAAAAATATTGCATTTTGGTCAGGCAATTAGCTTTAAGTTTTGAAAAATAAAATATAGATGTCACAAGCTTATCATCTTAGACTATTGCTCATAACAAATAAAATTACTAAAGAGTGTTACCCTCGAAAATAAACTCGATTCCATAAATTGTTATTAAAAAATTGTATCCTTCAAAAACTCGCAACTCATTTTTGGAAGCAAAGCTACGTGGGCGGGTCATGAAGTCCGTGACTTTTTGAATGAAACACAGGTTTTTTGACAAAAAATCAGTTCATTTTTCAACATAGTCTCCTTTGAGCTCACGTTTCTCCAAAATTTGTATATCTCCAAAAAAAAAAAGGTTTAGTCGAGGTCCTACAAATAGGTATTTGTTTGTGAGATGATTTCATAATTGGAGTCAAATCTATTTCCACTGAGCCATTTCTTTAAGTTTGGAAACAAGAAATAGTCACTTGGGGCTAAATCTGGAGAATAGGGCGGATGAGGGAACATTTCGTCTTGGTGGAAAATAAATTTTTCCTGGCGAAATGCGGTCGTTTTTTCTTCAAATCGTCATTGGATTGTAGTCAACTGACAGATGCTTGTTGACAGAAGCAGTCTTGTCCTTCCAGTTAGGAGACGGGAAATTCAAAATGTCACGGACTTCTTAACATGCCCTCGTATTTTAGAAAGTACTTTATGTACCTTTCATATATCCTGACACGTCTTAAAAGCATAATAAGAAGTACTTCGGACTAACTTCAAAATGTTTATTACAAATCTCAATGATCTTATACAATCGAGTTTGGTGTACGACTGAATATCTGTCTATTACTTCTAGTCATTTCGATCAATCGCATTATTGAACAGAGTGGTGGAAAGTTTTCAAAAAACTTTTTGTTAATGGAAAAATGTGAAGTTTAAGTTAGCTCATGTTAAGTTGAGTTAGATTGAGAACATAAATTGTTCAAGAGAAATTTCGGTTAAGGTAATGTATATATTGTATGTACTTACTTATACATATATGTGTTTTCATAAATTTTACTTTAAACAATTTAGTATTTAATAATATACCAAAGTGGTTTGCACATAAAGTTAAAAGCGTTATAATTTATTTACTTAACCTGTATTTTTTCGTATACATGAACTGCATAGAATTTTAACTTTTATAGAAAATTTGCTACATAAAAGTAGTTATTTCCTCTAAAATAGTACAAAAATTACTTAACGTTCGATGCAATTTTAGATTCACATACAAATATTTCTTGAAAACATTCATAAATAATAAACTATTACGCAGTGCATGCTTTTAATAAAAATAAAATTAAACTCAATCTTTATTAAACCTAATGGATCGATGGATATTATTATTCGTTTTACTATACATATTGTTGCTTAAAGCAAAATACATATGCACATAAATACATATGTATGTACGTGTACGTGCATTGTTATCACAAATCAGATTAGAGTGTAGAATTTTGCTGTTTTAGTAAAGATACATGTCATGAAATATTTTAACTGAATTTACATGCAATTTTGAACATTTCAAAGCAATTAAAACCAAATGCTAAATTTGACGAGATTTTATATGTCTTCGATTAAATAGAGGTAGAGTGTTCAAAAACTATATAGGAGACCATTAGTTCCATATGAAGATGTGTCCCTTGTGACAATGAAACAATCCAAATCACATCGAAGGTGCGCTTATTTTATAGAGCCTTTTGGCCAAGTGTGCAAGAGTGCGATAGTTATCAGCTAATTTCCTTAAATATAAGGTAATGTAGCAAAAAGTTCCATAAGTCATAATTAGACAAAAGTTAATAAGTGTTGTTTTTAACATTTTGAATTGAAGCGAAAATTATCTAACTTTTGGAAAACAAAAACAATGCTTAAATGAAGAATTTAATCTCCAATCTCGATCAGTGAAGCCAAAAAAATAATGATATCATTTTTGAATTTTAATAAAATATTTATCCATAAGGGTCATATTAACAATCAAGTTTTATATGCGACGTCTTATACGCAGTAGGTGCCAAGACTCCTGGTCGGTACCAAAAAGAAAAACGGCAAACTTTTTAGCTAGTTCTGATTCGAAGTTACTTTTAGTTATTTAATTGAAAAAAAAAGGTTAAAAGTTCTTGACTCCTTTGTATTGATGAAGGACCCCACATAGATAAAAAGCATTGCGATTATCTCTAATTGTTTTGGAATTGTGGAAAGATTTTGTTCAATTGATTCTGATCTAGTCCAATTTTGAACAAGAAAGCAAAGGGTACCTTTACATTGGTACTCGAGCATGACTAACATGTGCCAGGATTTTTATATGTATATCGTTGACCGACAGTGCAGTATACAGTTTAAGTTTATTGTTTTAAAATCTTTCTTGGAAATCGATTAAAAACAAACGTAGTTATGAATTTATGAAATTTCATAAAGTGTTTTTCACCATTGATATACTCATAATTTCTTGCTTTGCAAACAAAAGAGAAAAATCTTAAATGTTAAAAAATACTACGGAACAACGCAGACTGTTTTTTTATGGGAAAGATTGTTTGAATCTATGAATTAAATTAATTGATTGGTTTCATGCAGACAACCTAGTGCCTTGGCCCCTTCTGCATATTAACATGCATTCACAAAGGGAGGCAACGAACTTATCGTTGATTCAATGATGCATTAACGAGCGGTTGTCCAATAAGTCAAATTGTTCTTTTTTCAATGCTAATTTTTTTTCAAACTACGACAAAAAGCGAATGGAAACTCGTGGCAGTAAAAGTTTGTGGCAACCACTTTTGGCAGCAAACTTGATTAAATTTGCCGAAGACAACAAGATAATAAAATAAATTCATGAATTTTTTCCCTGCTATCTTTGCATAAATTTAGGATTTTTTTTAGCGAATTTTTTTTGCACACACTTTTTCTGCAAAGAACTTTAATAACATTTCTTCACATATTTAAGCACTAAATACTGTTTTCAACAGGGTTGTTTTTAAATATTAAGAGTAGTTTAAGCCTCAATTTTTCTGACTAATCAGGTATTGGAGCGACTTATCCGTTTTCGATTTGACCTCAAATAGACCGTTCAGTTTATGTATATCGTAGCTTCACTTGAAAATTTCGTTAGAGACACTATTGCCTTCACTCTAAAAACTGAGATACTTGCCTATTCTTACATAATTGAATTATTCAAAAAAAAATATTTTTATTTTAAATTAAGAATTAAATTACAGTTAAGGTTCTTTTTCTCCTTAAATAAAAATCCAGATTAGTAACACAGTGATACAGATGTCATTTTATTTGAAAAAAACTTTCATTTAATTATCTCAATTCGTTTAAATAAATCCATTTCAGATGCATCTTGAAAACGAAACAAAGATATTTTTATTGTTTTGTAGGTATATAAAATTTTATTTTGTAGTCGCTTTCAACACATTTTTCTTAGAAATCGCTGTGGAAATTAAAAGTTTTTTTGTACAAATAGGCAACTCGATTTCGAACTAATATTACTTCATCAGAGACACCTACACATAACGTCTCTGTCGTCACTTACAACTTAACAGCTAACTTTGAAAATCTAAAAGTGACGACTTATGCTTTGTATAGGAATAATTAATTTTATCCTAGAAATCGACTAATCTATGAGAAAAATACTAGTAATTTTTCGTTGTAGTTGGTACAGCTTTTATCTCATCAGAGGGTTGATTGCTAATACATCCTATACAAACTTACTCATGACAGTTAATAATAAAAAATGAAGAAAACATGTTTGAGTTTTATTTGGAGTATATGTATGGTAGTTTGGCATGCCATGAAGCATAAGTATCAGTATTCTCTCATCTTAAATTATCTAGCACCGACCTTGAGTATTATTTTTAGAGATGGCACACTAAAAAGTGCATCGTTTTCGTTCTAATAGAAACTATGAATGACTTCCTGAAAATCTTAGGCTTTTGGTCAGCTAGCTTAAAAAGTACTGGGTTAGTGAATAAGATATATAATACCAGGAGGTATTTTCAGGTTGAAAAAGTCTAAAAAATGTAATGCAATTGAATGAGATGTCGGAAATATTTAAAAAATATTGAATATGGTTGAAAAGCCGAAAATATAAAAAATGTTGACAAACATTGAGAGACGTTGAAGCAGGTAAAAAAGTTTGATGAGGTCGATAGTATATTAAAATGTTGAAAACATTGAAAGAGATTGAAAAGCTCGAAAAAAGTTGAAAGTCTCGGAAAAAGATGAATGAGTTTGAAAAGCCGAAAAAACTTGAATGTGGTTGAAACATTTCAAAAAATATGGAAAATGTTGAAAAAAGTTGAAAGAGGTTGAAAAATGTTGAAACAGTTGAAAGAGGTTGAATAACTCTTGAATAACTCGAAAAAAGTTCAATAAGGTTGAAAAATTCGAAAAAATATGGGAAATGTTGAGAAAAGTTGAAAGAAGTTGGAAAATGTTGAAACAGTTGAAAAAGGTTGAATAACTCGAAAAAAGTTGAACAAGGTTGAAAAATTCGAAAAAATATAGAAAATGTTGAGAAAATTTGAAAGAAGTTGAAAAATGTTGAAACAGTTGAGAGACGTTGAAAAACTCGAAAAAATATGGAAAATGTTGAGAAAAGTTGAAAGAGGTTGAAAAAGTCAGACAAATTTGGGAAGTGTTGAGAAAAGTTGAAAGAGGTTGAAAAATGTTGAAACAGTTGAAAGAAGTTGAAAAACTCGAAAAAAGTTGAATGAGGTTGAAAAAGTCAATCAAATATTGAAAGCGTTGAAAATATTTGAAAAATGTAGAAAATCGTTCAGAAAAGTTGAAAGAGGTTGAAAAATAATGATGCAGTTGAAAGACGTTGAAAAACTCGTTGAATGTGGCTGAATATATTGAGGCCAAATTTTATTAGGATCACTCCTTCAGTTTGCTAAATATGGCATCAACGTTATAATTTTGTATGGGAGGTGCCACGCCCACTAATGAAATCCCATCAAAATTCATATAATTTCAAAGCTTATAGTAACCGATAGCACACTAAATATAACATGTAAAGTGTTTTGCTTATATGGGAGGTGCCACACCCACTGATGCAATCTCGTCGATTTTATTTAATTTCAAAGCTTATGGTAACCGACACCTCCACACCAAATTTAAAAAATTTGACTCCAAGAGCGCACTAAATGTAGCCTTAAACATTTTTTGCTTGTATGGGAGGTGCCACGCCCATAAATGCAATCCCGTCGAAATCCTTTTGGTTTCAAAGCTTATGGAAACCGACATCTCTACACCAAATTTTAAAAAAATTACGCCCATAACACACTTAATATAACACTTAACATTTTTTGCATGTAGGGGAGGTGCCACGCCACGAAATCCATTTAGTTTCAAAGCTTATAGTAACCGACATCTCTATACCAAATTTAAAAAATATTTCTCTCATAGAACAATAAATGTAGCTTTTAACTCTTTTCGCTTGTATGGAAGGTGCCACGCCCACTTTTGGTTACAAGATACCCAATAGCCAGTATATTTTACATGTCAAATTTCATAACGATTGCGTTGTTAGTTCTCTTATTATAATGAGAATTATTGACTTCAATTATTGAAATATGCCACGCCCACTGTTCCGATTCCGCCCACTTTTGATAGCATTTAAGTTATTTATGATATGCACCCGTCTACCAAATTTCGTTGCAATACCTTTAATGGTTTGCGAATTATCACGAAATAAAAATTAAAATTTAGGGCTGTGCCACGCAACTGTTAGAAACTTGAAAAACTTTAAACCTAGTCCAATCTAAATTTTGTTCACATATGAACGAAATCCCGAAGTTTTATCAAAATCGCTGCAGCCGTTTTTGAAATAAAGTTCAGCCATATATAAATATACAATTTTAGCTCGTTTAATAATAGTAGATAGTGCGCGTGTCTTTAGCAATTTCCCGATTTTATCGACATCAGGGAGGAAATTAGTAATTTTCACGTTCGATTTGGTTAAAAAATAATTATGCTGATATACAGTATTTGTGAATAGTATTGATAGGCCAATGTAGTACCTATTTTATGTCAGCGAGATCTCTACACAATTGGTACTTATTTGTATTATTATAATTATATTTGTTCATCACATAAGGCACATTATTTTTCAAAGCGATTAAGTATTCAACTCAATGTTAATGATTAAATTGATGTATGAACAAAGAAATATACATATATCAAAGAACGATACTCCGAACTTTTTCCTGTATTAAATTATTCCTTGCTGTGCGAACCTTAGAACCAGTGAGAATCACGTAGCAAATCCCATAGGATTTTATTTCTGAAGATCTTCGGTTTTTACAAAATAATTCACAAAATAATTTTGTATTTTCTAATTTATTTATTTTCTGAAATTCATAAAAAATTTATTTGAATTTAAGAAAATGGAAATAAATAAATTGAAATTTAAAAAGAAAGAAAAAAAAACTGTTGAAAAAATTACTCAATTACAATTACAACGTAAAAAAATATAATAATTTTTTGGAAGTTATTTTGTTAGTTGAGTATGCAATTTTAAGATAACTGGTGTAACAGAAATTCATCAATCCCATTAAGTAATTCCATCTTATGTTATGTCGACAGACAGGTACATATGTACTTACAATGAAAATTTTTTTTAATTGTTAACAAAAGAGTTTTTAAATGAAATAGCAAAAATTAAATAACAGCAATTTGTAAGTTACAAATTTTTAAGAAATGAGTTTCTTTGGTTAACAATTTGTCAAAGTTAACAAATGAAAATGAATGCACCGAATTTAGGAGTATAACTTCGAAAAATTTTTTAATGGTGCGAACATAGTTTCTTGCAGCTCATTTAATATATTCATGTTTCGTATGTATGAATGCAGACCATCTTTTTGCTTAACCGTTAGAGATTTTCATTTCTTTTCTGGTCCAAAATCGTCCATAATGAATTGAAGACGTTGTAGAGTGCCTATAAAAAAATCAGATATGCTGATTTTTCGTACAAAGATATATCTACAAATGAAAACAAAATCCTTTGTTACAAAATTCAATAAATGCACAGCACTTTGTCAGTTTTTTATTCCTTTTCCATAACAATTTAACAAACAAGAAATTAGATATACGTTAAATTATTGAACTGTCATTATTTTCTCAGTGTTATTGAAATCCCGGTCCAAAAATTTTTGGAATTTTGCTCACATAAGTAATATCTCAAAAATAATCTATCTATTTACAATTTATAAATATTAGATTTCGTCTGCCCCTTATGTGAAACACACATGAGACTATGCTTACGTATCTCTACCTGTAACAGCTTTGTTGCTCCTTCGCCCCTAATATTAGGCAAGGAAATAAGAGAAATACTGGTGAAAAAATTGAATGAGAATTTCTTCTCTTATATTGTTATATAAATATTGCTATTTTAAGAGTTTATATTCGCTTTGACAATATATTATGTGTGTTTTGCATCGGTTCCTACAAAATAAAAAAGTCATTGAAGATTTTACCCATTTTATACAAGTTTAATTTATTTTTTAACTGAGAAAAGTTTCTCAAAACTAGCTATCTCGTATTATCTTCTTTTCCTACACGAGCTAAAATGGTATATAAATATGTATAAAATACTTTATGTATGTAAACTCGTTATGACCTTTGAGTTTTTTGTAAATGTACTGAATGGAGAGTGAAATTTACTTTTTAGATGGCAAAGGTAGTTCTTCGAAAGATTCTTAAAATTACAAAAATTCAGAAATTTTCACACTTCTTTACTAAAAATGAAAAAAAAAATATAAAAAAGGGCAGCAAAGAACCCGTCCAAATGTACTGAAAATGTGCTGAAAATGTACTGAATGTACAGAAATTGAGCAAAATATACCGAATGTACTGACGACGATATAACACTACTCAAATGTACTGAAAAAAGTATAAATGTACAGAAAATGTCATCACTGATTTAGATACTTATATGGCTACACTTTATTTCAAAACAGGCTGCAGCGATCTTATGAAATTTAAGGACTTGGTGCGTATAAAAAACAAACAAAGATTGGATTCCAAGTTTCTTTAGGCTATTAGAAGGGTGTGACATAACCCTATGTATTAATTTTTAGTAAGCCATATCTCGCAAACATGCAAGATATTCTTATACAGTTGGTACCTACAACAAAAATAATTTCCTTTACCAAAAGTGATCAGAATTGGAAAAGTAAGCGTGTCATTGTTCAGCACTTAAAAATTTTACTTAAATTTATATTAATGTTTTCATTTTCGCTACTTCATTTCAATGAAATCGGATCTTGACAGCATCGGGTAAGCAACTCGACGATGGAAATGTTCTTTAGCCTCTAACTTTATAGAATTCGATGAAGACAATTGGTGGTGAACACTTGTAAAGTGTGTAGCAGAGCACTATTGGGTAACCCAGTTTCACAGCCATACAGAAGAACTGGCTTCACGTATGACTTAAAAACTTAGGACTTCGTTCTCGTTGACAGGAACAAAGACAGCCAGACACTACGAAGCTGGAAAAGTTTTCGCTTTGTTGATTCTAGCATGAATGATCTTGACAACTGCTTTATCCGTGTGTTTTCAAACATAAATTCTATTCCATCTGATTTTCTGACGAATACAAGACCCGATTGAATTCTTCTGTGTGCTGCAATCATTACATTATGAAGATCTTTAAATAGGTAGAAAGTAAAAACAGCACTCGCTATGCTATAGAGCAGAGGTTCGCAAATTATTTTGGTTGCGGAACCCTCAAATTTGTTGCGAGTAATCGCGAAACCCTGAATATTTTCTAAGCAACAACTTTTCAAAATTTAATATCTGATATTAAATTAAGCAAGTATTATTTTTGAATTTCAGATTTTATTGAATTACACAAAACTAAAAAAAAAAAAACAATTTATCATAGAAATAATTAATAAAAATACAAAACATTAAGTAAGCTAAATGAAAAAACTTTAATGTGAAAAATGCACCTGCTTCTTTGATTCCATGATTCTCTTAAAATTGGGAATTATGTTTGATGACTGAACTCTCATATCTGGTGCAAAATTTGGTTTTTGCCGCAACATATTTGAAAACCCAGATTCACATAAATAAGTGGTTGCAAACGGCAATGGATTCAAATAGCTTGTTTTGGTAAATTTAGATATTCATCGAACAGATCTGACCAGAATATTGTTAATGAAATTTTTCTAAATTTGGGTTTTAATTGTGTATCCGAACTCAATTCATTCAAATTTTCATAATCCATGGAATGAAACCCTTTTGGTTTTTCTTTTATTAAGGATTTTGTACCCAGTAATTATCTTGATTTTCTAGGTTTGGAAAGTAATCACTGAGTGATTGCAGCAAACTTGACAGATGTGTATTTTCATACCATCACGGATTTTCATATTTAAGTCCACTACAGACTCTTCGAGAAAACCACTAAGCGGTGAAGCTCGAATTGCTACCGATGCTTGTGTTTTCAGTCGCCTTGTTTAAAAATTTTAAATTTAATTTCGTTGTCGATTGTAAACTTTCCGAGGAAAATGTGAATATATTAAACACCATTCTTTTTTTTCTGATGAAATAAATGTTGTCACGCGGAACCCCTAAACTTTCTCGTGCAACTCCAGGGTTCCACGGAACACTGCACAGTCACTATTTTTCGACTGTATTTAATTTTTTATGAAAATATGACACATTAGTATCCATTTATTACTACTTTTTTTTTGTTTTGATTGTACCAATATTTGTTTATATAATAACGAATTGTTCATAGAAAATCGCCATAGAACTACTTACTCCGGCATACAAAATCCGAAAAAAAATCAGGAATATTGCTCCAAGTATAAATAAAAACATATCAAAATTTCAAAGTGTGCGGTTTTTCAGTATTGAATTTGTAGCTATTTTAACTTAGCGTTTTATAGTATTTTGGAAAAATATTATGAAACTTGGCCGTAAATTTACTTTAGTACAAATCCTTCAATTTTTTTAAGGTTTTAAGAATAAAAAAATAAAAAAAATAAGTATGCAAAAAAAGAGGGTCGGACGGATCTAGTTTCGGAGATATAGCTATCGGAAGTTGCGGATATTGCTTTTATAAAAATCAGTATAAATTGGGAAATCCTGTATAAATATCCAAAATATTGGTATCATATGAAAGGTAATTAAATAAAGTATAAAATCGGCTTATAAATATTTAAAATTTGTAGTACAATTTTCGAGATATAACGATTTTTGTAAAATTTTGACCATTTTTATACCCTACACCGAGGGTATATTCACTTTGTCTCTCCGTTTGTAACACATCGAAGGGGGCGTGGCAGGTATAGAAAAGTATATATATTCTTGATCAGCTTCCCCACCTGAGTCGATTTAGCGATGTCCGTCTGTCCATCTGTTGAAATCAGGTTTACGGGAAAACCAAGAAAGCTAATTGAATGAAATTTTCACACACAGGTCACACCTTCTTGCAGGCATCTTGCTATTGAAAATGGGCAAAATCGGTTTACGGACGCGCCTACCGCCCATACTCTATGTATATTTACCCAGGCCAATATGAAAAAAATTGCACCGATTTTGATGAAACTTGGTGATTTGGTGCACATGTAATTCAAATTAGAATTAGGCTGTGTTTCAAGTTTCCTAAGGATCGAACTGAGGCGTGGCACAGCCCTAAATTTTATCCTTTATGCGACCATATCTTATGAACCCTAACGTAAACTAACAACGTAATCGTTATGAAATTTAATGAGGTAAATATACATGCTATAAATTCTCTTATTACAAAAATTTGATCCAATAGTACCTATGGGCGTGACACCTCAAAAAACGTTTATTGTTATAGATGGTGTGCTATGAGAGTAATCTTCATAAAATTTGGTGCATAGATGTCAGTTACTATAAGCTTTAAAAATAAATGAATTTTGACGGGATTGCATCAGTGGGCGTGGCACCTCCCATATTAACAGAAATTTTTAAGCGGTGTTTTAAGTGAAATATTGAAGCAATTGCTATGAAATTTAATGTAAGTGGTCCAGTTAGTATAAAGTATATCTGAATCAAAAGTGGCTGAAATAACACCAGTGGGCGTGACACCTTCCATACAATTAAAATACGGTAAGTGTCATATTTATCGAAACATGTGAGCAATCATACTAAAATTTGGTGTAAGGGGTTTGCTTATGGAAAGTTATTTCTGGATCAAAACCGGGCTGTATTGTACCAGTGGGTGTGTCACCGCCCTAAATTTTAAATTTAACTGCGGCATATATCGCAAACTATACAAGCTATTGAACCAAAAGTGGGAGAAATTGGAGAAGTAGGCGTGGCATATTTCAAAGTTTTCATTTCTTTTCGATTTTTTTCAACATTTTCCATATTCTTTCGACTTTTTCAACCTTTTTCAATTTTCTTCATAAGTTTTTTTATTTTTTCGACTTTTTCATCAATTTTGAATTGTTCCAAATTCTTTCAACTTTTTTAGAGTTTTTCAACCTCTCTCAACTTTTTTCAACATTATGCATATTTTATAGACTTTTACATAATTTTTCATTCTCTGTCAACCTTTCTAACATTTCACATTGTTTTCGACATATTCAACGTCTTTTTAACATTTATTTAAAAGGTACTTTCAGTGTAGTGTAGGGTATGTGAGTTTCGGCCTGGCCGCAGATAACACCTTAAATTGTTTTTCTAAAAAACGTTAATTATTCCAAAAATATTTATGACTAGCATATAACATTTTTTTAGCACCATAAGAAAGCTCAATTTATTAGCTTTAAAATGATGTATCAGATGTACCAATTTTTTTTATAGTAACCCATTTCTTATCGGAATGTAAAAACTTGGAGGATTTGTACTAAAATAAATTTAAGCCCAAGTTTCATTATATTTTTCACAAAATACTATGAAACGCTGAGTTAAAATAGCTATAAATTCTATACTGAAAAACCGCACACTTTGAAATTTTGATATGTTTTTACTTATACTTGGAGCAATATTACTTTCAGTGTAGTGTAGGGTATGTGAGTTTCGGCCTGGCCGCAGATAACACCTTAAATTGTTTTTCTAAAAAACGTTAATTATTCCAAAAATATTTATGACTAGCATATAACATTTTTTTAGCACCATAAGAAAGCTCAATTTATTAGCTTTAAAATGATGTATCAGATCTACCAATTTTTTTTATAGTAACCCATTTCTTATCGGAATGTAAAAACTTGGAGGATTTGTACTAAAATAAATTTAAGCCCAAGTTTCATTATATTTTTCACAAAATACTATGAAACGCTGAGTTAAAATAGCTATAAATTCTATACTGAAAAACCGCACACTTTGAAATTTTGATATGTTTTTACTTATACTTGGAGCAATATTCCTGATTTTTTTCGGACTTTTTCATGCCGAAGTAAGTAGTTCTATGGCGATTTTTTATGAACAATTCGATATTATATAAATAAATATTGGTACAATCAAAACAAAAAAAAAATTAGCAATGAAATATAACAATGAAAAAAAAATTACAGTACGTTCAGACATAGAAAACACACATGCTGTCCTAAATGGCTTGACAACATGTGTGACTGTCAATATTGCTTTGCGTTTACATTTTCGTGCATGCCATCAAACATCAATTGCAGAATAATTTATGAGCGTCCACATCGAAGTGAACTGCATGAAATCCTATTTAAAATGAAAAATGTTCACTAGGCTTGACAGTCATTTCACACAGGTTGTATGGTTGGACAAGCCAGCAGGAAAATCAACAATTTTTGAAATCCCTCCAACATGTGTGTCAAGCGGTCGTTCCTAGAGTTCACTTTATCGAACATTGATGTTGGACAACATGTATGATAATGTGTACTAGGCTTTGTTTTTGTCTTTCACATGGCAATGAAATGGAATATTTATCGAAGAGAAAACAACAAGAACTCTAGATCTGTGAAGAAGAATCCAAAATTGACTGTAGTTCTATTTAAAAAAGTAAATTGTTTGCCTTCGCAGAAAAACAGGCTACGCGTGCAAAGTCGCGGGCATCTGCTAGTCATAAATAAAACATTTATATCGCTCCACTCAACGAGCGCCTAAACGCTTTCGCTTTGCTGTGCATTGAGGCTGAGCTGAATAAGAATTTTGATTATAACCAGCTTACTGAAAACGAGAAAAGTAGCTCTGTTTATTTCTGTTTACTATACGTTAAGTATTCATATAGACTTTCTTTTGGTGTTAATTTTTGAATTTAAAAACAAAAAATTTTTTTCAATATTTTGCCGCCCCCGTGGCCTTGCCGCCCATACGCCATGGCGTCGGTGGCGTATGCGGTAATACGGCCCTGCTTACATATCACCACTATCATCTATTGCAAGGAGAGTGATTGCATCAATGCATTGAACAGCAACAGACCAACACACGCATAGAACTAACCGATCTCTCATCTTTTTATCCGGACTCCGAAAAACAACTTTTTATCCAAATCAACTCAAAAATGATGGAAGGGAGTTCTCATCGGTGTGATCGAACGAGCATATAGAAAAGAAACGTAATAAACGCGAGTCGCTTCGCAATCTGTCTTCATAATTTATATAAAGGGTATATATTATATACTCTAATGATATACATATGCCTATATTTTTGTATTAATAACGATCAATTGTCAAAGTTAGTGCAAGTATTTATGTTTCAATGAAATTTTACCACTTTTATTTTTATTTTAACATTGAACTATGAAAGCTTTTCAGAAAACTGGAAAAAATAAGGTATAGGTGCAATGGTTTAACAGAAAAACACGACTCCAACGTAAAACAGCAGGACTAAATTTCAACTTTTTTTTTTTTGTGACATCAACCCCTCATTTACTTCACTTTAACCATAGTTTCACCATGAAACTCAGCATTTGTGCTGTGTCCATTCCTAGCAAAACAGTTTCACAGCAGGTAACCACAGCAGCTGTTGCTGCCACAACGCCACGTAATCAACCTCAGCGGAAGTGCAACATTAAGAAAAACAGATTCGCACAACAACAACATTGAAAAATATCAGCTTTTTAAATATAAAAAACTTTTTCTGCGCCAATTTTTCACGCCGATGTTGTTTCTTTTTTTTTGGGGAGGTGAGTTGTGGTGGCGGGAAGTTGTGGGTGTTACACATTGTGCCACGGTTGCCGTCGCATTTGCATGGCTTGAACTGAAATTGCATATGAAAATGAAATGAATAAATTTGTATTATCTTTGAATTAAGAGCGGAAATGAAAATGAAAATTGAAAATTGTTTTTCTTTTCTTGTTTCGTTGCGCTTTTTTACATTTTTATGATTATTATTTTATAGTTTTTTCCTCTTGGTTTATTTTTTACGCTGCGCTATTGTTATTTTTTACATATTATAGTTAGTTTTTCTCAGTCACGCAGCTGCATATCCCCGTGGTAATTTGCAGTGGTTGACTTTTTTTCGTAATATTTTTTACTCAGTATAATGCAGAAAAACTAATGAAAACATTCCTTTTTCATTAGAGCTTTACGTTAAGAAAGAAAGTAGGAAACTATGTATAATAATGTTATTGTATATATTTAAAAAATGTTTTTATATGATTAACCAGTGAGCCCCTTCTTTTAAGGCAAAGTTGATTCTGCCAGTACTTAGGCAGCCGTTAGGTTGCCGGAACAAGTGCATGAGGAATAACAAGCACACAGTTAAGTGTTTGGTTATCAGTTTATTTCTATTTTCTTTCTACAAATTTAAAATATTACATTATACACTAGCTTAACTCTACAAATTATTTCCAATTTTAGTGTAAATGTAAGGTTCACAAAAAGGAGAAATGACCTTTGGCACTCATAAGAAAATAAAAAGAGAGAACGAAATTAATTCTAAGTATGTTCATTCAGGTAACCCTCGGTAATCCGGCCCCTAGCTTATCCGGCACGCCTTGTAATCCGACATGCCAATTGCATATTGTTAGTACAGACTTTATCTCACCATTTTTATGATTTGTCGGACTACAACGTACTGCTTTTTAAAAAATTCCGGACTACAGGGGGACGGTGGCAGCGTTTGTCGGACTACCGCGGGTCGCTGTAAGTATAATACAGAATAATAGGTACATTTTATTTTTAAAGAGAACAAAAAATAGTTAAGAATTTTCATTTTCGATTTATTTTCTGCGCACATTGTAAAAATTCAATTTATTGCTTATTACGACGACTTTATTATACAAACTGAAATTTTTTTTGTTCGTAACAAAAAATAAGAAATTTTAGGTCAAGTAAGCAGGAGTAATATGAAGTATTCTTAGCCAAAACAATAGGCATTTGACCTTTGTGTCTTCAATTTCCTATGCGTAATATTTGAATAACTAATGAATTGTCATAAATTATTTCAGCGGAAGTTTCACAGAATTTATGAGAAATAAAAGAACTATTTTCTGATTTTAAAGACCAGTTGCTCTTTTGAACATTAGAGCGCTGTTTTTGAAAACTTTTTTTTATCTGAAATTTACATAATTATTTTTTTTGAATTTTTCCCCAAAATAATTTTAAAATTCGAATACTTAGAACCCATGGTCACGGATCCTTTTTTTTATAAAAATTAATAGGAGCATCATAATTTCAGCTTAAAATTATGTAATCACAGCCAAATTATCAGATGTAAGTCTGAGGTTGATATCATTCGGATAGGTCGAAGGATGCAGTTTTCAGGAAACTTTTATGTACTGACAGTCACTATTACTGCATGATAGCTTAAAATTTTTTTTTTTTTTATTAAAACTTATTATTTATTTATTGTATCAACTCGCTTGGAGACTAACAATAACTATGCATATCTTAAAATGATAAAAACTAATGAAACGCTGTACATTTCTAAGCCAATGCTATGAAATTTATTGTTTTTTTTTTTTTAAATCAAATTCTGTATTGAGTTGTTAAAGGAGTTGGCAGTATGCGCGTACATAATAGCTACAGGGGTGGTAAGTCTTGTCTCTTTAGTCGAGACGTATTCGATGTTAGGAGTAAGTTCCTAGCCAGTATGTTTGGATGTTGCTGCAGTTTTAATTGATATGTACGCTTTTTGATTTCCTGTATCTGCTTAATAAAAGGTATTCCAAGGTCTTGGTGAATGTTAATATTCTTTATGTACCATGGTGCGCCGGAAATAGTTCGAAGTATTTTTTACTGAGACCTCTGCAATAGTTCTATATTTGATAAGCTTGCGTTGCCGCACAGTTGGATACCGTATGACCATATAGGTATAATAATAGCCTTATACAAAATAACTTTATATTCAAGACTGAGTTTTGAATGCTTATGTAAAATCCAATTAATGCTTGATGCTTTCCTTAAAAAATGTACGGAAAACACCACACACAAAGGCATAAGCGACGGCGCCGCATTGTGTCTTGGCGAATGTAGCAATTGTTTTTGTTTGTAGTTCGAATTGGGTTTTTTCAGCCGTTGCAACAATTATCATGGTAGCTGCAATTCTAAGTGACAGTTCTTCTTATATAATAAAATTTATTTTTCTTAGACCGCCATTTTTGTCAAAATCAGCTTGTTTTGTTTTTGTTTTGTTTTTGTTTTGTATTGACAAAAGAGAAATATTTAAATATCAAAATATCAGTTAGTGATAATGAATTCATAAGTAATTATTTTGGACTCTTAAATTTTATTAATAAATAAATATGCCAGCTTGTTGTGCAGTATGCACTTTGTAGTGCAATTTAGGTTTTTTGTTTGTGCTGTTGGCGAATTTGGAAATGACAGTAAAAAAACTTTAAAATTTTGCTTGTTGTTGCTTGATGTTGTTGTTTAATCCTTTTGTAAAAAGTATTTTCACAGATTTGTTGTCGGGTAGTAACAGTGGTGACCTTGCACATTGGCCGCCTGGGGCGAACATGTAATTTGTTTTTTCGAATTGAAAAAAACTTTGCGCCTAAAAAAAAGTCCTCACTTTTTGTCTACAAAAACCCTAGCAAAATAAAATATACTTCTCATTCAATTGCAAAATCATAATCACATTCCGTACTAAAGAAAGAGGTCCCCACTTTCGGTTCTCCAAAAACCCTAGCAAAATGAGATATATACTAGGACCATTTTACCGCCGCCCAAGTGGTTGCGACCGGGGCCGCCCCCCCCCTCCCTCACTTTTGATTTAACGAATATCGGATGAAGAAAAATTGTTCCGAAAGCTCGCTAGTTTGCAATCATTTTTTTGGCTCTTGAATCTTTGCTCGTGTACATATTAACTTCCGAATGCAATAAACTTCAAGTGCATAAACTTGTAGAACATTTTATTTGCGAATTGCTTGCAAGTGCAGCACTCACCTCTCCTGAAGGTGTTTCGATTTGTTTTGATTTGATTTGTGGCTTTTATGCACAAGAGCTGATGCTTGTATTAAGTGCACTAATTTAGACTTGAAAATTAATTTAATTTAGATCGGAAATTGTCGAAATTAAATTTTATTAGGATCAAATAAAAAAAAATTTAAGTAAAAAAAAATTACACTAGCTTACAAAAAAAAAAATATCTGGTTTCTCATAGAGTTTTTCCCATGTATTTTGAGACGTAGATTCCAAAAATGGTAACCATTTTTTTTAAGAATCGTTTTCGAGATATCCCCAAAAAATCCCTTTTTTTCATTTATTTGGCTATATCTCCATGAATATTTCGACTCAAAAACGCTTTTCAGCATTCAAAAGATATTTTATATTCTTTCTAACAATATGCTTTTTGTGTGAATCGGATAAGATTTGATGGCGTTACAAGCGCTCAAAGTCCAAAAAAACAGAATTTTTTGGTCTTTTTTAAAAATCACTAAATTTCAATTGCTCCATTTGAATGAAAAATTTTTCTTTTTCATATTTTTAAGATTAATAATGAAAGACTATTCTTTTAAAAAAATATTTTAAGCATAATTTTGAGGAAATTGGACAAAAAATTTAGAAGTTATAGAAGACTTGAAATAAAATTAAACGAAAATACATATAACAGTAATTCTCTTCAAATTAAATGTTTAACTATCATAAACCAAAATCTTAATAAATCTGACCACATTTAACCACATCATCAAAAGCACATTGTCACGTGATTATTAGCAACAAGCATGAGATTATGCTGACCCACAAAATCTGTCAATAACAACGCCACGAGCCAAATTTCAGGGGTGAAACTATGAAAGGAAAATGAAGAAAAGGAACTTTTCCATGGAAAACACGACGACAACATTATGTCTTTATTAGCTCGACACCAAAAAGTTAACAGCATTTTGAAGCGAAAATTGTCATCAATAAAATACACATGTTACCTATGAACGGCGAAAACCACAGTGAGTCCTTGAAAAACAGCTAAAAAAATTATTACAGATATCAGCATTTTAGGCAACAACGCTACATTCTGCTCACCCACAAATTTGCTATCACACCACAATGTCAGCCACAGGCTAAGACGTGATCGGGCAAACGTGAAGCTGACGTGCTAATGGTGCGTTGACAATGTTTGTCTTTAGTAAAAAAATCTCCCATTTTTAGTTTAACTAAGTATTTCTTGTGGACACATGATTAGACTTAATGGCTGTAACATAACAACTGTTGTCGGTTGGGGCTTCCAAAAAAAAAAAAAAACACGACAAATTCGGCTGTGAGTTTGGCTTTTGACTCTACGATGTTACGGAAGGTAAACAAATCCTTGTTTATCTGCACATAATTCGACGCTTTTTCGTTAATGGTTTCGAAATTGAATTGAAATGGTCGGTAAAATGAAAGTAATAAGAAGTCAGTTAGGTTTAATGAAGTCAAACAAGATATTTAAGTTATCACAGAAATTTGGTAAGTTTTCTTTATATGCAATATTAAATTAAATTTATTCAGTAGAAAATAAAAGGAAAAGACGACGTTGACGGGTCGGAAAACATTACGAAAGAAAGAAGTTATTCAAAGCTGAAACTTTTTGTAAATTAGTTTCATTACAACTTATTAACAAATGCTTAAGCTAAACGCATTGAAGAAGCTTGGCATATACACTACAATCATTGATAAAATGATAACAAATAGGTATTTCTATAATTATCTTAAACAGGTTTTTTTTTAAATGGATTACGAAATATGAATGTAATGTATACATTGTAAAATTTAAATTTGTTTTTTCTTGGGAAAAAAAAAACGTTTTGTCGCAAATAGTGAAAAAATTGCGCCGAAATTTGACGGGCAACTTACCGCTGAATCAATTTTATCACAGTCCGTTATTCAATAAAGTTCAACTTAAAATCAAGCAAATCAATTAAGCACTCAACCGCTGCTTAAATTAAATAAAAAACTTTGTTAAGACACAATCTGCACAAATTAATATACAAATGTTATTGTATGTATGTAAGTCAGATTTCTTTTTGTTTTCTTAAATAAAAAGTGGCTACACGGGAAAACCAGTAAGACTGAAAACGCGAACAGTTGCGAGTAAGCACTCAAACACGTGCTGGAAAGCTAACCATTTGAAAAACTTATTTTTGTATATTTCCGAACACACAAAATATCATTTTTTATCTCTTTGATTACAAGATAGGAGCCTAGCTCACTTCTCAGAAACTTCTTCTATACCCTGTTTTTAATTCAAAAAATGGTGTTTCTCAATTCACCTGGAGTTCGAAACAGCTAGTTTCTTTTTTTTTGAAAGATTGAAAATGAGGTGTAGTTTGTTTTTAAAAATAGCTGAAATTTAAAAATCTGTCCTGCTTATACCTTATTATATTTGCAAACAACAATTTTATTTGCAGTATTTGAAAAAGGAGAATATAAAGTCATACTTTGACTGTCCAAAAATATTATAATTTCATGTCCATAATATACTTATGTACTTAAAGGTTTGCACGAGATAAACCGTTTTGAAATTTGTCATAAAATCTGAGCATTTCACCAAAATATCGATGTTTTCGGAAAATAATCACTTATCCAAGAAATATATTGTATCCAAAGATGTTTAAGAGACTAAGCACATCGATATTTAGCCAGAGCCGTCCTTAGAAATTGCGAGGCCCGTGCAACCAGTAGGTGCAAGGCTCCTTGATACCAGTAAGTCACATATTAAAAAATCTGCTCCTACAGCCCAAATATCAAAAGTCATTACTAAAAACTTAAGGGTCAATAAATGCAATCTAATTTTGTTTTTATTTGGTTTGAATTTTCTTTAACCCAAATTTTTACTTTTTTAAGAAACTCTGATTAATTTTCAAGATCCAAAAACGAAAGGCTTTCGTGAAGTTAGAAAAATGTTTTCTTATAATCACTGTCATTTGAAAATAATTTAATTTGAAGGTAATTTATTATATGTATTTACTATAAAAAAAAATATTATATTTATTTATTATTAGAATTAGGATAATTTTTTACAAAACCAATTAACTTTTTCGAAAAAGAGTGCTCAACCTAAACATTACATAGTCTACTATAAATGCAAAAGTCGAATTTATTTTTTATTCAGTTGAAAATTTTTCACATTATTCAATTCAATAAAAACAGAATTTATTAAAAAGTTTATTTTCTGGAAAAAAATTAAATTCGATTTCAAAGGTTCCCACAAAAATTAACTTTATTCAGGTTGCTAAATAAATATGTTTTGTTCATCATCATTAAAGGTGTCCCTAGCAAGCAGTGAAATGTAGGTGTCCCGGGGAGGGTTAACCCGACGCTTTTCTCTAATTTGCCATAAATAAAGAAGGGCTCTGGTACAAATATGGTATGTAACCAATTTCTAAGCCACTTAGTAGACTCTTTGGACAATATAATATAGTCACTATGAAGCTAAAAGTTATTGTTGCCAGCATTGTTTTACTTAGCAACATTGCCATTTTTTGTTGTAAAATTATGTTTTGCCACATGTGCAACAATAGCAATTGTTCAAACAACAACAGCAAAAATGACAACAATAGCAAATGATAGAATGAAAATGATTTGAATAGCAAAAGGATACTTTTCAAATACAGTAGACTTACTGACCGAATACAACGGCGAGACTCGTTGGCACAATAAAATCCTCAACAATGTGACATTTAAACATTTTTATCGCCTACTTTGATACATGTCAGAATTGAGCCCAGAGTGCGGGGATGCATCGAATGGAATTGAACACAGAGCCAGCTAAAAAGGGGTTGTATAAATACCTAGATGAATGTCCAATGAAGAAAGTAATCGTTTGTGGAATTTTCTCGGTATGTTATGCGGGCAACAAGTGAAGGCCACCCCATTTTTACAACATGTTTTATTTTGAAGAGGGTACATTTTATAGAATGATGAAAAAATACGAATAGTATGTAGATATGCATGTGTTCGTACTTTTGTTATCTTTATCTCAATGAAAGCTGTCTAAAAAGTTTAACAGACATTTTATCCAAATCTCTTTCTGGCCTGAGGTCTTATTTTACTGTTGGCATTATTGTGGACGGTTGTAGTTAGGTGTTTTTTTTTTTTTCCTCATAATTTGCTATGGAAAAATAGTGAATTGACCATCTAAGCTTTTCATGTATTTTTTTTTTTTATTGATGAATATTTATTTTATACATAATACCATATATGGGCATTTCCATTATTACGTGACGTGACATTTGTACGAAAAAATATTTTAAAAAAAATGAAGAAGCTACATTTTTAAAAAGGTTTCCTTTTATTTGCGTAGTAGCACGTAGCACTACATTAAGTAAAAAAAGACAACAATCGGTCGATTGGTCGATACCTAAGGATGCAAAAATATGCGCTGGCGTGATGTTACAAAAAAAAGAAGTGAGATTTGACTTGGATTACAAAGCTGCATGACTGGAAATTGGGCAAGTCTTTTTGTATAAAACTTTTTTGAGAAGGATATAGAAATAATATAAGATTATTTTCCAAGTTATCAAATTTTAAAACCTTTCTCTTTTATTCTGTTATTAGACTTAGTATCTAACGTGACGTTATATGACGTTACGTTACTTAAATAAAACATCATTTTTAAATTAATATAAGGCTGCCTTGAATTCATATTCAAGGTTGTTCAATTAAAATTCAGATAGCTATTTTTTTTATTTAACTTATTATGTAATTTTTCATGTTTTTTTTTAACTTAAATGCAATTAATTGAATATTAATTCAAAATAATCTTAACTTCAAGAAAAACCATAATTGAAGAGTGTACTAAAAAAAAAAAAAAAAAAAAAATCGAAGCCATGGTCCTAAGATGACGATTTCAATTTTTTTTTGGAGCAGACACTTCAAACATAGTTTTTCTTGAAGTTGAGACTATTTTGAATTAATATTCAAGGAGGAACAATTAAAATTCAAAGGAACACATAGTTAAAATTGCATTTAAGTTAAAAAAAAACATGAAATGTTACATATGGAGTTAAATAAAAAAAAATAGTTATATGAATTTTAATTGAACAACCTTGAATATTAATTAGAGACAGCCTTAGCTTCAAGAAAAGCTTTGGCTGAAAGATGTACTCCAAAAAAAAAAACGAGGCCAGCTACAAGGCCAAATCTGATGGATTTGCACAGTTCGGATTTTCATTTGAGGCTGAAAAGGTCGAAAAAATAAGTAATATGTTGAAATAAGTTGAATGAGGTTAAATATGTAGAAAAAATATGGGAAATATTTAAGAAGTTGAAAGAGGTTGAATAAATTTGGAAAATGTTGAAAAACATCAAAACATGTTAAAAGTCGAAAAAATTAAGATAAAAGGTAATGAGCATTAGTGATTTTTGTCTGACGTTACCTTAGAATATCATTGAAAGCAAATCAAAATTTTACCTTTTTTTTGCTTTTTTTTCCGTTTAATTGTTATTGTAGCAAAAGTTTTGCATAAGATTACAATTCTACAATTACTCTAAGAAATGTAAGTCTTAAAGAGGAGATGCCCTTAGGAATAAACAAAACTGAACAAAACCTGAACTTTGTAGCCCGATATCTCGCCATCGCAACTAAGGAAGGCTTTGAATCTTTAATTTAATTAATTTTAAATATTTCTCTTTATCCTTAAGACGGACGGGACTTGAGAGCTAACATCGGCTTTGAAAAGTGCCCAAATTTGTATCTGGTATCACGTAGCAATTATATACAAAGTTCATATCACAGGCCGAGCCGATATATTGGCTCTCCGGTCCGGTAAGGGAGAGAAAACATTTTGTAGCATTAAATTTTATGAAAATGCTAAAATTTGGTAAAAATGTGACTAGGAGTTTCGGGTTCGCTGATTACGAATTCGGGGTCAGATTTGATCAATTTACATATCCCTACCCTCCCCCCTCTAGCTAGTCCGCTACAATGACTTTATTTTTTGGCACTCCCGAAGTTTAATTAATATTTCAACTCCCCCTTAGAATTACCCAGAGTTAACGACGTGGTCATAGAGAGTATTTCTGTAGCTAGTCTTTTTTTATTTTTATAAATGCCCTCTACCTTGTTTATGAGAAAAAACTGTTGGTTAGCTTTTAATTTTTCGCCCAGGGTAGACTTTCCAGTGGAAATGCCAATACATATAAGTTGACTTATTTATTTTCTTGCAATGAGTGCTATCATTGAAAAGTTGGAGAAAAATGGTTAAATTAAAAAATAAAGTTTTCTCTAACTTTAATTTGATAAATTTAAGGTCTCATTTGTGCCATATAGCTGCAAAGTAACGAACACTGATTTAAAAACCTGATTATGTATAAGGACTTGAAATCCTGAATCTGGTTCTATGAAGAAAAGTGCTCTATTGTACTCAGAATAGTGTTGAGTGTAATGAATTCAATATAAATGATAATTTTAATATTTTTGCAGCGAACAGAAGCTTGGGGTTATTTGAACTAAAAACTTAGCATTCAAAATTCGTATAGACATATATACATATTTTTTTTTATGAAAGGGTCCGAAATATTCCCATGGGACACATTTCAAACTGTGGGACCTAGTGGATCGAATCATTGTTCGGATATTCTTGGTTCAAAATTTAAGATTTTGTAATTATTGGCTTAACTCTTTTATTGGAGTCACGTGACTAGCTTTTAAGGTTAAGACTCACCAAAATCTAAAGGGTAGTCTGTTGACTGGTAGAGGTGATATTATTGAGAAAGCCAAAAATTTAACAGCCTACAGTGCAATAACGTCAATAATATATATAAGCAGATATGATATATAGTGTATAGATAAAGATAAGTAGATAGTAGATATATGTATGTATGAATATGGGTGAAGCCAACTCTTTTTGCTCCAATTTTAAAGCCAACTTTAACGATGTACATACTTTTTTAAATCATGCTGTCTAGCTATTTTTTGAAATCTGATAATTCGATTTCATGAACCAGGGAAAGAAAGTACGCAAAAACGAGGTATTTTTCTTACAATTAATATCTACATCTCATGTAAAGATGTAAGGCCGACTATTTGACTTTATATGATAATACAACCCTTCAATACCTCTAGATTATTCATACCTCAGGCAGCAGGTGAAATGAAAATCAGGACCAAAAAGTTGTAATAAATCATTTGAGTTTAGCTTTGAGTGCCCAGTCGGTCACAAAGCACTATTCTGTAAGTTTACATACATAATATATATTAAATATTAAATTAAATAATATACTAAATTTGGTTAAAGCCTTCCGCACAATGGCAAAAAGTGACTTTTATTGTTAAAATCAACTTTCGGGCTATAAAAATGAACCGATCGAAACAAGTTTTTTTTAAAAATCTTCGTCTTTCCATTCTCCATTAACCTGTGGAGCCAAATTTTTTGTTTTGCCCATAATTTAAAATGGCGGAGAACAATACAAACTGTTCCAATCTGTAAGAAATTTGTCGCAAAGATGTTTAAGAAATTTTAATTATTAAGTTGCCATATTGTAGCTGCCATTTTGAATTTTATTAAACTAACATCAAATTTGTAATCATAGGCCCGTAAAACATCTGGGTCAGCTTGTTTTGTATAAAATTGGAACTCCTCTTTTTTGAGCCTATTGGTTTGCTACAAAACCTTTTCAGAAGCTATTTTAAAATAATCGGTAAATACTCAGTCAATATGCCATATTTCATCAATTTTCTTTAAAATATTTACAACCAAAATGAAAACCAACCTTCTTGATATCTTAAACAAATATAGTTTAGCCTTTGATTACACCTAAGTCCAATCTAATAAGGCTTATGCAAAAGCTATATGTATGAAGAGCGTGGATCTTTAAATAAAATTAAGTGGCGGCGCTGAGGACCGCCAACTTGTTTTATCTGTGAATTATTTTATAGGTGGCATATTCCACAATCGCACATGCCATTCAGAACATTACTTTATTTGCGCTGATTTTTTTTTTGCAGAGCCAAAAAAATGGTTTGAATAACAATATATCCAAATTATTAATCAAACAAAGTAAACTCATATACTATTAAATTAACTTGAATCTTTCTTTAAGGCTAATGTCATGGTTAAAAATCTGGGGTTGAAAAAAGACACGCAATATCTACATATGAGAGCATTCTTTATTAAATTAAATTGTTGGTTGAAAAATAGCCAGAAAAATTTTTGGAAATTTTGTTTTGAAAGAAAAAACTTTCATTTCGGACAAGATTTGCGCCCTTCAGCCATTTGTGAACCAAATAAAAAACAAAACATTTTTTTCGGAATTGAAAATAAAAAAAAAGCAACTTGTTTTCAAAATTCGAGCTGCGATGACTTATTGACATTTTAGTAAGCTTTCATTTAAAAAAAAAATTGTTAATTTTCAAGAAGATTTGAGCTGTCCAGCGATTTTTGAACCTAAAAACATGATTTGGGACCACTGTGCAGCGGCGCACATTAATATAAGAGGCGCGAAACACGAGTTTGAATATTTCTTTTCAGAAAAAAAACAAACTCTAAGCTTCTGATATTCAAACTGGACTGAACTAAAATTGCCACCGCAAGTCTTATTGGACATATTTCTTTTAAAAGACAAAAATGATTAGTTTCAAATTAAGTAACAAATGTAAAATTGACAGTAATAAAAAAATAAAAATATTTTTTTTATAGGAACAAAATGATTAGTTTGCAAATTTAATTATAAATGAATTGTGGAGTTTTTCCATTTCCTGGCACGTTTAATGTAACCGGATCTCACATTATTGTTATTGTTGTTTCATGGGTATCTAAGTCGCGCGGAAGAATTAATTTATTTGGGATAGTAACCATTTTGTAACCATTCTGGGAAATAAGGTTTCTTAATTTACTAGTAATGGAACATTTTTTATTAGCTAAAAACAAGCTGCGCGTAAAAAGTCGCGGGCATCAGCTAGCTATAAATAAAAAAATAATTTTGGTTCGACAGATGCAGTAGATTTTCAAAAATATAAAATCACTTTATTGTTTTATAAGATTATATAACTTTAAGAATTCATATTTGTTTTATTTCTTAGTTTATATATTAATCATTATAACCTCATGACAATATTAATGCATTTTAAATAAAATTATAGACTAAGAACAGACCAAATAATTTTACCAAATAGATGATAAATAAGTTAACAAACAAAATGAGATATGTATTATAGACGTACAAGATTCATCAATTTATTATTTCCGTATTTCATTTGTAAATTATGCTCGTGTGAGTTTTAAATATAAAAAAGAATTCTAATTGATCCCATACAAAATATAAGATATTTTTTTTTAGAGTCATTGACCATGTT
Source organism: Tricholauxania praeusta (assembly GCA_949775025.1). Classification (NCBI taxonomy): domain Eukaryota; kingdom Metazoa; phylum Arthropoda; class Insecta; order Diptera; family Lauxaniidae; genus Tricholauxania; species Tricholauxania praeusta. Next base: position 65,945,415 of record OX459029.1, on the reverse strand, counting down.
AATAGATTGATCTAAATTTTTCAATTAGAAAAAGAATTCACAAAGCTGTAAGGCGTATTGATATGGCTTTGTTTTTGATGAAGTTTCAAAAATAAGTGGATCTATAAATTAAAATATATTTTAAACAGCTAATAAAGTTATCTTTTAAACAGCTCATTTTTATATATTTCGAAATGGAATTTTTGAATTTGTTCAGTGAATTCCATTTCTATTGATATATCCCCATTGCGCTTTACTGAAAAAAATGTGACAATTATTTTGTTCTTTTATATAAAGGCATTTTCTATACTTACAACAAATCTGTTAACTTGATAACTTGGTCTTGTTGGTGACTTTTTCTCCAGGTTCTTCATATTTTCAAAACGTTCGCGAATCCTTATAAAATATGAATTTTATGAAATCAAAATTCCAAGTTATCTATTCAGTTTTTTTCTAAACTTACGATTTTGTGCTTTCGATATTTGTGTCATCAGATACCTGATCAGAGAAAATATTAACGCGATCCTCGTTCATCTCACGTTTTATTTCATTTGCTTCCCATTTCTCAAATTTGGCACGCAATTGTTTGGCTCTGGCAGCAGCTTGTGCCTTAAGAAAGTCCGTATGTGTAATGAAATCTACAAGAATATTAAATACATTTTCTCACCTCTCTGAGCGCCTCATCTTCCAAGTGCATCCTTGATTGTCTGAATTGTTCCTCGTCCTCTTCTTCGCACTCCTCTTCACCTTCTTCGTCATCTTCTTCTTCATACTCTTCAGAGCCACCGTCACTCTCATGATCCTGATAAAATCGACGTCCACCATCTGGTGGAGGAGTGAAACACTTCAGTGGCCGTGGACCTGCATCACTGTTGTGCTTACGTTGTTCCATTTCTCGAAATTTATTCAACATCGCTGAGGTAGTGTGAGATTTTTCAATGGTTTTAGCTTCATCATCGACCATTTTTGGATGTCCATCGGCATCGAGTTCCGTGTCCGATTCAGGTGTGGGCAACTTAACAACGCCTTCGCGTGGCGGTGTTATACGAAATTGTTTTTTCTGATGTTCTGTTGGTTGATAGGTTTCGAAAAATTTAAACTTCGAACATATCTCAGATGTTGCGACTTTTATATCTTCGGGCTTTTCATCGTGTTTTATTACGTTTTCCTGCTGATGCTTTTGGAATGTGCTGGAATTCTAGAACAGAAGAGTTTTAAAGCTTATAGAGGAGCTTGAAATAGCTGTTATTGGGATTTGATATAATTTACATCTTGTTCACATTCATTGAACCTATTACTGCCTATTGAACGGTTTCTTTGGATTCCTTCTGTTTGTCTTGGTAAAGGCTTGCTACCTGTTGCATTGGCATCGAGTTCCATAAAAATGCTGCGTGATTTTTTACTAATAGCTGAAATGCAAAGAAAAAAAAGTTGTTCTTCCCAAATGAAATAATTTAAAAATTTTCTTAAAACTTATTTTAATGCATAAGAATTTTTCCCGTTTTATGAGAGCTAAATTAATAAACCAGAACAGAAAACTCTAGGAAATTGACTTAAAGATTTTTGGCTCCACCAATTAGCAAATATGTACTAGTAAAAGCAAGCAGTCAAAGGCAAGCAGAGATTTCAGAATGTTCGATTCCGTTTGAGGATTTTCATTCTCTGAGCGTTGTAGTCTGTCGTATGTAATCCTTATTTGTGAGGACACATTTTATGAGTACATTACTTACATTCGACCAAAGTTTCTATAAAAATGTAGTTTTTTACCTGATTCGAACACATCTGCTTCATCTACTTGAACTCCACCTGATCGTCCACCACCATCATTTTCATTATCTGAGTCTTGACGATCTCTAAACAATTCTCCTGTCTCGAAACGCTGTTTTAAATTACGTGCCTTGTCTCCAATATCGATTTCTGACTTTTTTCCTACAGATGTGATAGCCTGCTCGGAATCAGCAACAGCCTGTTGGTACATTTCTTTAATGCGCGCTTGCTTGCCCATAAACAATCGTGAGCGTATATTTTGTATTTCCTGTTTGCGCTCTTCTCGACGTTCTTCCTTCGACATAACATGACCCTTCTCAAACTTTGTCTTGATATCATTCATCGCATTACCCAGTCCAACAGGGCGCTCACGTTGTGTGCGTTTTTTTGAACGCACCAAATCACGATCATCATCATCAGCAGAGCCACTACCATCACTATCGGAACTGGTAGAAGCGTACGAATCTTCATCTCCATTACCTTCTTGTTCAACCTGTTCCACGCTGAGACCTGTGATAAAACCACGCGCTTGCAGTTTTGCCATTTTTGAAAGTATTGAAGTACTGCGCTTTACTCCAATATTGCTAGGGCTTCGCTCAACAGATTGTTGTTGTTCTAGCTGTTGTTTGCCATTTTCGAATACTTGAAACTTAGACCGTAAATTTAACTGCTGTAACTCTTCAAGGCCAAGATCAGGTTTGTCAGAAGCTAGGAGGGAATAAATATTTAATGTCTCAATATTACATTCTTAAACAATTTAGTACAATACAAACCTCTAGCAACATCTGGTGGTAACTCAAGAGGTTGATTTTCTCTTATGATTAGCTCAGCCTTACGAGGTCTTTCTGGTGCAGAGTCTTCAACAACCTTTGGTGCAAATAGCAATTTGAAATGCATTATACAGTAAAGAGCACCTTCATGACTTTTAAAGTTTTCCACCCTGGAGAGTAAGATCAGATTATTAACATTATGTTTCTGTATGATATAGATTCTTACGTTAGCTGCTTATCGCACTCCTGGCAACGGAAGCACTTTTTATGATAGATGCTTTTCTCTGCTTTGATTTCTTCCATTTTGTAGACAGGCTTCGTACAAAGTCGGCAATTTTTTTCCTGCTCCGCCTGAGGGTTCTATGTAATAATATTTTAAAATTAAATAGAGGGAATTTCTGAAACTCATTCACGTAGTAAGCAAGGGACACCAGAACATACAAAATGAGGTGAAATATGAGAATGGGTAATGAAACACATATTTCATAGAAATCGCTTCTACTTAAATTGAAAGTAATTAAGACAAAATTGAAATTATGAAACCTTCAAAATCCAATCGACTGCTTCGAACTATTAAGCATAAGTACATATGTACATATGTATGCGTTATTTTTATTCATAAGGAAAAATAAGTTGCTTTATTCTTAAGGTGCTGATTATTTCTTTAAAGCAATTCTATAGACGACAGTAGCAATAGCGACAGTTTCATAATGCTTGAGAAAGCTTAGGCATATATAAGCATAAGCAGCATACAACGTACATAAAATAATCGCCCTTAAACTTAAATTTTACGTAAAGTCCTGAAAATTAAGGTTTTCTGTACCGAACAAAAATTCTAGCATAGATGTTGCCTCTGATTTGTTATAAAATAAGACGGTGTACCATAACGCTCAAAGTAATTTTATCAAAATGTGGTTTTGTCATCCTTGCCACAATAGATTCTTGTGGTAAAAAAGGTAAGGATTAATTTAAGACATTTGTTTTCATTTAATTTATATATGCACATTATTAGAAATAAGAAAAAAACTAACAAAAAGTAAATCTTGTGGTTTGTTTTAAAAGGTGTCACAATAACAGCGTGGTTTTTCGTTTTTGAAGTAATCTAAATGTCAATTAGATAAGTGATATTATTTTTATTTCGATGCAAAATTAAAATGTTAAGATTAAATCTGAAATAGAATGTCAAACGAATGCACCCTACGGCTGTACTTTTAATGAATTTTTCGATGTTTTCATTATACATATACTTAATTGTGGCTCAATTGTAGCACAAACACGTTAAATTTACGCGTTAAGATCAGGAATCTCTAATGCCATATTGGTAAACACTTAAGACATAAGAAAGTTCCAAAGGAGAAATTCGCATGTTGCTAAATTTCTCGATCGTGGTGGCCAATTGCTAACTGCATTTCTTGAGATCATATGACCTGGAATTTTTTCGCAGCATGACAAATTGCACCAACCTTCTAAAACCAATTCACAGTTCTGAAAAAAAAAAGTTATTTATCATCGCAACGGAAACTCTTGAATGTAACTGTAATTCTAGCCGCATTTGTAAATGAGTACGACTCTATCACTCTGCAAGCCCAAAAATCGCTCCAAACATGAAAGGGTGGTGGATGTATTGGCTTCTCGTGAATGAAGCTTGGATCGATTGGCTTTTGGTTGATCAGAGTAAAGTTTCTGACTGCTTTCCACGTGGGGATTGCCAAAGCGATCCCTGAGCCAACCATTAGCAATGTGACAAACAGTCTAACCATGGCTACATCTTGGTAGCTATCTCCGCATCCGCTAAAATAGTGAGCGAATGTGTGCAGCGCGTCCTCCCTGGAAGTAAACTGGGTTGTGCGCAGTGTTTGGAACCCGCTGCGTAAAACAAAGACTCCAATGAAAACTAAAAAAGCATTGGATATATGTAGAACCCCTAAGCGTTGACGACCACTGCAAACGAAAAAAATTACTACGGTTTAAGGATATGCACCTAGAATATCCGGACACTCAATAGTGGAGGTAACTCTATCGAATTCGCGGATGCCCTCAAAAAAATTAAGGCTGACATCAACGCCATCCAGGAAATAAGTTGAATAGGACAAGGTTGATCTAATCAAGCAAGTAGCGATATCTGCTACAGCTGCCATGCGGAGAGGCGCGAATTGCGATGTGGATTCGCAGTGAGCAAGAGACTTTGCCACCATATCTCCAGGTTCACACCTGTGAGCGAAAGGTTGGCTACGGTCCGCGTCAAGGCCCACGCCTCGACGAAGTAAAAGGACGATGTTGTCAAGAATGCCTTCTATACAAGACACGAGGAAGTAAACGACCGCTACCCGGCCCGCGAAGGTAAAATTGGACTCAGAAGAGAAGGTTTATTTGGCCCCACTGTCGGTCAGTTCAGCCTTCACGAGATCACCTTGAACAACGGTCTACGACTGATCGACTTCGCCCCACACGCAACGTGATCGACGGAAGGCATGTTTCCAGCGTGCCAGACGTTCGTACGTTCCGGGGAGTCAATATTGTCTCCGATTATTATCTTGTTGCAGCCATGATGCACATGCGGCTGTGCAATGCAAAGAATGTACGCTCTGACACGCAACGAAAGCTGGACGTCGCTAAGCTGCTATCATATCGGACGGCCGAAGCTCATTCCGGTCGCCTCTCAGAACTGCTCCTTCAACCTGACTCTGTATCCGATGATGCCGATGAGCTTTGGGGCGCATATAGCCCCCTCCATGCACTCTGTCACTGAGCGTATGGAGCGTTTCCGACGCCCACCTCCGCGAAATCAATGGTATGACCAGGAGTGTCGCAAAGCTACTGAAGTGTAAAAAACGCCGCCTAAAAAAGAACCCTGCAGTCAGCCGCAACGCGAGCCGTTCACGAATATTACCGTGAAAAGAGAAAGGAAGATAGGCGTCTTCACAGACGCAAGAAGCGAGAGCAGGAAAAGCACGAGCGTAAGAAACTCGGAGTGTTACGGGGCAGGAATGATGTTCGAAAATTCTACCAGCAAGTGAAGCATCTGACCCAAGGTTTCAAACCCGGAATATCTACCTGTAAAGATGAACACGGAAATCTGGTTACGAATACGAAGGGTACGCTGAGATTATGGAGGGAACACTTTTCCAAACTGCTCGCTGGCGATGACTCCACCAATCCCGCCTTTGGAGAAATTAACCCGATGCCACCAACCAACGACGATGGTGTGGACTTACCACCACCTATACATGACGCGGTACGAGCTATGATCCAACGACATAAGAACAACAAAGCGACTGGTGCCGATGGCCTGCCTGAGGAATTGTTCAAGACCGGCGGTGATGAGCTGATAGGTGCTGTCGACTCTACTGTGTGAAAGACTTCAGCCGTCCGCCAACACACTGATTGAGCCCTATCAGTGTGGCTTTAGACTTTGTACTTCCACCACAGACCAGAACTTCACACTACGTCAAATCCTGAAAAAAACCCACAAAAAACAGATCGATACCAATCATCCCTTTATCGATTATAAAGCTACTTTCGATAGACCGATACGAGATTGCCTGTATAGCATCATGTCTGAGTTCGGTATACCTGCGAAGCTAGTGCGGCTTTGCAGAAAAACGTTGAGCAACACATTCAGCTCCGTCAGAGTAGGAAAGGACCTCTCCGAACCATTTGATACCGAACGAGGTTTCAGACAAGGCGATCCACTATCCTGCAACCTCTTCAACTTTGTGATGGGAGGAAGTTGCGAAAAGCCAATGTACATCGAAATGCCCTTATACAAAAAACGGGATTAAATTTACTGTAATCTTCATCAAAAAACTTTAAGATTACGATTACTGTAATCGTAATTGCGACTTTTTTAAAATTGCGATTGCTGCAATCGTAATCTTAAAGTCTTCGTTGAACGTTTACGTAAAGCGTAATCACAATTTTTTTTAAGGATTACTGTAATCGTAATCATGTTGTATCTTATAGCCCAGCTCTGGCTAACCTAAATACCTATTGAGATTAATACGTGGTCTAACGCTAAATATGATTTCACAAGCTGCTCAATCAATTAACGAACTCCCTCTGCTTAAAGCATCTGTGACTTTGAGAACTTGGAAATAGTTTCCTCAAATTTGTTGATTATTATCCGATTTTATGATTCATTTGGAGCAGCATTTCGTTCGAAAATTCTATAATATTTACGCAGTGTTGCATAACTACATTTTCTATTCTTATAATAGCGCAATTCACGATCCGGTACATATGGTCTTGCAAAAGAGCATATGCAAAATATTATTGCAAAGTTTGCAATGGCAACAACAAAATATATACATTTGCATATGCTACGGTGTTGCAAAAATGCTACAGTCAAACCCTATAGCATTTGTAGCAAATGCAATTGCAAACAGCAAATGTTTTTGTCACTCTCTTTTTCCTATACAATTCTCTCACCAGAATAGCAAAAATTATTATTTACAAATTTTGGTTTTTGTCACTCTCTTTTTCCTATACAATTCACTCACCATGTTTGTTTTGCAACAATCATTGCAAAGTAAATATGAAAAATTGCTCACAATTCGCTGCAAAGTTTTGCAATGTCATTTGCACCGGATCGTGAATTGGGCTAGTGTGTTTTCGTAATAATATTGCATTGTTCTCTCGTGTAATGATTCATATTTAAAGTGGGAAGAAAAACTGGCCGCATGTTGTATATCTTAAGATAAATAGTGTCATAACAAAAACGGGTGAAAGTTTTAAAATTTTTTGTTGTGTGTTTTTATAAGTGCTATATTTTATCTTCACAAATTACTTACGACAGAAACAAATTAAATTCTAAATTCCATAGAAAAAAACTCAGAATATAATTCATAGTCCATAAGTTCAGTTTTGCTCTCAAGTGATTTGAGCTAGACTTAGCCACGCTACTTATATATTATTCAATAGAATTTTGTTTGCTCTCTGTTTTTTTTCTTTTATATGCATTAATAAATTTATTCGGATCATTATTATATCATTATATTTGATGTGCCTACGATGTAAAAATTTGTGAATAAATAAAAAATGAGAAATAATGTCGTAAATCTAATTGAAAAAGGACTTTTAAGCCGTGGAATAGCAGAAAAATGTAGTATTTGCAAAACTATAATATATGCAAATAGAAAACCACTTACGGGTTATTTAATAGCATTTGCATGCAACTTTTTGTAGTGTTGAAATATTTTTAGAACGCATCTAATGTTCCATCAAAGGTAATGCCATTGGGATTAATTTTTAGCCGTCGTCCTGACTTCATTGATTAAGGCTAATTAAGCCTAATTAAGGCTAATTAAGGCTAATTAAGGCTTAAATGTACTTCTTCACTTGGATTTACGACGTAATTTTCAATGTCAACTGGATTTTTTCATTTTTTATTAGTTCACAAGTTTTTACAACGTACTCACATACACACGCACAGTGAGTCAAAAAAGTTTAAAAACAGCAAGAATTGTTTTTAATAATTAACAAAAAATCCACTTTAAAAGTTCAAAAAATTTAGTTTTTTCTTTTTCTCTTCCATAATTTTCTTTGTTAGAGAAAAAAGGAAAGACGACTAAGAACATACGAAATTGTAGCCTAAAAATTTAGAAACACAGTACACTTACTTAGTTTTCGTTAGTAGAAAAAAGCATTAAAATCACTTTACTAAAGTTCTATCTTAGTGAAGGTCCAGAAAAATTCAGATTTATCATCTCCAAAAATAACTACTGACCTGGAGCAATGTCGTACGTATTTGTAAATTACCAAAATCTACGAAATGTGCTTTCTACAAGGTGGGTATAACGGAAGAGTGACACGTTAAAAACCCTTCGCCATCAAGAGAAACGCTAAAGAGAGCCTTAAGTTCACAAAAAACCACGTTAATCAGCTAGACACATGCATTTTTTGGTAATTATTAAAAATAAATCTTGCTGTTATTAAACTCTTTTGGGTCACTGTCACAGTGTTTTCACTGACTGTACTTCTGCGGGTTTTGAATGATTTGGTTTATTTTATGGGGTTACTATTCGCAGATTGAAAATAATAGTATCCATAATAATAGTCATAAATCCGCCATTTTCAACCGTTTTCAAAATTTTTGAAGATCACGATAGAAAATGAGATGTTCTATTAGAATCATATCATATGATATGATTTGAATGAAAATGTCTCTTTTTTCAAAAAAATTTCAGCCGTTATTCAATTTCTTACACCTCAACAAGCTTATCGGTAATCAATTTCGCAATTTGACGTCAGTGGGACTACAAGATTTGAAATAATATGATATACTTAATATAATAACTCAATGCTATAGAAAGATTGAAAGTCATTAAAGTGTAAAGAGTTATCGATATACATATAGTATATATCGATTGATAATACTCAGTAGTATTTCACCTTCATGTCTTAGCTGTTGCTGAAATTCATATACTGATTTTAGCAACTCCAATTTCCAGTTGTATGATAATATCAAAATTTGATATTGATTTTGAAAAATCACACAGCGTTGCTTTAATCAATACATAAAGTTCGGCAACAGAAAAACACAAAATCAAGGTTGGACATATCGAAAACTATCGATATAATAGCGTAGTCATTTAAGGCGGTTTTTTGGTTTTTATTAAATTAATTTTCCTGAATATTAAATTGAGACTTCGCGGTATTGTCCTGAATATTGTTAGTGTCAACTAATCAACATTATATCGATATGTCAATATGGCTTTTTGAATAAAATGCACCTTTAGTTTTTAAATTATTTTGTTTTTCAAGTTATTGTAAGCCATATTGTCTATTTTTTGTTTTTAAATTCTTTGTATGTAAGATGCAACAAATAAGCTTCTTATTCTTATATAAAATGCAGATATCTCGGGTTCGAAATAAGAAAATGATATACGGTTTCGGCATTCTTTGATGAACCATGGGATCGGCGGTAACATAATATTTGAGGTGTTGCAGCTAGAAAGTGGAAAATCGGTACTTTTTTACTTTTGTCCGGTCAATTGTCAGTTTTTTTTTTAAGAAAGAATGAAGAAGAAGAAGAAAAACAAATCACGGATTTGAATTCCCCGATCGATAGTTTCCCGAAAACCATACCCACTTTGTTGGAAAATTTTATAGCGTCTGTCACTTGCACCATTTTTTAAATCAATGTTTTTGAAAATGGGTTGTTTATTAAAAACGGAGGGCGCCGGAGGGAGCGGGATATGTTTCCCTTTCTGCATAGATTTGTTGAGAGCTCAAGTAGAGAGTAAAGTAAAGCAAGGAACAATTTTTTTTCCACCAAAGAAGTAAGTTTAATTGATAAGCTCGATGAAAATAAAGTTCAACCTTTCTATGTATACGATTGAACTTTTTAACCATATATTACGTTTTACAACATTTTCAAAAGAAATTTTTACTTTAAATTATTTCAATTAAATTTAAATAAAATTTGACTTTTATTTTATTTGATCTATTTTATTTTTTCATTGTTCAAAATCTGAAATTTCCTATTCAACCCTGTTTTTTTAGAAATTGAATGCAATGCATGTGATTGGGTTAATTTATGAATTAATTATGCTTACACTGAATTTTTTTTGAGCTTTACCAGCATCACTAGAACGTACATGAATTAAGTTTTTCTTTTGAAGGGCATCAAATTTGCTGAAGCTGGACTTCTGCAATTAAAATATATGAATGTATTTCAATATGATATAATTCGTCAAAACCACGGCTGATAGCACTTTATTTAATAATTCGAGTTAACTCCGAAAGGTTTTATTAACTAAACATAAATTTTCAATTGGACTTACCACTGAAATATTTTCTTTTTCTGCTTCTGATTTTTTACTCTTTTTTGTTTTCTTTTTACCATTTGTAGTAGTTGCTGTCGTCCCTGTATTGACAGCATCCGCCAGATTTTCATCTATTGTTGTTGTTAGCTTATTAAAGGTCTCCTGTTCTTGCAACCCTTCGGATTGTTCCATGCTAATGCTTGTTGCTGCGGCAGATGTCAATTTCTTTTTCATGATCCTGGATTTTTGCTGCACGCCTTCCTTGGTGTTAGTTATTGTTGATGTCTCCTCGCTAACGACACTTTCTTCAGCACAATGTATCTCTTGTTGTTGATCTTTGATTCCACCAATTATTTTATTGTTGATTTTGCTATCTGATATTTCAATACTCGCTGCTGATGAAATTTTCTTAGAGGATACTTTTTTTGTAGTTTTGACTTTGGAAGTTTTGGTTGTGGAAGTAGTTGTCGTAGACATGGCTGCTAAGTGTTGCTCTTCAGCACCAGCTACAGTTTTATACTGCGTTGCTGTTGACATATTCTAAGCAAAAATAATTTAAAAGTCAATATTCAAGTAGAAATAGCTTAAATATTTAGTTTAAATTTGGCATGGAATCCACAAACTATATATTGCTGTTTAATTTTTCGTTCATACGCAAATGGGAAACCACAATTTCTAGTGAAGGTACCCTAATAAGTTTTAAGCCAAGAGTGACGAATCCGCTGTTGTGTTTTAATGGTTTTTCTTAGGTTTGAACTCATGACGTAGCTGGTCAAATAACCACAGGGACACTGACTTCATTCAATAAGCGATGCTTAAAATGAATTTAAGCTCAAGAGATGAAAAGCTCTGTTCGACAAGACTTTCTTCTCTGTATTGAATGGTAAAATTCTACTTCATCGGGAGTAATTCATTCCATAAGATATACAATTATTTGTTTCATTGTAAAGTAGTAAAATTTCTCGATTTAAAAATAACAATAAAGGTTATACTAAACTGTCGAACTAAATTTGACAGCAAAACGTAGCAGATTTTTTTCTCCTCGCTATGGCAAAACTTTGGTAGATAATCAGTGCATTGCTTCAAAAAATAGGAAATTTTTCCACACTTATAAATTAGATTTTAATAAACTGATATTGAAGCTGATAGTTTTCAGGCACTCTGCTCGATAAGTACTTTAATTTGATGTATTATTTATTGCTGTAGCAATAAATCATTCTACTTATCTCTCATTATTCTGTCTCATTCTATCGCAGTTTAGTTTTCTTAAAGTTTCTCTTCAACCACGAGTGAACTTAAGTATGATTTTTTTTTAATATTTCTATTGTTTTTGTCACTTCATCAAATCTGCATAAAGTATTGAGCTAATAAAAAATATAATCAGGTACTCAAAATAACTATTATTTGCTTTTTTGTGACGTCACCAGAGGTGATCATCGGTTCACAATGGTGTCCGATTTGGCTGTATTTTCGAAATTTTTATCAAACCAATTGAAGGAAAGAGGTTGAAAATGGATTTAAGCTATCACAAAAAGTGTTTCCGAGTTCCAAAAATGGCTGATTTTACTCCATTTTCGAAAATATTTTATGCAACAATTGTTGGAAATGGATGGCTCCGGACCTTGAACAATACCGCATGGGTCAAAAACGGTCCTTTCCAGGATCCGGAACTATCCTACGTGATGACCGAAATCCATTTTCGAGCTTTCCCTATCGATGGGAGCAAAACAAGTTTTTCGAAAATGAGTCAAAAATGATCGTTTGCAAGGTCCGGAGCCACCCTAAGTGATGACTTACATACATTTTTTAGCTCTTTCCATCGATTGGTGCAAAAAAAAATTCGAAAATGGACCAAAATCAGTCACTTTTTGTGACTCGGAACCACTTTTGGTGATGAAATAAATCCATTTTCAACCTCTGTCCATCGATTGGTGCACAAAAACAATTTTCAAAAACGGACCAAAATCGGGCATTTTGGGTCAAGGTATTATTTCTGGTGATGGCCAAAATCCATTTTTGACCTCTTTCCAACAATTGGTGCATAAAAAATTTTCGAAAATGGAGTAAAATCAGCCATTTTTGGAACTCGGAACCACTTTTTGTGATAGCTTAAATCCATTTTCAACCTCTTTCCTTCAATTGGTTAGATAAAAATTTCGAAAATACAGCCAAATCGCACACCATTTTGAACCGATGACCACCTCTGGTGATGTCATAAAAGTCACCTCCCCATCGATTGGTGCAAAAAGATTCACAAAAATGGGAACTCTTGAACACTTTTTTTCAAAACAACGCAAAAAAATATTTTTTCCAAATTAATAGTTATTGACAATGGATAAACAATTCCTTATTCATAATAGTTATGACTCAACGTAAAAAAGAATCCATTGAAAAATAATAGTTATTGACAACTAATAAAATATTTCTTATACATAATAGTTATGACTCAACGTAAAAAAGAATCTATTGAAAAATAATAATTTTCAACAATTAATATAATAAATCTTATCCATAATAATTTTAGACCAGTTTTTTTTGACAAAAAACTTATAATAGTTATGTCCCTGAATATAATGTCATTAAATTATAGTAAGCCCTTTAAATATTTGCTTCACATACTATGTGCATCAGACATGTTCAAAAAAAAGTTAAGTTCTAGAATACTTCCAGAACACTCGATTTTCGAAAATTTATTCATATTCGAGTATTTCCACATTTAAAAAAAAAAAAAAATAGTCCTAGGGTTGCTACCAGAGTTGCAAAATTTTAATTTTTCGGCATTTGGCCAAAAAATAAAGAAACTTTGAAATTTTCTTATTTATAATATTTTTTTTAAAATATTTTTTTTTTTTTTATTTTTCTTATGTACACGTAAGGAAGTATCGAAAAAAAAAATTTACCGATATTTTTACGCCTATACATAAGGAGAAAAACTGAGATTTCTCCGCGAGTAGAGGTTTGGCGTTTCTTGTATAACAGCTCAGATCATTTGTTGTTTTTACTGCATTCACCTTAATACACTATAACTTGAAATTGTCAATGCATGAGAATAAACGAGAAAAAAGAATAAAATTTGGTTTTTGGTCCAAAAACTTTCAAATTATTTTATAAGCAAAAAATTACAATATTTTGCTTCAATAACACTAGTTTACAAATTTGGGGTTCATCTCGAGATCTGGTTTCTCATATACTTTTTTCCATGTATTTTGGGGCGTAGATTCCAAAAATGGCAACCATTTTTTTTTTCTTAAGAATCGTTTTCGAGATATCCACAAAAAAACCCTTTTTCGGCACTTTTTTCATTTATTTGACTATATCTCCATAAATTTTTTTTCGACTCAAAAACGATTTTCAGCATTCGAAAGATATTTGTATTCCCTTTCTAACGATATGCTCTTTGCTTGAATCGGATAAGATTTGATGGAGTTACAAGCGCTCAAATTCCAAAAAACTGACTTTTTTTGTATTTTTTGAAAATCACTAAATTTCAATTGCTCCATTTGAATGAAAAAATTTTTTTTTCATATTTTTAAAATTTTTAATGAAAGACTATTCTTTTGCAAATATTTTAAGTATAATAATTATAAGTATAATAAAAAAAATTTCGAAAATAGACCAAAATCGGGAACATTTTGGGACTCGAAACCACCTTTGATGATGACCAAAATCTATTTTCGGCCTCTTTCCAAAGATTGGTGCAAACAAAATTTCGAAAATGGACCAAAATCGGGCACTTTTTGGTACCTTTTTTTACGACTTCAACCTCTTTCCAAAGATTGGTGCAAACAAAATTTCGAAAATGGACCAAAATCGGGCACTTTTTGGTACCTTTTTTTTCGACTTCGAGCTCTTTCCAAAGATTGGTGCAAACAAAATTTCGAAAATGGACCAAAATCGGGCACATTTTGGGACTCGAAACCACCTTTGATGATGACCAAAATCTATTTTTCGGCCTCTTTCCAAAGATTGGTGCAAACAAAATTTCGAAAACGGACCAAAATCGACCACTTTTTTAGTTGGGACCAACTCTGGTGATGGCCAAAGCCCATTGTCAACCTCTTTCCATCGATTTTTTGCAAAAAAAAATTCGAAAATGGACCTAAATCGAGCACTTTCAAGGATCGGTTCCATTTCTAGTGATGGCTAATATCCTTTTTAAACCTCTTTTCATTGATTGAAGCAAAAAAAACTTCAAAAATGAGTCAAAATCGCGTACATTTTCGAACCGATGACCACCTCTGGTGATGTCATAAAAACCACCTCCCCATCGATTGGTGCAAAAAGATTCACAAAAATGAAAATCTGTTGAACACTTTTTTCAAAACAACGTAAAAAAATATTTTTTCCAAATTAATAGTTATTGACAACTAATAAAATATCTCTTATGCATAATAGTTATGACTCAACGTAAAAAAAATCCATTGAAAAATAATAGTTATTGACAACTAATAAAATATCTCTTATGCATAATAGTTATGACTCAACGTAAAAAAAATCCATTGAAAAATAATAGTTATTGACAACTAATAAAATATCTCTTATTCATAATAGTTATAAACCAATTTTTAAAAATAATTATTAAAATTAGGCAATTTTTTCAATCTGAAAAAAGAAAATAATAGTTATTTTGGGTCCCTGGTATAATTTTGCGACAATCGGACAAAAAATGTAGAAGTTATTCCAAAAAGCAGAAAACAACTTGCAATAAAATTAAACGAAAAAAAAAACGGCGGTTTGCACTCCGGGAGTGCCGACAGAAGTGAAAACAAATCGTTTAATGGCAAGTTAGTGCGTTAATTGGTATGTGTGCGTTTTCTTTTTATATGGCAATGCAATGGAAGACAAAAACGGAATATGTATTCAAATTTTACTCTCGCTCTCATTCTCAATTTGTCAACGCAACAACGCGGACATTGAAAGAAACAAACATGTAAGCATAACAATCGTTGAATGAGAATTAAATGTGTCAGTTAGTGTGTATGCTTTGCTTTTTGTCTTCCACTTGGAATATTTTTTATTTAAAAGAAACAATAGAACATTAAAATTTTACCATCGCATTCATGACGGGGAATTACGATGACGGTCGGTGTCACGAGTTTATACTTTTTTACTCAGCCGCACAACGTGCCATAAGAAGTTTTCACTTCAAAAATTGCTGGAAGAAGTATATTCGGCTCAGTAGCCTCAACTGTGAATAATTAAATTTGAGCTAAGTACTCCTTATGTTTAAAAACAAAAATTTATTCTGATTGCAGTAAGACACATCTTTGCGAATTATGTAAGTATAAGAAAAAATCAGGTAAAAAAAGTACCTGGACCTGTGACTAAATAGCTTAAACATAATTTTTCTTAAACTTTAGATAAAAATCTGCTTCTTCTAACAGACACTATGACACCACATTTATCAAAATCGGCTTATTCGTTGCCGAGTTCTGGCTGTTAGAATATTCAAACTGCTTAAAACGCCATCTTGTGACAGTTAATCATAATACAAATGACTTCAAAAAAATCTGCTTGTTCTTAAAAAAAACTATTACACCTCATTTGTCTAAATCGGTTTAGTAATAGCCGAGATATAACGTTTTAAAGTTTTTCAAAAAACCAAATTTGCTTGCTGCTGGTTCAAGGTGGCCTGGTATTTCAGATTTTTCTCTGCTTTGGGCTGCTGGCTCTGCTTTCGGCTGCGCTAGCAGAGAGAAAATTTGCTTACTGAGCAACAACTAACCGGAAGTCAACATATGTATGCTACAAATTTAAAAATTTTTTCCACAAAATTACATACTTTCATGGGCCAATTTTTTCAAAAAACGTTGCCTACTTTTAGGCGCTATTAATAATTTACCCTTAAGCGGCCCTCACACGATCAGTATTACTGACAGGATTTTGCATACTGACAGTATTACTGATCGTATGAGGTGAGTACTGATGTACTGTCAGTATAGAAAAACGATACTGATGACTGATGAAAAAATCGGATATTACTGACGAAGTTTTTAAATACTGACAGTAAAGCGGCCCTCACACGATCAATATTACTGACAGTATAATTACTGACAGTATTTACATTACTCACACTCACACGGTCAGTATTGTTTATTGTCAGTAATCAGTTTTTTTGACATTCGACTGGTGAAGGTGCGAACTATGCTCCGGCTACGTGACCGACAGCCGAAAATGGCATGCCACTTTTTAGGGCAGATTCCATCCAAACTTGCACCACGCCTCCAGCTAGGCATCGGACGACCATACCCTTGGATGCAATGTTCCATGCCACTGAATGAGGAACTTTTCCAAGTTTCGCTGCCTCATCGTCTATCTGCCACAAAATGGGGCATGCCACGCCCCCTCCCAGGATTTTTCCGTCCCGTGCCTACTTGCACCCTCTGACCAACTTTCAGCCGGATCTGCCCCCAAAAAGTGGCATGCCACTTTTTGGCCACTTTTCTGTGCAAATAATACTGATGAACTGTCAATATTCACCTCACACCATCAGTATTAAGCGGCCCTCACACGATCAATATTACTGACAGTATTTTGCATACTGACAGTATTACTGATCGTTTGAGGTGAGTACTGATGTACTGTCAGTATAGAAAAACGATACTGATGACTGATGAAAAAATCGGATATTACTGACGAAGTTTTTAAATACTGACAGTAATACTGATGGTGTGAGGTGAATACTGACAGTTCATCAGTATTATTTGCACAGAAAAGTGGCATGCCACTTTTTGGGGCAGATCCGGCTGAAAGTTGGTCAGAGGGTGCAGGTAGGCACGAGACGGCAAAATCCTGGGAGGGGGCGTGGCATGCCCCATTTTGTGGCAGATAGACGATGAGGCAGCGAAACTTGAAAGAAACTTGAAAAAGTTCCTCATTCAGTGGCATGGAACATTGCGTCCAAGGGTATGGTCGTCCGATGCCTAGCTGGAGGCGTGGTGCAAGTTTGGATGGAATCTGCCCCAAAAAGTGGCATGCCATTTTCGGCTGTCGGTCACGTAGCCGGAGCATAGTTCGCACCTTCACCAGTCGAATGTCAAAAAAACTGATTACTGATAATAAACAATACTGACCGTGTGAGTGGTACACTGACAGTAATGTAAATACTGTCAGTAATTATACTGTCAGTAATATTGATCGTGTGAGAGCCGCTTTAAAAGTATGCAACACTTTCCGACGAATTTCAAAAATAGCACCTAAAATTAGGACACATTATCTGAAATTTTTAAAATCGTTACCTATTTTTAGGCGTTTTTTTTGAAATTTGTCAGAAAGTGTTGCCTACTTTTAGGGGCAAATTATTAATAGCACCTAAAAGTAGGCAACGTTTTATAAATTTTTTGAAATCGAGTTCATTTTCCAAGTCTTCAAAATTTTAAAATCGAGTTCGTTTCCCAAGTCTTCAAAATTCCAAAATCAAGTTCGTTTCCCAAGTCTTCCAAATTTGAAATCGAGTTCGTTTCCCAAGTCTTCAAATTTCTGAAATCGAATTCGTTTCCAAAGTCTTCGAAATTCTAAAATCGAGTTCGTTTCCCAAGTCTTCAAAATTCCAAAATCAAGTTCGTTTCCCAAGTCTTCCAAATTTGAAATCGAGTTCGTTTCCCAAGTCTTCAAATTTCTGAAATCGAGTTCGTTTCAAAAGTCTTCAAAATTCCAATATCGAGTTCGTTTCTCAAGTCTTCAAAATTCCAAAATCGAGTTCGTTTCCCAAGTCTTCCCGATGACGGTCGGTGTCGCGAAATTATACTTTTTTCCTCAGCCGCACAACGTGCCATAAGAAGTTTTCACTTCAAAAAACGATTGTGTATGTGTGTGGCTCTTTACTTTTATTCTCTCCCTGCCGGACTCAAATAAACTGGTTGACGATATTTACTAATTTTTAAAGTAGCTAATTCTTAACTAGTTGTAAAAGTGGCTTAAAAAATATGCAGAAATCAACCAGTTTGTTTCAATTATTTATTTCTGAGGGGAAAAAAGAATAAACAAAAGATGGCATTTGCATGAAAACAAAATAGTCAATTCATTAAATTGTCATAATTTAAATCTTATTATCAATTTAAGTAAATAAAATAAATAATTTCCATTTAAACTTTGTTATTTTGAAGTGCGGAAGTGTGATGCGCAAAATCTCTTTTCGAGCTTCATCTATCAATTGGAAAAACAATAATTTTCCCAAAAATTGGGTAAAAAACGATGTGACACTACAAGAGAAGACCACTACAAGAGAAGTTCAAAATATATTTTCAACCTATTGCTATCGATTGGAGCAAACAATAATTTTTTCGAAAAATGGGTCAAAAATGGTCCTTTCCAGGGTCCAGAACGACTAAGTGATGTCCAAAATAGTTGTAGATGCTTCTCTATCGATTGGAACATTTTTTTCGAAAATGGGTCAAACGGTCCTTTCCATGATACTGGGACACTCCAAGTGACCAATTTTCGACTTTTCGCCATCGATTTGAGCAAAAAAAAAAACTGTGTTTTTTGCTACACTTCAAACCAAGTGGCTCGAGCCATTTACTGCTTCATGAATGTTGAATACATAGGAGTGTGAGCTTCACATGCATTCACAATCGTGAGACCCGAGCTACTTAAATGCTCACATTCATGAACAGCATGTTATCTTCGTATTCGCCATTAGTGAGCGCGCAACTCAGATTCGCAATCATTATTGCATACAATGTGAACCCTCAGTGAACCACTCAATGCTGTTCTCTGATGGGTACTAAGTACTATATGGTAGGTTCAATGAATTCAAAGTAAAATATTTCATAAATTTTGCATATTTCGTGTTTTGCAGAAGCGATCAAGCAGACGATGCTGATAAATGCCTAAGTAAGGCTCTGCAAGTTGCAAGAAAAAAAAATTCCATTAGGTTTGCGATAAAAAAAAAGTTTATTATTAATTATGTATTACCAATCATTTTAACAGTACCTTCTGTCTCAATAATAAAATACATACTACAAACTATAGTAATTAATTGTGCAAATGTGTAAACATATTTCATTTCAATTAGTATGTATAATTTCATATCAACTATGTAGTTCTAAATTGCTTAAAAAACAATAGTTCCGAAAGTAGTTACCCACTACTGGTTCAGTAAGTAAGTAGTTACCCGCAACTGGTTTAGAAAGTAGTTTATCAAAACTGCTTTAAGAAGTAGTTTACAAGAACTGGTTTAAAAAGTAGTTCATCGAAACTGGTTTAAGAAGTAGTTCACCAAAACTAGTTTAAAAAGTAGTTGCAAAGATATGCAGAGACGGACAATTGACTTGTGCCTAGGACAACATAATGTTAAAGTAAACAGTTCTCTCAAACAAAATAAATCGATTGTTCAACCAGATGTGGTGTACAAAAAACTAGTATTTCAACTGGTTTTTAACTAGTTGATTTCCCTACAGGGCTGTTTCTTTTTAAATAAAAAAAGTATGTATGTATTTATTTTTGTTTAATTTTAATGCAAGTTTTTTACTGTTTTTTCGAATAACTTCTCCATTTTTGTCCGATTTCCGCAAAATTATACTTTAAATATTTGCAATAGAATAGTCTTTCATTTTAAATCTTACAAATATGAAAAATTAAGATGTTTTTCATTCAAATGGAGCATTTGAAATTTAGTGATTTTTAAAAGAGACCAAAAAAGTCAGTTTTTTTGAAATTATAGTGCTTGTAACTCCATCAAATCTTATCTGATTTACACAAACAGCAGAAAGGGAATACAAATATCTTTCGAATGCTGAAAATTTAGTCCAGTAGAATTAGTCGAAAAATTGAGAAAAAAAAAATAATTCATTACAGCAATCGGACAGCGGAATATAGTTGAACAAGCTCTTGTAAAAGAGGACAAAAAAATCGAACCGACAGCAGCTATCCGGGGTGGAATGGGGTGCATTTTTAGAAGTCGAACACAGTTTTTCCCGATTTCTGGCTATGCTGTGCATCATATCAAAAAAAGTTCGATGCAAAAGTTGTAGGAAAGAATAAGTTTCACCTTAACCTCAAAAATTTTCGAAAAAATGGCTGAAAACCGGTTTTTTGGTTTTTAATTGTTTTCTTTGACAAAAAAATATCTATGAAGCTAAAACTTAGTGTATTCACCTTAATACACTATAGTTTGAAATTCTCAATGCCACTACATAAATTTCCATTAAAAAAATTAATGAGAAAAAAAATTTTGATAATTCTTGGACCAAAAATGAAAAAATTTTTTTTCTCATTTATTTTTTTAATGGAAATTTATGTAGTGGCATTGAGAATTTCAAATTATAGTGCATTAAGGTAAATACAGTGAAAACAACAAATGATCTGAGCTGTTACACACGAAACACCAAAACTTTACTCGCGGAGAGACCACAGATTTTCAATTTTTCGGTAATTTTTTCTATTACAGTATACCTTTTTTTTACCATTTATTTAAAGAAGACATAACATCGAGTAAGTGAGCCAAAATAGAACTCTTTAGGAGGTGTAGTTTTAAGAGGAATTTCAGTTAAAAATTTTGGTTTTTTTATTTTAAAAATTAAATTTAACAACAACCTCTAAATATTTCCGCCTGAAAAAATGACTGCCTTTGTGTAACACTGAAAAGTATCTTTTGCCCGAGTTTCAGCTCCATAGAAACTGTTTTGTCAAAGAAAAAAATTAAAAACCAAAAAACCGGTTTTGAGCAATTTTTTCGAAAAATTTTGAGGTTACGGTGAAAATGATCATTACAAAAGTTGTAGATCTTATTATTTCCTACAACTTTTGCATTAAACTTGTTTTGATGTGATGCAAAGTTTAGCCAGAAATCGTGAAAAACTGTGTTCGACCTCTAAAAATGCACCCCATTCCACCCCGGATAGCTGCTGTCGGTTCGATTTTTTTGTCCGCTTTTACAAGAGCTTGTTCAACAATATTCCGCTGTCAGATTGCTGTAACGAATTATTTTGTTGTTCAAACCCTATTTCTCCTGGACTAATTGTTTTTGAGTCGATAAAAAAATTTATGAAGATATAGTCAAAAAAAATGGCGAAAAAGTGGTTTTTTGGGAATATCTCGAAAACGATTCTTAAGAAAGAAAGAAAATGGTAGCCATTTTTGAAATCTAAGCCCCGAAATACATCGAAAAAAGTCTATGATAAACCAGCTCTTTTTTCGTGTTAACTAGTGTAACAAGAGTAACTTACTAACAGTGCATGATTAATTAAACAAAAATTTAATTTTGATGATTTTTGGACCAAAAATGAATTTCTTATTAATTTTTTTAATTGGCATTGGCATTGACGATTTCAAGTTATAGTTTATTAAGGTGAATGCAGTAAAAACAACAAAGGATTTGAGCTGTTACACAAGAAACACCAAAGCTCTATTCCTGGAGAGATTTCAGTTTATCTTCTTATGTATAGGCGTAAAAAATAGCGGTAAGTTTTTTTTCGATATTTCCTTATGTGTACGTAAGAAAAGTCGAAAAAGTATTAAAATAAAATTATAAATAAGAAAACAATCAAATTTTCATCATTTTTTTGGCCAAATTCCAAAAAATTAAAATTCTGCAGCTCTGGTAGCAGCCATAGGATTATTTTTTTTCTTATTTTTTTAAATGAGGAAACACTTAAATATGAATAAATTTTTGCAAATCGAGTGTTCTTGAAGTATTCTAGAACATGACTTTTTCAATATTGCCATGAGTTGAAATTTCATTTATTTTACGTAAAGTAGAACCAACCTTTTAAAAAATCGTTATCTTACAATATCCCAAAAATGAATATAGAAAAAGTCTTTAAAGATTTTTTTTTCGAATTTTGAGTATCATTTACAATAAAAACATAGGACTTTCATTGCTTTCTATTATATAAAGCAGTTTCCGGTGTCAGAAAATTTGCGTTTGATGAATAAAAGAACAAAACAAATATAAGAAAACAAAAATTCCATTGAATACTATTAGATGTTAAGGAATGGTTTTATTTCACCCTTTACTTTTAGTTGTTAAAGAAAGGTAGAATTAAGTTGTCAAATATAAGAAGAAAACAAAAATTCCGAGAAATGCGTGCCAGAGCCCACGAACGAAACGAAATGTGAGGAGATGGAGGGTGATGAGCTAAGCGAGCAGGTGGTAAAGCCCCCTAGTCTTAAAATAAAACAAAATTTAAGAGCAGAATTGGCCATTTTCTGAAATTAATTTGTAAGCAGAAATCTTATTCTTTGATTTTTTTCAGAACCAGCGCAAAATATTTTGTTATTTCAATATTTGATTCTAAAGTATGAAATAAATTATTGTATCAGATAATTATATATAATTTATTTACTCTGTATTTGTTACTGATTGTGAGTTTATCAAAATCGATGTTCTGTTTACTTGAAAGTACTTAGAATAAGCTTTTTCGAAAACTGAAAAAAAAAAATAAAATTTGTTTATTGAACATTTGTTGAGTTTGATTTTCAAAATAAATGTACCATTCGACATAGGAAATGGTTAAGTTTTGACTAGGTTAATTTTTGCTGTAGAGTAGTGTCTTTGTGTTAATTTTCTGATATAAATGACCTCATTCACAATATATGCTAAGGTTATAAAATTCGGATATTGTGAACAATTTTAATTTTATGGTAGAAATTTAGAAGAAGCATTATGTTGTAATGGTAACCACTATTAAAAAAAACTAGCAACTATTTTGTAAAAATTCTTCAATGTACAAAAACAACTAAGCTGTGGAACTATTCTGTCAGTCGAATGGTAAAATATAACTGCAGAAAAACTGAATTTGAGCTTTTTTTACAAATCTTTTTGGGGTGACACCGAAGCTCCTTAATAGAAATAATTTAATTACTTGTACGTAAGATATATGTATGTAAATAAATCGGCTTGCAAACATAAAATGCTTAAAATGATTAATACCCTTTCGTATAATTTTTTAAAACTCGTAGCCTGGTCACAAGTTTTTGAAAGGTAATTTTTCGATTTCCTTATATTAAACAATTTTTCTCACTTTGTTTTCAGTACTGGAACTTTTTTGTTTCCAAGTTTTGGAGAAATCTATTTAATGCTCAATTTCCAAAGAGTACATTCCAACTACAAATCTTCGTAACTATATTCGCGAAAAGTACAATTGCAATCAAATGTTAAGAATTATTGTTCGAAAAAAAGTTTTAAGTATGTATATCAAAAGAATTTTTATTTTTTACCACCCCACAAATATTATTAATAGGATATTTCATAAATCAAAAGAAATACTACAAACAATTTAAGAGTTCATTAAAAAATTTGTCATACTGTTAATTGGGACCAAATGCATCATTGTGCATGACGCATTCAGCGTCAGCAAAACACTTTCTACACCGGGAGGAGATGCATCACGTACTGTAGATTTTTTTTAGTTTACCTACAATATGCTTAGAAAAAGCTTGAGTGTAGCGGCGATCATTGCCTTAGCGTGTTTTACTGTTAGCATGTGTAAAATTTTTACCTGCAGGCGGAAGTTTACTCATTCGACTGGCTTTGTTGACTTTGCATTCGCAACGTCGAAATTTTGCTAAAAATAGATGGAAAACATTCCACATTTCTGTTGTGCTATTTGTGAGTCTACGATACAAAGATTTTCTTAGGCTATGTTTCCCAATGATGTTTTTTTTTAATTTAGTTAATTATTTTTTTTTTTTTTGTTTTGTTTTTTATTTTGTCTTCTCACAGGGGTATCTATCGGAAAATTACTCACTCAGTGGTAGGCTAATTTCAATTTATTCGTATGTGGCTTGCCAAAAAAATTAATTAAATTGAATATTTTCACTTTAACTCCGAAACAGCTAAAAATAATATACACTCGTAAAACATCATACAAAATTGTATATATTTTTTCACTTTCAGCCAAATAATAGTTGACAAAAGTTAAGTATTAAGTTTTTCCTATTTATCATATACTTTTATTTTTTTTACAGTTTACTATTTAGTACTTTCTGACTCACTTAATTGAATTTATTCTTTTTATGACTTTTTAAGCACACACGGCTTCTTTTTACTTTTACTTATAATGTAAGAAACGTAAGGTTTTTGTAATATTTTTATGTTATGTCGATATGACTGAACGAAATATTCAATTTGTAACTTTTCTTTCTTTTTTTCAAAACGAGAACAAAGAAATTTATATAATGACAATATTTGCAATTGAATTTCTGGTTGCACTCATCACACACCTTACAATCGATACACGCCCGTTCGCACTGAAATTAAAACTTTCGCCATTTGAACAATTCAGTTACAATCCGTTTTCAAGATACATGAAATTGAGTATTATTTTCTATTTCATTAGAGCTACTATGAAATCGCTCTCATGCGTTCTCGATCATGTTTTGTTAATATTTTTTTATGTGTCGAAAACTTATTCTCAATATTTATTCGCCGCAGTTACGTTAAAAATAACTTGGCGAAAATTCTCAAAATGTTGAATAAATACGCTGTATATTACAAAGAGAAATGAGCTAATCGAAATATTGTGAAATTTTTCAGAGATATACTTTGACCAAAATACAAACTCAATCTATGAGAATATGTTTAGCAGAATTGCCGTAGCGCACCAATTACACTCGAAAAATTAATGTTACGTTAAAAAATATGAAATTATTTTTGCAGCTTTAATTAGTTTAATTGTAGTATTGAAATTATAAATATTACGTCTGCGGAATATATTTGTCCTTTGAATCAAGAGTTTTTTTAGAGTATTTTTTGTAGAGTATTGTTTGTAGAGTACTTCTATTTCCTCTGAATTGCATGCCACGAATATATCTGTATTCAAATATATGATTTTCGAAATTAATACCTCGTGCAAAATTATCTCAAATAATTCGAATGTGGCTGATGAGCAGGCAGGCTAGCCCTTACATTATAGAAATGCTTGACTTCTTGCATTATCAGTTAAGCTATATAACTTTTTCTGAATTAAGAGCAAAATGGCAAATTTCAATATTTTTAATACGAGGCACCATACAGAAACTAAGCACCTCATGTCTTTTACAATATCATCTTCGAAACTTACTTGCGAGAAATATTTGAAGAAACAGTCAAAAGTGAGTAAATTTAGTCACTATAAGTAAATAACGAAAGTAAAAAATTGAAAAACAGTCCCGTAAGGATTCAGGACATTTATTTCTGTTCGTTGAATCTTTCAAAAATTGACCTCATCAGTTTGTTTAATTAGTTTAACAATTAATACAACACTGGTCTCCAACATGTTCCTTCTTTAAATAAATTATACATTACTTAACTAATTCGAGGTCGCTGAACACGAATATGTAAGCCAAATTTTCACATCATCCCACATTTTCAAGATATGTATGAAATCAGTAAGATGACATGTACATAAGTAGTATGAAGGACAAAAAAAAAAGCGCTTTGCAGACCAGTGTAATGAGCAAACTATCCAAAAAATTACCTCACTTCAGTGTTTTGAAGTAAGCTTTTCGAGTTTATCAGTTTTCGATCATAACTCGCGAGATACTTATTATGCTTTGGTTCGATCTTCCGCAAAATTTTTTAAGTGGAAAAAAAAGACACAATCTTTTTTCGGCACGGGACAGCAAATATTCTTTATGCGCCGGGCACCCGATGTAGACGGTACGCCACGGTGGCCATTATTGATAAAACTATCCAATAGTCTTCAAGGCTGGCCCTACATATGTTGGCAGCCGCATAAGATAAAAGTTATAAGTAAAAAAAGTAACTTGCAGTTATGACATGAAACTATTTTCAGTGTTAAATAAATATGTAAAAAAATAACTTATTTAGTATTTTTATCTTTAAATTATACGTATGTTTAGCTTAAGAGAAACAATAACAAACAAATGTAGTCAGCATTGCACTAAATATATTAAAAACATTCATACATAATATTTAAAAATAAATATGTATACCTTCTTAACCATATTTTTAAGAAAGTGTAATAGATTCACGAATGTTTTTAAGCTACAGCACAAATGTTTAATGTGTTCTATTGTAACACAAATGCTTCACTGCATAGGAATTTTGTAATATTGCAAATAATTTCATAAGAACTTGGAAAAAAAGCAAAATGTTCATAATGAAATACATGTGTAAAAACAGCACTTAAAAAAATTATTTTAAATTAGCCCAAAAGTTCCAGATTATTTACAGTTCAAAAGAAATTTAAATTTAATTATATTGAGAAGGGTCTGCCAGGGGACTCCATGACTCATATTACACACATAACGTTTATTTCGAATCCGCCAGGGGCTGCGGTTGTAAGACTATGCCCTAATATATATTATATTCTTATTAACTTCTTTAAGGCTTGCTGGCAAAAAGGTCGCTATTAATAGGCCTGACCCAAGCTTACTTATGCTCAATTATAAGATTTGTTTAACAACACATTCATTACCACCGTATAGGCTAAGCCTCCTGTAGTCTTAAAGAAACCTATGCAGGAGAAATTGTAACGATTTAAGGTTATGCAGATAAATTATATCATTCTGGCTACCGTAGACGACTTTTTATTTTTTTATGACAGAAGAGGACTGGCCCTGATGCAAAAACCTTGGCTTGTAAAAGACAAAATCAATTTTTCGGCGTCTTAATGTGTATCCTATTTCGAACAGATTTACTTTTTCACGCTATTATCTGTATTCTTCATTATTACCTTCACCATTATTGATATCAGTGTTTAGGTCTTGATATCTTTGAAGCAAGTTATCACTTAACCGTCTCGTGTCTATGTTAATTTTCGAAGGTAATGTACCTGGTTACATATAACTCGGTCTACTTTCACAAAACCACGTCAGCTCTTAACAGCAAACACAGCTGATATATTCAGAATGATTTTAGAGACGTATAATTTTAGTACCAAAAGTTGCTTGGTCTCTAAATATTTTCAAACATAGAACAAATGACATTATGTCTCAGATACGTTCACTTTTACGAAAACTTTCGGAAATTTTGCGTTCAAATTCTATGGTCGATAGTTCCATGTTTCATGTTAATCCAAATCTTGTTCGGATTTTTGAGAATAAGTTCGATTTTGATATGGAAAGTGAGGTTGATGTTATGAAATGCGTATATGCTATTAAGTGTAATGCTATTGGAGAAGACGAAATTAGTCTTCAATTTATCAAAATTATTCATCCTTTTGTGATCGGACCACTAACTCACATTATAAATTTCGCTCTGACTGTCAGAGTTTTTCCTGAAGCATGGAAGATAGCCAATGTAACCCCTGTAGCAAAAAAGAATGTAACAACATCACATGAGTGCTTTCGGCCTATTAGTATATTGCCAGCCTTATCAAAAGTTTTTGAAAAATTTTTATCGAAACAAATTGTTTGCCACCTCGATAGACATAATCTTCTTACTGAAAATCAATCAGGCTACAGGGCAGGTCACAGCTGTGCTACGGCTATGCTTAAAATTATGGAAGAAATTCGCCCGAGCTATGACAAAGGTGATCTAACAATTCTTGTTTATCTTGTTTTATTAGATTTTTCTAAGGCTTTTGATACGCTTAATCACGAGGTAGTGCTCACTAAATTGGAGAAATATTATGGTTTTGGCATTCATGCTTTGCAACTTATAAAAACTTATTTGACAAATAGATTCCAGCGAGTGCGCACACAAAACAGTTTTTCGAACTTAAGTGAAATTTTATCGGGTGTTCCTCAGGGATCGATTTTGGGTCCAATCCTATTCAGTATTTTTATAAATGATATGTTTCAATTCATCTCTATGCTGATGATTCACAGATATATCTTTCGAGACCCATTGGCCTCTCAGAGGATTTGATATGTCGTATGAATAAAGACTTAAATAGAATACAGTGGTGGGCTAAAGAAAATAATTTAAAATTAAATGCATTGAAAACCCAAACTCTTGCAATCTCACATATAAATTATGACAGTAAATTGCTGCCTCCCATAATGGTGGATGGGTTGTCAATCAAATATGAAAAGACCGTAACTAGTAAAGGGTTTAGAATTAACTTCAACTTGAGCTGCAGGGATCATATCATTTAATACCTCTCCTTTCATACAGTGAATTAGTTAGGAGGAACTATTAAAATTCAAAGGTAGACATAGTTAAAATTGCATTTAAATTAAAAAAAAAACACGAAAAGTTACATATAAAGTTAAATAAAAAAAAACTATCTGAATTTTAATTGAACAACCGTGAATATTAATTTAAGACAGCCTCAGCTTCAATAAAAACTATGGCTGAAAGATGTACTCCAAAAAAAAAAAAAAAGGCCAGCTAAAAGGCCAAATCTGATGGAATTGTACATATATGCATACATTTGTGCGTAATTGAAACTTAACAAGTTAAGGTGATATCTTCGGCCAGGCCGAAACTCACATACCCTACCCTACTGCACTGAAAGTACCTTTTCATCAAATATTAAGAAGACGTTGAAGAGGTTGAATAAGTCGAAAAAAATGTGAAATGTTAGAAAGGTTGATGAAAAATTTTGAAAAAGTCGTAAATATATGCAAAATGTTGAAAAAAGTTGAGAGAGGTTGAAAAACTCTAAAAAAATGAAAGAGTTGAAAAAATTTGAAACTATTCAAAATTGATGAAAATGTCGACAAAAATAAAGAAACTTATGAAGAAAGTTGAAAGAGGTTGAAAAAGTCGAACAAATACATATAGAATATATTGGAATAAGTTAAAGGGTTGAAAAAGTCGAAAGAATATGGAAAATGTTGAAAAAATCGAATAGAAATGTAAAATTTTAAATATGCCACGCCCACTTCTCCAATTCCGCCCACATTTGGTTCAATAAATTATATTTGTGATCGACATCCTCATATTAAATTTCAGTACAATAGCTTGTATAGTTTGCGATATATGCTGCAGTTAAATTTAAAATTTAGGGTGGTGACACACCTACTGGTACAATCCAGCCCAGTTTTGATCCAGAAATAGCTTTTCATAAGCAAACCCTTAACACCAAATTTTAGTATAATTGCTCACATATTTCGATAAATATGTCACTTACCGTATTTTATTTGTATGAGAGGTGCCACGCTCACTTTTGCTATTTCAGCCACTTTTGATTCAAACATACTCTATAGAAATTGAACCACTTACATTAAATTTCATAGCAATTGCTGCAATAATTCACTTAAAACAGCGCTTACAAATTTATGTTAATATGGGAGATGCGACGCCCACTGATGCAATTCTGTCATAATTAATTTATTTTTAAAGCCTATAGTAATTGACATCTATACACCAAATTGTATGAAGATTACTCTCTTAGAACACTACCAATAGCAATAACCAGTTTTTGCTTATATGGGAGGTGCCACGCCCACAGGTACTATTGAACCAAATTTTTGTAAAAAGATACCTTATAGCAAGTATATCTACCTAATTAAATTTCATCACGATTACGTTGTTCGTTCTTTTAATATAACGTTTATAATTATTGTGGGCGTTGCCACGCTCTTCAACGAGTTTTTTCAGTAAAGTGGCTGAGCTTGTATTGATGACTGCTTTCAGCGGCATCATTTTTATGAAAATCGTTTGTGCCAATTTTTAGATATATTGAAACAAAATTCTTAACAGTTGAAAAGTGCCACGCCCACTTTTTCGATTCCACACACTTTTATCTCAATTCAAGATATATTTGATATGTGTCCGTCTACCAAATTTCATTGCAATATCTTGAACGGCTTACAAGATATGGTGGTATAAATGATAAAATTTAGGGCTGTCCCACGCCTTTGTACGACCCTTTGGAAACTTGAAACCCAGGCTAATCCTAATTTGGTTCATATGTGCATCAAGTCACCAAGTTTCATCAAAATCGCTGCAAATTTTTTCAAAATTGGCCTGGGTAAATATACATAGAGTATGGGCGGTAGGCGTGTCCGTCAACCGATTTCGCCCATTTTCAATAGCAAGATGCCTGCAAGAAGATGTGACCTGTACGTGAAAGTTTCATTCAATTAGCTTTCTTGGTTTTCCCGTAAACCTGATTTCAACAGACGGACAGACAGACAGACAGACAGACGGATATCGCTAAATCGACTCAGGTGGTGACGCTGATCCAGAATATATATACTTTTCCATACCTGCCACGCCCCCTTCGATGTGTTAAAAACGGAGAGACAAAGTGAATATACCCTCGGTGTAGGGTATAAAAACACGTGATGACAGTAAAAAACGGTTTTCCCTTAATAATTCCTACTTCGATGACAATAAATGACCCTCCCCCCTTCCCACTGATATTCAAGAATGCGGGTCATTCCCCCCAACCAAATTTCTGGCTACGACCCTAACGCAAAACATTTGTATTCTTTTCATAAGCATTAAGAGAAATGTTTATTTTTTATTTTCAATATATTTACTAATTGATAGAAATCTATTGGATATCAATCATTCAAGACAGTGAGTCGTAAGGCTTATGCAGTTCAAAACAAAATTTAAACTATGAATAATTTTTTTCTTGCTAAGATTTTTTTCGACATATTAATTGAGGAATTCTGAAAATGTGTAACTTCGAGTAACGCGTTGTGTAGCTTGTGTTTTCTTTAATTTCAGCTAGAAAGAAATAGTGTTTGTACTATATAATTTTTCTCTTTTTTAGATCTTTGCCGCAATGCAATAAAAATGTATAAAAATTTGATTTTGTTCTTCGTGTTTTCTTTACAAAAACGACACACAGCATGTAGTCAGTGCTTTCAGCTCATGTGTGATATTTTGACCCATTTTTTTGAAGACGTGTTGAGGTGTTGAAGAACCAAAAATAAAAAGTAGAAATAAATATTTCATTTTCGGAATGCGTTTTATTTGAAATTGAAAAAAAAAAATGTATTTTCATGCACTTTTTTTATGTTTTGTACAATATGCATGTGTTCTAGGAAATAAAATTTTTATTATTTATATGATTAATAAGTGTCCATGGGCACAAATTAAACTTAAGGTGTTATACATATCTAAAGAAACTAAGTATTGGCGAGGCTAGCAGGTGGGCTTACGGTACCTCAGAATATGTGTGGACTGAGGCTTCCAAAAGTATTATAAGTATAAAACTCAAATTTGGCTTCAGTAGCGCTGATAAAAGAGGTGGGACAATCTGTTTTCATATAATAATAATACAGCTTTTCTGAGAAAGCTTAGCAATATAGTAAACCGAACTGGGGCATTCATTCACTTGGCAATCAAATTTCTCATATATTCAATTGATATATGGAAGCCATCATTTATTGATTTTATTCAAGCAATCAAAGTTTGAAAATGTAAAATATTAATTTCATTGAAGAAAGTAGAGATTGATTCATTTGTCGATTCTATACGTATTTATATAAGGGATCAAAATTGGAATTTGATAAATACTAATTTCATTCAAAGGAATTTGGATTTTTTTAATTCCTTTGCCATATATATAAATTGGTTTTCTATTGCATTCAATGCATTTTGTTTGATTTGCAATGGAATTACTATAAGGAATTTAATCCTTTGATGAATTGAAGAAATAAAATTAATTGCCCAATTTAAAAAACATTCGCTGTATTTGACGAAGAAATATGTTAAATGAACTTTTGATATCACAGGAGAGCAACGGGAAATTTGTACAGCTTGGTTTATTTCCATTTTTGGGGGAAAAAAAGTTCACAAAAAGTTGTGTAAAGTTCAAAAGAAGACCGAAATCGGCCTTCTCAGTTCCACCGAGTTGCATCTGATGAAGTTCACAATCCATTTTCATTTTTCCTCAGCGCTACATGTTAAAAGTTTTTTTTCGAAAAAATGTCGAATTTAAACTCTTTTAAGGCCCAGTACCATCTCTATATGAGCCCAAAATTCATTTTGAAATGTCTGTCGGCAAGCATTGCAGTGGAACACTCAGGGCAGCAGAAAACGCGGCTGCAATAGATTATTGTGGAAACTTTCTCTAGAACAAGAAATAAGTGAATCGGGAAAATCT
This sequence comes from Tricholauxania praeusta, assembly GCA_949775025.1. Lineage (NCBI taxonomy): Eukaryota > Metazoa > Arthropoda > Insecta > Diptera > Lauxaniidae > Tricholauxania > Tricholauxania praeusta. The sequence goes on along the minus strand of OX459029.1, from coordinate 65,913,231 downwards.
TGCAGAGAATTGAAGGCACTCGCTACTAATCGTGCTCGTTGGAAGAGTCTTGTAGAAACCTTATGTTCCGTGAGGAGATAAAGGACACAAGAATAACCTTCTGCTGATAATTTGGTATATTATATGTATGTATTATATAATGTAGAATTGTATTATATTAGTGTTTTCTTTTTTTAATTGCGCTCAAAATTTGGGACTTTACGCTTTATTCGATGCAGATGTCTCAAAAATAAAATATATCAAAGAAACTTGGAGCCAGATTCAAATTTAGTGTATCAAAATTCTTGAGAAATATGTACTAATGAATTTTTAAAATACTTTTTTTTTACTTAAATTTTTGACAATCAAATTAAATTAATTCACTAGAGAAATTTAAAATTCTTTTAAATTTTTGTATGAAAAATTCCAATTGTTTAATGTAGTGATGCCCATTTCAGCACATATGGGAAAAGAGCACGCATGATTTCAGGTGAGCACGGCGGGATTTGACGAGGGGATTTTTTATGTGCAGAGGAAAAGAGTATGAAGTCTTTAGTGAGTCTTATATGTAGGTGTTCGATTTTGAAACGAAAACAAATGCCAAACCGGAAAATGTACAAGTGTATATATTCTTGTTTTAGATTTTATCAATAGAACAGCTTTTCCGAACGGATATTAAGAGCAAGAGCAAACTTCGAAATACTGAAGAACGTAACTCACAAAGTGATGATAACTTGAATAAAAATTACGGGGTGTAGTGGCTGTTTGCGGGGAAGTAATCGTTCCAATTCACAGCATTTGTGCGGTTGACTTGTTTATTTTTGATATATGTTTATTTTTAATTTGAAAATAAACTCATAGTTTGAAATATAAATATGATACACAGATAAGGTTTTATTCTCTCATATTAAGTTCATGTTCTCAATTCTTTGCTTGTGTTCTGTAAGTATACTAAGATAGCAGCCTCTCTCACATTTTATTTGAAAATACCCCTCGCCTTACACTGTTCGGCTCCCAAGTATCATTTTGTGCCGTTGAGCTGGACATCACTAGTTTAATGTATTTAAGAAAGTATTTGACATGATGGAATTAAACATTATTTGGAAAAATTGTTCAGCTACAAATTATCTTTCAGAAAATATATATCTCATCTGTGTCAAACAAAATTTTTTGATAATTAGTCTACAGTGCAATCATCTTGTCTTAGCTACTTATTACATTCTAGCAGCAAAGTAAGTACTAAGCTCATAGCTAGAAATATTGATAGTTTTTGCTGCTAAAAATTGGTGCAACTAGTAAGTAAGCGAAACACTACTATGGTTATAAATATTGTCAGAATTAAGACCGAAATTTTTTAAAATCTAGTTTCTCTTAAATATTGTATCATTATCCTTACCAGAAAGTTATTTAATTTTTCAAACTTAACTGTTTTTCCACTCCATCAAATACAATTTCCCCCACAGGATGTTTGTGTTGTTTCCTTTCACTTTCTACGAAATTCCTTACAGTCAAGACAACAACATTTAAATAATAAAATAATGAAAAAAAAAATTCCTTACGGCCTGGTTACAATCACCTTAAGCTCAAATATGCATAAAATAAAATGAAAAATCTATCCAAAAACAAAAAACAAACTAAACTGAAAAGAAGCATCACAAAAACATAACGAAAATTTTTGAAATACTTTATCCTGTTGCACTCCCGTGCCGCAGCACTTGATGAATTCATGAGTTACCGTTGTTAACAAGTCCATCGTATAACCACCCTAAGACTGCCATACAACATGCTCTCCGACCGCACTCCTCTCGAGTATATTTCGTAGTATGATGTGCAGCATTATTTCGATAAAAACAAGAAAAAAGCAAAGGAAGCAGGAGCCCTTTTTTCAATTTCCCCTGAGGGTATTCCGATCAAACAGGAAGTTCTTAAGCAGCCACGAGTGCTTTTCATACCATCATTTGTAGCAGCAAGGCATATGCTAGATTTTTTTCGGAGATGTAAAACAGCACATACTCGTACAATAAAAGCATAATTATTTGTATGTTAGTGAACATACATATATTCCATACTATGCGACAGTTGCTGAAAACAGTGCGTAAATTTATCTAACAATAAGATTATTTTCACAAACTGCCAATTTAAATTTCTACATCAAAACTTGAAATGGTCATTACGGTACTTTGAAATCGCAAAACAAATAAGAATAGTTTGGCATGTTGCAATGTTTGAATGTCAGGCTCAATATTAGAAATTGTATTATTTTACAGCTCTTAGTTATATGGAGATCTATAGGTATTTGCCAAAGAAGTAAAAACCAGCAGTAAAAATAGAAGAGTAAGCGCACAACCCATAAAATAATATTTCATTGGCCTAATGCCAGGCTGCATAAATATATTAATGAGTGGAAAATGAAGTTTGTTTTTCTTCATACCGAATATCAAAATAAAGTGCGCTCAAAGTTCAGAGGCACAAGGTAAAGTGTGAAGACAGAGTTCGTTAAAAATATGCCGGTAGGTTTGAAGTTAAATGAATGTACTACACTGTGATATACACAAAGCAAAAAAAAAAATTTTAACTTTATTGTTTTTTTATTAAAAAATATAATGAATTAAATTTATAAAAAGTAAACTATAAGTTTTGTTCAGGCTGCTCAAAGAAGAAAAGAAGTGAGTAAGAAGTACTATCAGAAGGGGATTACATTTCCTCTCAAACTAACATTAGTTTTTATTGAATGAACGAAAACGTAGGCTACCCATGAAAGGGAGAAGATGAGGTCTCCCATGAGATGAATGAAAATTGGCCACCCGTAGCAGGGAGAAAATTAAACCTTCCGTGTTAGGAATATAAGTAAGCCTTCCATGGATTTGAGAAAAGTTTATCTACTTTTTCAAAGGAATGCAGAAATATGGCATTTTCATGAATTTTTATATAAAATCAATAAGTGCAAATATTGATGATATTTGAAAATATATTTAAGCTTTTATATATAAAAAATATATAAAATTGCTATATGCTATGATCAAACCATTAAATTTATTATTCAATTTTACTTTTACCTTATAAAATTCGTTTACTACCCTTTGTACTTGATTAATGCTTTATCGCCTCCTTAAGTTGTGACAGTGGCATTTAGTGGCACCGACTAGCTCAGTGTCTGCACCCACATACAGTGTGTTTCATTTAAGTTGTTGAAATTCTTAAAAGTTGATTTCAGAAAAGAAGTTCCAGACCGTATTTCGTTAAGATTGGCTCACTTTTGTATGTACCTCCCATACAAATGCATGTACAAAATTAATATAGGTCCAAGATATATGTATGTGACCGACTTCAACCATTTTTGAAATTTTTCTTACTTGGCTTAAATTAAACAAGCATGCCAATTTTCAAGATCATAGGAGCACTCCTTCTAATTTTGCCCACTTGTTATGTGGGATCGCATCACTATGCGACGCATATCTGGACGACGCCTGTCGACACTTAGGTTAATAATAGCCAATTTATCTTAAGGTCATATTGTTAAAAAATTTATATTTTTCAAAGTTATGGCGGGAATTTCGATATGAAATCATTCTCAAGATTTATTGAGGAACAACACAAAAAAAACTTTAAAAAATTAACTAATTTATTTAAATTTATTCATAAAACTAAAGTGTTTTTACGCAAAAAAGATACACGGTCTTACTATTCTATTTTTCATAGTTTTTGAGAAATTTCAGTCAGCGCTCCGTCACTGTGACCACACATTCGGTTTGCTTCGGTTTAGTATTTGTGTAGATAACTAAAGATAATGTACTCAAATCCCGCTAT